>OX359275.1:11673167-11980281 GCA_947179155.2 Hedera helix | reverse complement strand
CAAAATTTGGGTGTCTACAACTAGGAATTTAAAATTTTCCTTTACAATTTCATATTATACTGAGTAGTCATAAAGACCATGAACCATTATCGATTAACCAATATTTCTACTGTATCCACTAGTTATAAGACTAGTAACCTTAAACATTAATACAGATTATAACGTCTATATATTGTACACAAGGTGATGAACCTCTTGTATATTTGCGTTGCGCACAACATCTTCTGGGCTGAACCACGTTAACTAACCCAATACCTTAACTTTCAGGTTGTACCTAGTTACCAACCCAATATTCCCTTTTTAGGGTTGTTCACCTCAGTTTTATTACAAAATTCCGCACCAAAACAATTTGGTTTGACATAACTTTCAAAGAATAAATAGATTCCATAAAATATATTTCAACATTTGTCTAGCAATTATATGCTCAAAATATTTCAAGAGCACATACATGCAAATCAATTTTCAAATTTCATCTTTTCTTGTCAAACGTGTCTAACCGAAACAATTGGCATTAACTCATACTTTTTATTTAGTTTAAATAAAATAAAAATCATTTATGACTTCATGATACCGCACCGTTGCAATCAGTATGTTGAGGATTCCATCACTGATCATATCAACACCTTTTTAAGGGTTCGTTGATCGTTTTAATTAAATACATTTTGAAAATTGTAAATCACTTTTGTCCAATCGAAACGATTAATATAGACTATTCTTTAAACGTTTCAAAATATCAAAAAATTATTTTAGGTTTTTATTATAATACAACAGGTAACGATGTACCTTTACACCACGAGTTATTCTTAGCAAAAGCAATAGATATATCTATAGGAATTATAGTTCATTGATAAATATTATGTCTTAAAAATCTTATTTTTGTTTGAAATAAACTCGTCTTTGAAGCAGAGACAACCAATCCATTCTGCTTAATTATATTCAAGAAAATGTTTAAATGTTTGAAATGTTGATCAATATTTATCAGAAAATATTAAAATATCATCAATATAAACAATACTGAAATTTGAATAAGGAGTAAAAATTTCATTCATAATTTTCTGAAATTCAGAAGGAGCATTTTTTAATCCAAAAGGCATAACAGTCCATTCAAATTGTCCAAAGGAAACTGTAAAAGCAGTTTTATATCTATCTTTTGGGTTTATTTGTATTTGCCAAAATCTAGATTTTAAATCAAATTTGAAAAAAATATTTGCACTTGCTAATCTGTTTAATAATTTTTTTTTATTTGGAATATGATATCTAATCCATTTTAATATCTTATTAAGAGGTTTATAATTAATCACCAATCTAGGAGTACCACGTTCTATCTCAGAAAGTTTCATAACATAAAAAACTGAGCAATTCCAAGGAGATGAACTATGACATATTAATCTTTTTGTTAAAAGAATATCAATTTCCTTTTTATAATATTCTAAAGTTTCTTTGTCCATTTGTGATGGTCTAGCCTTAATAGGAATTTGATCTTCAGAAAAATCATCTTTCTAAGGTAATTTTATCATATGTTTCTTTATATCCCAAAAAGCATTAGGAAGATCATAACAAATTTTATTAGTAATTTTTGTTGTAATTTGTTTAATTTTTTCTTGAATAGGAGATTCTTGTAATCTATTATCAATAGTTAATAAATTAATTGCCTTTTTAAAATATTTTTTTTAATGTTCTTTAAAAATTAATTTTATTTTTAATAGATTTAAGTCTTTTGTAATACGAGAAGTTATAAACTTGTATGTTATTTCAATATCATCTAGAGTAGTATGAATCCCTTTAAAGTCAATAGTAATAGGTTGAATCATATTTAAAAATGGTGTTCCTAAAGTTATAAATTGGATAAAATTTTGTACCATTATAAATGGAGTTTTCAAACACATTCCTTCATTACAAATATAAGTATTAGTCAATATATAATTAATAGGCATTTTTTTTACGATCAGTGGTACTTAAACTTTGTTTAGTATTTTCAAAATATTGAGTAGGAATTAATCCTTCTTTTATGCAATTCATATCAGCACCACTATCAATTAAAACAATTGTATTAACAACAAAAGTTTCATCAATAACTAAAGTTACCTCAATATACTATTTTTGAAAAGTAACTTTTTCTATTTGACATAAAAATTGTTTAGATGTATCTTCATCATCATTTTCATTATTAATATTTGAGGATTCAGGGTATATTTTAAAATTGTTTTAAAGTCAAACTTTCAAGAAATTGTTGTGAGAACCCAAATTTTCGGAATTTCTGTAATAAAATTAAATCAGAATTTAAATAACAAAATTATTAAGGTTATTTAAATTACTTATGAATGAGATATTTTATGTAAAGTAAAGTGTGTGATGAGATTTAATTGGTAAATTAAATCTGTACAGAGGTCATGATAAATTGTGTGGAATTAAAGTATATAAAGAGTAAATAAATTGTTTAAAAATAATTTATTAAGAATAGGAGAAATTACATATAATGGTACAATAAAATTATTGTGGAGGTGCGGAAATTATTATTTAAATAATGTTATTAGATATGTATATATATACATTTGTATATATATATATATGTGTGTGTGTGTGTGTGTGTGTGTGTGTGTGTGTGTGTGTGTGTGTGTGTGTGTGTGTGTGTGTGTGTGCATGTTTAATGTTTATAATTATAAATTCCATTAATTATGGAAATTAAGGGATTAATAATTAAATTAATCCACATTTAAATGAAAAGTTAATGAGGGAGTTAACTAAATTGTAATTATTAATTTTAGATTTAATCAATAATTATGAGGGTGGTTTAGAAATTAATTGAGAAGAAAAGTAATTATATAATAATAAATTAGAAAATTTATATTAGAAAATTAAAGTAAAGTATGAAGAAAATAATAATTATATAAATTATATAAAAATAATTATATAATTTATATAAGGGAATTCAATTAATTGAGGATGGAAGAAAATAAAAAATAATGAGAGAGTTGATAAATGTATAATTATTGATTATATAATTAATTGATAATTATGGAGGAATTTTGAAAATTATTTTAAAATGAGAAAGTAATTGTATAAATTATATAATAATTTATATGAGAAAGTTAAAGTAAATAGTAAGTAAATAATAATTATATAAAAATGATTATATAATTTACATAAGAGGAGTATATTAATTAAGAAAGGAAATATAATTGTACAAATGGTGCAATATTTATTATATGGTGTATATTTAAAATGTGTCAAGTAGTAAAGAAATGGAAAATAAATGAGAAAAAATGAATGTTTTAAATTATTAAAATTATGTTTAATGTATAATGAAATTGTTATGATTTTTATGGGAGATAATATTTTAGAAATGTGAACATGTTAATGAAACATGTTGTCCTTGTAACGAAGTGAAAAATGTATGAAAAATAATTTTTATAAGTTATATGAATTATTTTATGAATTTTGGAGGTATAAATTACCTCATATAATTACATGCATGTCAATATGCGTGTACAAAATTTGTCAAGTAAAGTACCTGAAAAGGGTATAAATATTATTTTTAAATCATTTTATGATTTTTAGTGAATTAAAATAAATATTTTATGTACATTATATAAAATATTTATTACGCGAAATAATTACGTAATGTATTAAATATTTAATTGTGCATGATTTTGTGGTAACCGACTTTGATAGAGGCGGTGGATTTGTGTGTTGTCTCCAAAATTATTAAGTAGTTTGTTTTAAAAAGAAAAGGAATAAGAGAGGATATATACATACATAATAAAACCAACAAAACACACTCTCTCTCTCTTCCCCTTCCACCACTACACCACCGTGCACCACCATGACCATCAAAAGAGGAATATTTGGTACCAACAAGGGTAGAAAAAGCTTTAAGGATGAAGTTTTAAGCTTTTGAGCAGGTATAAAAATCATTTTATTTAGTTTATTTAATATTTTTTGTGTTAAAATAATTTTGTGGAAAATTAGAAAATAATTATTCTAAATAATTTTTGGATATATATTTATGGACTATGTGATTTTTAGAATAATTATGTTGTGAAAAATTGGAGTAAAAATGGATAAATTTTGCTTGAGTTGGCTATTGTTTTTGGCAGAAAGAAGAAGAAAAATTATGGCCGGCCGCCGCGCAATTCGCGGCGGCCAAATTCTTTCAGAGATAAGTCCGAAACAACGGGGTTTTGGGCACGCAAAGAAGGAAGTCGCGCCATGCGCGGAGGCTTCGGTGACTGGCAGGGGAAACGACGCCGTTTGGCGTCGGCAACAGAAGGGGTCGCGCATTGCGTGGTCGGCACCGCTGGTTAATTACCAGCGTGCTCTTGGCCTTTTAAGATAATGCCGAGCGTGTCCTTGGTCTCATCAAATTACGATCATGCCCCTGCACTTTTTCGAAAATGACCAGCGCGTCCTAGGGTTGTGAAAATTACGGAAATGCCCTCGGAATTTGTTTTTAATCAAAATAAATGTTTTAAAAAATTGTTTAAAAATTATAGAAAATTTCTAAAAGTATAAAAATGATATTTGGGAATTAAATTTAATATTTTTGTAAAAATATTAAATATTAGGATTAATATTTATATATTTTAAATATTAATCTAGTAAGTTTAAAATTTAGAAAAATGATTAAATGAAAATTCGGACAACGAAATACGCTAAATTTTATCCGACGAGCCGGGTTGTCCATGGTGAATGTGTTTTATATTAGTTAAATTACTATAGTAAAGGATGAGGTTAATATAATTAACTATATTAATTGATAATTGGGCCGGTACCCTAAAATAAACAGTCGAGTAGGGTTAATTACATTATAGATGATATTAATTAATTAAATTAATATCATGAGGAGATAAATAATTATTAATTGATTATTTTATGATCATAGGTTGTTCGAAAAAGGGTTTTGAGCTACCAATTTAATAATTGGACGTCAAGACAAGTTCTTCAGTACTTTGATGCTAACTATTTATCTATTATGATGTGTTAATTCTTGTTCAAATGAATATAAAATTTTGCGTTTTGTGATCTGTGGATAATATGACCAAGATGTGTATTTGGTGCAATGATGTGACCATATATGAATTTAATCAATGTTTACTTTACGTAAATGCTAATCTGAATTAGATACGAGACATATGAGATATATTGCTTTAGTAGAAGCACAACACGTGATGTATGACACTCACATAGCATGTTATGTTATGTGCTACATGAAGCATGAAACGTGTAAACTGTTGAACTTGCTGAGCCGTTGCGCTCATTCTTGCATAATATAAACTTTTGCAGGTAAAGAAACAAATTTCAAGAATATCAGATTATGTTAGAGATGGATTAACCTAGAAGGTTGTAAACATAATTGTTCTATTTCCAATAGCATAATTCAATGTGGGTAATTTGCAAAGTTTACATTGATGTTTTGTATGTACATATAAATTGGATCCGGATAGGACGAATAAAGTTAAATTGTGAACTGTAATGGTTCAAGATAGTTGTTACGATAAAATGTATTATATATCTAATTTATGAATTATGAAACAAAGAATATTGTATGGATATAAGCAATATTAAATTTTGAATGTGAGCTTTACGATTGTTGTAACAGAAGGAAAAAAGTAAAGATTGCGATCTAGGGACTAGGATCGAGACGATACGTTTTTAAATGTCAAAATATTTTAATACAACGATTGAATGACTATAATGTCAATTAATGGATTAAATGAAGTGATTAAAGATTTATTAACGGACCGAAATTTGGACGTTAAGAAAATAATGTTTAATAAATATGAAATTTAATGTAATAAGGTTGGTCGAAAATTTCGGGGTCGTTACAATTGTATCTTATCCTTTAAATTATTAATTTCTTTTTTCTATGAGTTTAACTCTTCCTTTAAATCATTTAGTGTAATTGGTTTTTCTTTAGATGTATTTTCAATCCTATTTAATACTTCTTGTAGTGTATATGGAGTATGTATTTTGGGTTTTTTGATTTCTATATTTTGTTATTTACTTTGATTGATATATTTTTCAATTAATTTTTTCTTTTCTACAGGATCAGTTATTTGATTTATAATATCTAAAATAAATTGTTCGTGTTTAGATAGAACATTTATAGTTAAATCATTAATGTTTAAAATAGCATTATAATGATTTTGATATGTTTAACAAGGACATGTGTTATCATCAAAAGACATTGTTTCAGAAGATTCAAATACATCAGAATCATGTATATTAAAAACTTCATTGGTACTATCATATTCAGATATTTTTTTTCAGAAATATCAGATTCAGATTCCATTAACACATTAAAAATTTATTGTTTAACTGGTTAATCCAAATTTAATGAATTAATTTTCTTCTTAAGAGTACATTTATTAGCATAATTGTGGCACCCCAGGATTTTAGAGTAATTTCAAATAAAGATTATGATGAATTAAGTAAATGTTAACGTTTAGAACCTAGTGTTGAATGATTGAGGTATTAAGGAATGATTTATGAAATGTGAAGAAGATATATATGAATTAAGAAAAGAAGGATGAATGTGTAGAGTATAAATGAGGTGTAATAGAAAGTATGAAATAAGTTAATGAAGTAAGGAGATATGCGATTAAAGAAAGGAAAGTTTTCGAAGAATGAGAAACTATTTTGATAAGTATATCCAGAAATGAATTAAAGTGTTATTAATAAATTTTTTAGAGAAATATGAAATGTAATACTACAAAGAAATTGTGAATTGAAATAAGAATTGAATATTCTAACAGTTATGAACATTATGGTGTTATCCATGTGAGTTATGAAAATTAATGAGGAAATATATGATTATTATGGATATAGTTGTGATTTATCAAGATACAGGTATTGCAAGGTGCTATAAATAAAATACGTATAATTATTACGGCAATTATGATTCCGATGACGGAATCCTGTTAAGGGGGAAGAATGTGAGGATCCGAATTTTTAGGATTTTCTTAATAATATTAAATGTGAATTTAATTGATAAAATTATCAAGGTTGTTTAAATTAATTATTATTCTATGTGATTTAAGGTATGTGATGAGATTTAATTAGTAAATTAAATCTGTACAGAGAGCATGACGAATAGTGTTAATTTAAAATAATTGGAAAGTAAATAAATTATTTAAAAACAATTTATAAAGAATAAGAGAAATTTCTTGTAAATGCACAATAAAATTATTATGGATATACGAAAATTATATTTAAATGGTGTTATGTGGTAATGTGAAATATATGATTTAGATATGTATATATATATATATATATATATATATATATATATATATATATATAAATGTGCATGTTTAATTGATAATTATAAATTTTATTAATTATGGAAATTAAGGAATTAATAATTAAATTAATCCGAAAATTTATGAAAAGTTAATGAGGAAGTTAGTAAAATTAGAAATATTGATTATATAATTAATCAATAATTATGGTGGAAGTTTGGAAATTAATAAAGAAGAAAAGTAATTATATAATAATAAATTATATAATTTATATAAGGAAATTAAAGTAAAATATGTGGAAAATAATAATTATATAAATTATATAGGAATAATTATATAATTTATATAAGAAGATTAAATTGAATAAGGTTGGAAGAATTTTTTTTATTAATTATATTGGTGTAAAATGGAAATTATGTAATGAGAAAGTAATTATATAAATTATATAATAAATTATATAATTTATATAAGAAAAGTTAGTGTAAATTGTAAAGAAATGAAAATAAATGAGAAAAATGAAGGTTTTAATTTATTAATATTTATGTATAATGGAATTATTATGATTTTTATAAGGAATAATATTTCGGAATCGTGAACATGTTAATGTAACATGTTGTCCAAATAATGAAGTGAAAAATTGTGAAAAATAATTTTTACATGTTATATGAATTATTTTATGATTTTTGGAGGTATAAATTACCTCATATAATTACATGCATGGCGTTATACGTGTACAAAATTTGTCAAGTAATGGACCTGAAAAAGGTATTAATATTATTTATAAATCAAATTATGATTTTTAGTGAATTAAAATAAATATTTTATGTACATTACATAAAATATTTATTACACGAAGTAATTACGTAATGTATTAAATTAAAATTTGCATGTTATATTTGGAACATTCGAGAGATTGACTAAGTTGGTTGGCACAAAGGCGGTGGATTTGTTTTTCCATCCAAAATAGTTAACTTGCATGTGATATAAAAGGAAGGAAAAGAAAAAAAAGCAACAAAGAAAGAAAAAAAAACATACTCCTACTCTCTTATCTTCTCCACCGAACACCTCCATTCGAGCCACCACCTCCAACCACCGTGAACCACCAGGGCTACATGAGGGAGAAGAATAAATTTTGGTGCCAACAAAGGAAGAAAGTTAAGCTTTGGAAGGTTGTACGAGGAGCATTATAGAATGGATTGTAATTAATTCCACAATCCAGTCAAGTTCTTCAGTCCTTTAATGTTAAATGTTGTATGTTATGATATGTTAATACTTGTTTAAATGTATATAAATTATGTGTTATGTGATCTGTGAAAAATATGACAACTATGTGTACTTTGTGCAATGATGTGAGATATATTGCTATAGTAGAAGCACATCACATGATGTATGACACATACCGAACATGTTAAGGTATGTGCTACGTGAAGCATGAAAGGTGTTAACTGTTGGACTTGCTGAGCTGTTGTGCTCATTACTTGCTTAATATACATTTTTGCAGAAAAGAAATAAATTTCAAGAATATCAGATTATGTAGAGACGGATTATCATAGAAGGTGGTGAATGTTATTATTATATTATTATATTTTCAATTCAATGTGGATACATTTATTAAGTTTTTATTGATGTTTCGTATGTGCCTATAAATTGGATCCGGATAGGAAGAGCAAAGTTAAAGTATGAACTGTAATTGTACAAGATAGATGTTATGATAAAGATTATTATAAGTTTAATTATGATTTATGAAACGAAAGATGTTGTATGAATATATACAATATTAAATTTTAAATGTTGAGCTTTACGATATTTGTAACAGAAAGAAAAGAATAAGTAAATGTTGCAATCCAGGGACTATGATCGAGATATAAAGATTTTAAATGTCAAATATTTTAACACAATGATTAAATTGAGAAAAAGAAAAAGAAAATTATACCAAAAATTTGGTAATTGATAACGATAATGTCAATTAATGAATTAAGGAAAGGTGATTAAAGATTTATTAACGAACCGAAATTTGGACGTAAGGAAAATAATGTTTAATAATTATGGAATTTAAGGTAATAAAGTTGGTCGAATTTCGGGGTCGTTACAATAATGTCCTTTTTTGTCACATTTATGACATGTTATGTCTTTCAAAGGTTTCTTTTTAAAAAAAAATCGTTTATAAAACGATTTTTTAGGTTTTTCATCATAATCTTTTCTTTTTCTTCTTTTCTTATAAGGATAAGATTTACGCTTAGTGGTTTAATTTCTTTTATCTTTAGTAGTAGGTATTAAAGGATACTAAATTATTGACAAAATTAACCAATTTCTTTCCCATGTGTTATTCCATGTTTTTTCAATTGAGCTTTTAAATTAAAATCATTACATAAAGCTAATCCTTTAGCAATCATTTCATTAGTTAATTCACCAAATGTATAATTATCATAAGGTATATTTAATCCTCCATTCATATTTCTTAAACGAATTCTAACACGTTCAGCAAATAATGGAGGTAATCCATAAATGTATTTTTCTTTCCAAAAAGATGTATTACCATTAGATCTGTGCATAATTTTAGACGTAAAAATATCTTTATATCATCTAAAATGAATAAGTGTTGGAAACTTTAAATTAATTAATAATTCTTTACTACTATCCATGGTATGAAAATTATTTTCAACAAAATGTTTCAAAATTATTTATATTAAAGTATATATACTATCATATTGTGTTTCTGCCTTTATTTGTGTCTGAATTTGTGAAGTACTTGGTTCAGCTACAAGAATAAGAGTTTGAATAATTTTTACAGCATTTAAAATTTCATCTATTTGGTCTTTAGTAAGAATATTATCCCACTATCCTTTTAATTGACCAGTAAAATCAAAATCATAAAATTAGTTATATTTTTATCAATATTATTATTTGCTTTACAAATTGTTGCATACATTAACATTTTATATAAAATCACAAATATTTGTTGTTCTGCACAACCATTTATATTCCATTCATAAATTTGATCTACTGAGAAACTAGATCTTTCTGTATTTATAAAATTTTCTTCAAACAAAACATCCATAGGTGTTGGCCTAGGATAGTAATATCTTCCATAAGGAACCTCATTTTTATCAAAAAATACTTTATTAATTTCATTATTATTATTATCATTACTTAGTTTATTAAACTGCGATGAAAGATTTTCAAGGTCATTTTCACTGTATTCTTCTTCATTTAATACAGAAATTGAAGGTTGTTCTTCAAAAGTTTTCCCTTTATCTTTTAACATTTCTAATTTTAAAACTAATTTATTTAAAAAATCATTATCTTTTTTAGACATTAGATTAAAATCAGTATAAATAGGTGGTTGAATTAACATAGGTTTAGGTTTGGTGATTTGTTGTACTGTAGGTTGTGTAATTACAGGTTGAGCTTTTTTCAATTATTATTATTATTATTATTATTATTATTATTATTATTATTCAAAAACCCAATCAACAAGATAATAATAATAATAATAATAATAATATCCGTAATAATAATAATAATATAAATAATAATAATTATATCGATAATAATATTATTTGTAATTTTTATAATTTATAATTTTCTTAATAATAATATTTTTATTTTTTGAATTTTAATTTAATTTTTCATTATGTCGTGTCTACAGGCACAGGTAATTACTAGTGTGTGTGTGTGTGTGTGTGTCTATATATATATATATATATATATATATATATATATATATATATATATATATATATATATACAATATGATTTGTCTCCTTACGTTATATATGAATATATAGAATTTAACATTCAATATCTAATTCATTCTTTATTACACTTCATTTTAACCTAGTAAGTTAAATAGTTGCAAAACAAGTATGATTCCTAAATCTGTAAGTTGAACTCTTAATACAAAAAGCCATATATTATAATATACCATCTTTCATATAGTATTTCCTACCATATTAATTTTGTAATCGAATTTTAACTTTGTATTTATGTTCTGATGTAAACTAATAGGGAGTTGAACAAGGTAACGATTAAAAATGAGTACCCGTTGTCCAAGATTGACTATCTTTTTGATCAATTTAAAGGAGCGAAATACTTTTCAAAGATAGACTTGAGAATGGGTTATCATCAACTGAAGGTGAGACTCGAGGATGTGCTTAAGGCAACATTTAAGACTCGTTATGATTATTATGAGTTCCTTGTGATGTCGTTTGGGTTGACAAATGCACCAACAACATTTATAGACATGATGGACAAAATGTTCAAACAGTACTTGGATAAGTTCATAATGATGTTCATTGATGATATTTTGGTGTACTCTAAGACGCATGAGGATCGTGCTGAACACTTAAGAACTATATTGGAAGTATTAAGGAAAGAGAAGTTGTCCACCAAATTTTTGAAGTGCAAATTTTGGTTGGAAATGGTTCACTTTTTAGGACATGTGATAAACAAGGAGGGGATATCATTAAATCTAGTAAAGGTAGAAGCGGTGATCAACTAGGAGCAACCAAAGACACCAGCGGAAGTACGAAGTTTCTTAGGACTGGTATGTTATTACAGGAGGTTCATAAAGGATTTTTTAAAATTGATAGGAGCATTGACTTATTTAAAAAGGAAGATGGTAAAGTTTGTATGGTCAGAGAAGTGTGATGAATGCTTTTTGGAGCTAAAGAAAAGGTTAAGTGAATCGCCTATACTATCATTACCAGATGATACGAGAGGTTTTGTGGTGTATAGTGATGCGTCACATAAGGGACTTGGATGCGTATTAATGCATCATGATAAAGTTATAGCGTATGCATCACAACAACTGAAGGATTATAAGAAAGAGTATTCTTCCCATGACCTAGAACTAGCAGCGGTAGTGTTTGCCCTAAAGATATGGAGACATTATTTATATAGAGAGAAATATGAGATATACACATACCACAAAAGTCTAAAGTATATCTTCACACTAAAGGAGTTGAATATGAGGTAGAAGAGGTGGTTAAAATTGATTAAAGACTATGATTGTGAGATTTTGCATCACCCGGGGAAGGCCAACATAGTCGTCGACGCTTTAAGTAGGAAGGGTCGGGAAAAGTTGGCAATGTTAATAGCTCAAGAGGAACCAATCAAGGATATGACATGGATGGAGATCAAATTCAAGTATCTGATAGAATCAGCAGAAAAGTTGTTCATGGCGGAGGTTCGTCCGACGTTATTGGACAAAATAAAAGAAGCGCAAGGCATAGATAAAGAATGCGAAAGTATAAGAAAGGGAATCACAAATGGGAAAAATATTAGATTCAAAATGGACAAGGATGAGATCCTTAGGTTCGTAGGAAGAGTATGGGTACATACATTATTAGAACTAAAAGAAGAAATTTTATAGAAGGCCCACGGTTCGAGATACTCGATATATCCCAATAGTATGAAAATGTATCAAGACCTACGACAACATTTTATGTGGTCGAACATGAAAAAGGAAGTAGCAGAGTGCCTAATTTGTTAAAGGGTTAAGCCAAAACATCAAAAAACGAGCGGTTTATTAGAATCGTTGGAGATTCCAAAATATAAATGGGAGCATATCACAATGAATTTTGTCGTAGGCCTTCCAACTATGCAGAAAGGATATGACATAATACGGGTGATAGTGGATCGACTCATGAAATCAAAACATTTCTTGCCGATCAAAATCAGGTTCAACTTGGATCAGTTAGCCAAGATGTGCGTTAAGGAAGTAGTGTCAAGGCATGGTGTACCGATATTGATCGTGTCATGTCGTGATCCGCGTTTCACATTTAATTTTTGGAGAAGTTTTCAAGAGCATATGGGAACTCAGTTGTGATTGAGTACAACGTATCATCCTCAAACAGATGGAAAGAGTGAGAGAACAATCTAGACCTTAGTAGACATGTTAATTACATGCTTGTGTCATGGATTTCAAAGGGAGTTGAGATGATTATCTACCATTGGTTGAGTTCACCTAAACTAATAATTATCATGCTAGTATAGGCATGTCGCCTTTTGAGGCATTATAAGGAAGAAAGTGCATGACACCACTATGTTGGGATGAGGTAGGAGAACGACAAATGTTGGGCCCGAAATTGTTTCAGCAGACTACAGAGATTTTAAGTATAATAAGATCAAGGCTCGTTGTAGCTCAAGAAAGATAGAAGAAATATAAAAACCTACATCGGCAGAAGCGAGACATTGATAAGTGAGTTTTATACCTATGTATTGATTATCTTTTAGCTTAATAATTTGTGATTTCTTAAGTATTTTATATTAGTTTTAACTTTTTATGCTGCTTTTATGTGTTTTGATGTTATTTAGTAAGAATTGGAGTAAAGGCTTGGTAGATCAAAGTTTGGAGTTGCTTTGCTTACATTTTCAACTCGCCAATTACGTAGTAGTCACTTAAAATATAATTTCTACCTTGATCTAGGAGGAATTTCTCAAACCCCAAAACATGAAAGTTTTATAGCTACTTCTCATCTTTCCGAAACATCTTGAATCACCTCAATCAGAGTAGGAATGAGAAAGTTATAACCATTTTCCCAACAAATGCTGAAGTCGCTAAAATCCTTGAATTTAAGGCGACGGGACTGTCTGTCGCTAAAGGGCAACGCAATTGCGCTTGGACGAGCGCAAGTGCGCCCAAACAATCTGTTAAAAAAATAAAATAAATAGAGAACAGCTACACTCTAAGGCTCTGCATATGCCCCCTGGACGTGGCCATACCAAATTTTGACCTTTTTTTGAGCTATAATTAGATTTGTTTTTCTTCTAATACTTGGTGTTGGACTTATAACCTATAAATACACTATAAGAGGTATATTTTAGAGGGAGATAACATAGAATTACATAAAGATTAACATAGTTAAGAATAGATTAGAATAGAGAATCAAGATTTTTATCAAGAGTTAAATGAGGATTCACGCAAAGATTGGAGACTGAAGGAAGAATTGTAAATCGCGCTTCAAGAATAAGATCATTTCTCTTTAAATTTTTTCTTTTAATTATTGTAATTATTAAGATAATGACTTCTACTATTATGAATGTGAGGATCCGAATTTCCAGAATTTCTTTAATGATATTAAATGAGAATTTAATTGATGAATGATCAAGATGGTTTAAATTATTTATGATATTTTATGTGATTTAAGGTATGTGATGAGATTTAATTGATAAATTAAATCTGTACAAAGATGGTGATGAATGGTGTTGATTTGAAATAATTGAAAAGTAAATAAATTGTTTAAAAAATAATTTATAAGGAATAAAAGAAATTCCATGCAATGGTACAATAAATTATACAATAAAATTATTGTGAAGGTGCAGGAATTATTATTTAAATAATGTTATGTAGCAATGTGAAATATAGAAATTTGATATGTATATATATACATTTGTATGTATATATATAAATGTGCATGTTTAATTGATAATTATAAATGTTATTAATTATGGTAACTAAGGGATTAATAATTAAATTAATCCAATTTTAAATAAAAAGGTATTGAGGGAGTTAGTAAAATTGTATGTGTTGATTTTAGATTTTATCAAGAATTTTTGGAAGAAGTTTAGAAATTAATTGAGAAGGAAAAGTAATTATATAAATTATATAATAAGAAATTATATAATTTATATAAGGAAATCAAAATAAGGTATGAAGAAAATAATAATTATATAAGAATAATTATATAATTTATATAAGGTGATTAAATGGAATAAGGTTGAAGGAATTTAAGAAATTATTTAAGAAAGGAAAATGTATGTAACGACCCCGAAATTCGACCCATTTTATCACTTTAAATCTCCTGTATATTAAACATCAATTGCCTTATGTCCAAATTTCGGTTCGTTAATAAATCTTTAATCACCTTCTTTAATCCTTTAAATTGATTTTAAATTATCAATTACCGAAATTTCAGTATAATTTTTTTTTTCTCAATTCAATCATTGTATTAAAATATTTGGATATTAAAATCCTTACATCATGATCCTAGTCCCTGGATCACAACCTTAACTTTTTCTTTCTTTTACACGTATCATAAAGCTCATCACTTAAAATTTATTGTTATTTATTTTCATATAAATATTCCTTGTTGCGTCATTCGTAATTAAACATATAATAATTTCTATCGTACAATTATCCTGACTAATCACAGTTCATAATCGAACTTCTATCATATCCATGTTCAACTTATATATACATACAATTCATCACAGTGATTTAACAAATTTCTCACATTGAATTATAATATTGACAGTATAACAACCACGTTTTCTACCTTCTAGGCAATTCATCTTTAACAAAATCCAATATTCTTGAATGTCATTTCTTTCCTGCAAAAATGTTATTGAGCAAGTAATGAGCACAACGGCTCAGCAAGTTCAACAGTTCATGTTTCACGTAGCACATACCTTATCATGTTTGGTGTGTGTCATACATCATGTGCTTGTGCTTCTACTATAGCATTATAACTCATATATATTCATATCGTTGCACAAAATACACATTGTGGTCATATTAATCACATATCACGTAACACATAACTTGTATACACTTAAAACAAGAATTACATATTATAACATTCCAACATTTAACATAAAAGGGACTGAAAAACTTGCCTGGCGTCCAATTAATAGCTCAACTTATTAAATTGGTAGTTCATACCCTTTACTCGATCAACCTATGATCATAAAATAATCAAATAATAGTTATTTAATTCCTTGTGATATTAATTTAATTAATTAATATCATCTCTAGGCCAATTATTAATTTATATGGTTAATTATATTAACCTCATCCTTTAATATATTAATATAACTTAATATCCAATGCCTTTACTACGGACAACCCGGCTCATCGGATAAAATTAAACATATTTGATTGTCCGGATTTTCATTTAATCATTTTCTAACCTTTAAACTCATTAGATTAATATTTAAATATTAATCCCCAATATTTAATATTTTTCCAAAAATATTAAATTTAATGCCCAAACATCATTTTTATATTTTTAGTATTTTTCTATAATTTTCTATGATTTTTAAACAATTTTTTAAACATTTATTTCAATTAAAACTAATTCTGGGGGCATTTTGGTAATTTCCGCGCCCTTAGGGACATAACCGGAATTTTTCGGAAAGCCCAGGGGCATTTCCGTCATTTCGGCAACGTTAGGGACAAATCCGGAATTTTCCGGAAAGTCCAGGGCCATTTTCGTAATTAACTGAGGGTCAGGGACACGATCGGTAATATCCGGAAAGGCCAGGGGCATAACCGAACTTTCACCACGTGACCTACCGCGCAATGCGCGGCCCCTGCTTCGGACGACGCCAAACGACGTCGTTTTACCCTGTCGGTTCTTGACTTCCGCGCAATGCGCGACTGCCCTTCCTTCGCGCCAAGAAACGGCGCCGTTTCAACGCGCGCGACTGAAAAAAAATATGGTCCGCACAACGCGCGGACCGGCCTTTCTTCTTCCTCAGCCTTTAACGCAAACAGTACACCAACTTAGAAATAAAAGCACCATTTTTATCAGCTTTTTCCCAACAAAATTGTTCCAAAAATCTTATAATTCATAAATACACATCTATAAATTATGTAGAACAATTATTCTAATTATTTATAATTTTTCTACACAATTCTTTTACCAACAAAAATACATAAATAAATAATTTATACCTTCTAAAGTTTGCCAACTTCCTTTTAGGCTTACTCCCACTTGGATGGCATCAAATCCTCTTCCTTGGTGGCCATGGAGATTTTATGGTGGAGTTGGTGGTGGCCACGGTGATGTTTGGATGGGAGAGATAAAGGGAGAGTATTTGTGTTTTTATTTTCTTTTCTTGTTTACTTTTCTATTCTTTTCTTCCTTATATATATATATCTCAAGCCATCTTGGATGAAAAATTTCCCACCGACTTACCATGAAACTTCCGGATTTTTCTACAGAAACGCATGCAAATTTTCTTTCTAAAGCATTATGTAATTATTGCGTGTAATAAATATTTTACATAACAAATATAAAATATTTATTTTAATTTACTAAAAATCATAATTTGATTTATCAATAATATTAGTACCTCTTTTGGGTACTTTTCTTGACAAATTTTGTACACGCATATCGCCGTGCATGTAATTATATGAGGTAATTTTTACCTCCAAAATTCATAAAATAATTCATAGGACATATAAAAATTATTTTTCATAATTTTTCACTCCGTTACTTGGACAACATATTAAATTAACATGTTCACATTTCTGAAATATTATCTTTCATAAACGTCATAATAATTCCATTATTCATAACCATAATTTTTATTAACTTAAAACATTCATTTTTCTTATTTATTATTCAATTTCTTTAATATTTACAATAATTTCTTTATATATAAATTATATAATTTAATATTATATAATTTATATAACTACATTCTCCTTTTTAAATAATTTCTTAATTTCCTCCAATTTTACTCCATTTAATCACCTTATATAAATTACATAATTATTCTTATATAATTTATATAATTATTATTTTCTTCATACCTTATTTTAATTTCCTTATATAAATTATATAATTTATTATTATATAATTTATATAATTACTTTTCCTTCTCAATTAATTTCTAAATTTTCACCATAATTCTTAATTAAATCTAAAATCAATAATTACAATTTTATTAACTTCCTCATTCGCCTTTTATTTAAATTTGGATTAATTTAATTATTAATCCCTTTAATTTCCATAATTAATAACATTTATAATTATTAATTATGCATAACACACACATATATATACAAATGTATATATATACATATTTAATTCATGCATTTACATTATCACATATCCTCCTTTAAAATCATAACTTCTGTACTTCCACAATAATTAAATTGTACAATTTATTGTACATTTACCTGGAATTTCTTTTATTATTAATAAATCGTTTTTAACAATTTATTTACTTTTCAATTATTTTAATTCAACATACTTTATCTTGATCTCCGTACAGATTTAATTTACTAATTAAATCTCATCACGTACTTTTATTCACATAAAATAACCATTTCTTTACACAACCTTGAAAATTGTATCAATTAAATTCTTATTTAATTTTATTAAATAATTCTGAAAATTCGGATCCTCACAATGTAAATATATAAATTATATAATATTAAATTATATGATTTAAATAAAGAAGTTAATGTAATTTGTAAAGAAATGAAAAATAAATGAGAAAAAGGAATGTTTTAACTTATTAAAAATTATGTTTATGTATAATGGAATTATTATGATTTTTATGAAGGATAATATTTCGAAAACGAGAACATGTTAGTGTAACATGTTGTCCAAATAACGAAGTGAAAAAAATTATAAAAAATAATTTTTATAAGCTATATGAATTATTTTATGAATTTTAGAGGTATAAATTACCTCATATAATTACATGCATGGCATTATGCGTGTACAAAATTTGTCAAGTAAAGTACCCGAAAAGGGTGCAAATATTATTTATAAACCATAATATGAATTTTGATAAATTAAAATAAATATTTTACGTATATCACGTAAATTATTTACTACACGAAATAACTACATAATGTATTAGAATTTTAATGGTTGCATGGAATTTTCCCGAAGGCTAAAGTCGGTGGTGGCGTATGAATGCTAAGTCGATGGATGTGTGCCATATTTTAAAAACAATTCATATATTAGAGTTTTAAAAAGGAGGGAGGAAGAAGAATAAAACAAAGAAATAAAACAAAGTAAAGCTTTTACTCTCTACTTCTCTCCCATTCGAAAACCATCACCACCATGCTACCAGTGAACCACCGAGGACCACCATGAGATGAGAAAAATATTGGTGGCACCAAGAAGGATAACAAGTGCAAGAAAATGATTTTTCAAGCAATATGAAGGTATAAAACTATTTTAATTGATTTAATTTAGTTTTATTTTGTTGATAAACTAATTTTGTAAAAATTAGTGAATACTTAAGATAATTGTTGTTTACCATTTTTGGATGTGTATATGTGGATTATATGATGTTTAGAACAATTATTGTGAGAAAAATTGGATCAAAACATGAAATTTTGGAATTTAAGATGAACAGTCACGGCAGTAGCTATTCTGTGCAGTTCGGTGCAGAATTTGGAAAACTTTTCTTCTACAAAGTTGTAGAGAATTAAATTTCGTGTGAAATGGACTTAAGATTCGTAATTTTCGGATAAACGTGCTAATTACTGTGAATTTTGGAAGTTTCAGCGCATTAAGAATTAAAATTAATTACTAAAAATATTTTTGTGCTGAAATTTGTTCGGACAGCATTATTGTTACATTATTCCAGAATTTGTGAAAACGTTTGGTAATTTATTGAGGAGCATAGTATTTATTGTATTTTTTAAGGCTATTTAAAGTAAATTTAAAAAGAGTGGAAATTCATAGAAAATTCTATGAATGTTAGAAAATTATGAAACTTGGTGAAAAATCTTATAATAATATAAGATAAATATGGATGGTGTTTGAAGGATATAAAAGTATGTTGTATTATTATTTCCATTTTAAAGCTATTAAATAATAGTTTTATAGATAATTCGAAAAATGTAAAAATGGGTTGAAAAGTCCAGAATAATATTTTGGAGACTTTGAAAGGTTTATTAGACTCGTGAGATGTTATGGATTGTATGTTGACTGACTAGTCAACGTAAACGATTAAGTAACGAAAAAGTTACGATAAAGGCAACGTTGTTAAAGTTTAGTAGAATAACTTAGAAGAATATTATTTCTCGAACGAGATTATTGATTGTGATATAACCTGAGTTTGATATATAGGTTATGTGATGAATGATAAAGATCACAGAAATGTTAATTGACGAACAAGGCTATACGTGGGATGTTTGTAAGTGTTATGTAATGAACGCAAATCGAGGCAAGTTCTTCAGTACTTGTATTTTAAATGTTTGTCTGATATGATATATAATTCTTGTTCAAATGTATATAAATTATGTGTTATGTGATCTGTGGATAATATGATTATTACGTGTACTTTGTGCAATGATGTGAGATATATTGCTATAGTAGAAGCACAGCACATGATGTATAACACACACCAAGCATGATAAGGTATGTGATACGTGAAATATGAAATGAGTTAACTGTTGAACTTGCTGAGCCGTTGTGCTCATTACTTGCTTAATATACATTTTTGTAGGAAAAAAATAAATTTCAAGAATACCGGATTATGTTAGAGATGAATTGCCTAGAGGGTAGAAAACGTGACTGTTATTATATTTTTAATATTATAAATCAATGTGAATAAATTTGTCAAGTTACTTTGTTATGCTATATGTACAGATAAATTAAATCTAAATATGATGAGTATAGTTTAAGTTGTGAACTGTAATTGTTCAACATGAATATTATGATAGAGACTATTATATGTCTGATGATGAATCATGAAATAAAGAATATTTGTATGGATATGAATAATATTAAATTGTGAATGTTAAGCTTTATTGAGCTTTACGATAATGATAGAAAGAAAAAGTAAAGGTTGTGATCCAGGGACTAGGATCAGAATGTTAAATTTTTTTAAATATCAAAATATTTTAATACAATGATTGAATTGAGAAAAAAAAATATACACCAAAAATTTGGTAATTGACGATTGTAAAGTCAATAAATGGATGAATTAAGGTGATTAAAGATTTATTAACGGACCGAAATTTGGACGTTATGAAGATAAGGTATAATAAATACAAAATTTAAGAAAATAAAGTGGATCGAATTTCGGGGTCGTTTCAATGAATGTATTTTCTACTTTAGTTATGAACTAAACGTTTATTTGAGATTGCAATGGAACCCAATGTGTAGTTTATATTAATTTGTTTTTTTTTTAATTATGGATGATTATATATAAATTATTTATCATATTTTATACGTTCATATATTAATTAAGTGCACATAATTAATGTGATAATCTATACAAAATTAGAATATGGAGTATAGATTTTGATTTAGATCTAAATATGATATCATTTGTTCATAAAATCTGAAAAGATTTATATGATTAGTATATAGGATATAAATATACCTATATATCTTTTGCAGCCTTAAAGAGAATCTGAACTTAATATCCTAAATAACATATTTCACATAGAAATATAGTAATTTAATTAATTAGGGTGTTCTAGTTCTGTTGCCTTATGGTTAGATTTAGAATGATTTGTTTATTTGACTATCGGACGAAGCGTATAAATAATATAAGGAATTCTAGGTTAATAATTTTATATAATTAACTAATTAAAAAAGAATTGAAAAGATTTAAATAAAGCATTGAACGAAATTATAATCTTAATTATTTAAAATCTGATTTAATCCTTGTTATTAATTTAATTTAATTTAGTTATTAACTTTAATTAGTTTTATTTTATAATTTAATTGCGTTTATTTAAATAAAAATAATTTGATATAAAATTAGTAATTGATAATAATTATTTTTAATTCTCTGTGAGAACGATACTTTACTTGCCATTATAGTCTTATTCGATCACGTATACTTGCGTGTGAAATCCTAAGTTAAAAATAGGCAAACAAGTTTTCGGCGTCGTTGTCGAATAATTAATTTAATAATTTTTGCCGATATTAATTTTAGTCAAATTAGTTTTAATTCAAACTTGTATATTTTTGTTTATTTTATTTTATTTTATTAACGTATAATGGCTGCATTTAATTCTCAATAGTCTTCTTTGTGGATGGATCAACCAAGTATGGTGTTCGCCTTTTTTCGTTCAGAAAATACTTCACGCAAGTGCACGTGGTTTATTTGTAGTATAAAGCTAGCAAGGTATCGTTCCCACGAGGAATTGCAAATAAAGCATTGAATTACTAGTTAATAATTGAAATAACATCAATTGAATTTTGTGAATTGAAAATATTGTTAAGTTCTGAAGTTAAATTTCAACAGTTAAATTACTTCAAACTAAGATCTCTATAGTAAACGACGTTTAGGGTTTACAACTTAATTATCTGTCATCAGCTGAACCGGGTTATCACTGTGAAGTTAGAATACACGCAATGAATTGCTAATTAAGAACTCTCAAGTAACTGAATAATATCTCTCGATTATTATACAACAAATCTTATCCAATTCTACCGATTATGGAATAGATTGAAGAAGAATATCACTTTTAAACCAACAACCTATATTTCTATGATTGCTGAATTTAAAGAGATAGTAAGTTCAGGTTCTCTACCAATTACATGTGGAAATTGAGTATATTTCTATCTCAATCACAATCTACATTAACAATAAAGTTCACATGCTACCATGCCAGGGTCTAATTTCATACATCCTCTCTCGATTCTCTATGAAATACTAGGTTAAATCACTAGCCAAGTAATTAGAACAATCAATCAGACATGGTAGTCAACCCCACATGTATTTAACAAGCACAAGTAATAACTCACTTCAGATTATACAGAATATTTGCATTGCAAACCCTAAACAACAGAATTTAGCTCATATTCAATTTAAGATAACATACATAAGAGTAAAGTCTAGTCATAATAAATTGTCAACAATTAAAGTACAAGAGTTCAGAGATAAACTAATAATGTATCCTTGCCCTTCTCTGCACCACGACTAGAAGTTCTTCCGTCAACTGCAGACTTCTTTCTCCTCGCTCCGTCCGTTTCACTCTGTGTGTGTGTTTCTCTATTGCTCTACGTCACATTCTGTCTGACTGACTGTTAATTAATATATCTGGCCTTTTCCTTTGTTATTTTCAAATCCCCCGCTTCTCCGCACGTTAACTACCCAAAAACTGCCTTAGCTACTGCTCAACATCGTGGAAAAAATCAGGCAAGTGACCATGACGCAGCTGCTTCATCCATTAAGCAGCTACGTTAAAATCACCTGATGCAACTGCTTCATCCATCACGCAGCTGCGTTGAAATCACCTGACGCAGCTGCCTCAGAAGTCACGTAGCTGCGTTGAAGTCACGCAACTGCTTCATATCTCACGCAGCTGCGTCTAAACCTTCTAGAAAAGACTACTTCTGTGACGCAACTACTTCACTTTGTGACGCAGCTGCGTGAACCTGGCTTCGAAATCATTGAAATGCCATTGCAAGCTATTTTCCATGCCAACCTGAAACAAATACACAAAAATGCATAAAATTGAAATAAAAATGCCTAAGAACTAACAATATATAAGTTAAGAAGAAATTACTTTGAACGTATAACATCGACTCAACAAATACCCCAAACTTATCTAATTGCTTGTCCTCAAGCAAAAATAACTTAACAGAACTGAACACTAGAAGCAACCATGAATTTTTATCATAACATGAATCATTATTACCATGCACTAGATTCAGGCCTCAAAACAACTCGTAATAGCCTCACAGAACTTTCAAGAACTATAGAATTCACGAATCTCATATAATCGACAATAAAGCCCTATTTAAGATTCCTAATTGTGTGTGTTCCGTAGTTTCAACTAGTCAGAAAATTAGATAAACTCTGAGATTAATCACAAACAGAATTTCAGTTTGAATTTTCGCCCTTACTTTTACAACACTTAACTAAGTCAGGCAGTCACATAAATTAGGGATCATACTATTCATAAGAAATACAGGAGTGAATGCGTTTTACGCTCCATTTCACCCCTAACTCACTAACCATGACTCGTGCAATGCACAATTCCATTAGGTTGTTCAATGCTACCCCTGTAACGAGCTTTTAACCAATGACTCCTAAACCGGTTAGTTTTAGGGCACTAGATGTAAAGACATCCCTAAGGATTTACTTACTCGAATAGCAAAGGCCACAAAATTCTGACTGAGTCAATTATTTTTATGTATGTATATTTTTATTTATTTATTTATTTTTTATTTTTATTTTTATTATTATTTTTTTTTATACATATGATCCCCCCAAACTTATGTAAAAGCCTTAACTCAGCATACGAGAAGTTTCAAGTAAGTATTGAAGTTCAACACAGGAAACTCACATAATCAATCCGGTAAGTTTTCTAATTCTCAACTACTCAAAACAATCAACTTTGTGCTTATAAAAACATAGGAACCAAAAATAGTGCAAGACTACTCGACTGTAAGATTGAAATTCATCATGTTCATCCATTTCTCATTAAAGGCTAGCAAATGGCAAACAATCTTATCATAGGCCTTGCACTAGTTTGTTTTCCTGATTACCTTAACAAGAAATTTTGCTAATCAGAATTAAACAAAAACTACAACTAACCATTTTCGTAGGTACCACGGTTACACTTAGCACGTGTAACAAGCCTTTTAAACCCCATAATTACCTTATGAGGACGAGTTAAGTCTCGTGAGAGTTTGCAGTGAATATACCCTCAAAATTCATCTACGGTCCTAATTTTTTTATTTTTTTTTAACAAAGAAACAACAAATCATAAACAAAAGACATAAACAAAACATAACAAAACATGCAAACGTCCCCCAAACTTGGCTAACTCAGTGCCCTCATTGAGAATTAAAACACAATTGAAATACCGGGACTTCCCTTGGTGAACACTACTCATCTGCTTCGTCGTCAGGTGAATCAGGAGGTAATGCAAGCATCGTCGGAGGAGACGGAAAGTGTAATGGCTCACGACCAGCATTCATTTCCAAGCGATTAAACGCCTCCGCTAAAGTTGTTGAGAATGCTGTTTGGTATTGCATCATAGAACCCATTGCTTGTGCCAAATGGGCATCCCGTCTAGCTTGTCGACGAGATTCTCTCCGAAGCTACCTTACTTCCGCCACTAACGTGTCAATTGTGTTTGACGATGAAGCTGCATCATGTTCCGGCTCTGCAGTAAATAACTCCTCGGTATCCGGAGAATGCGGATCACCCAAAATAAATCGCACTCCTTTTGGATCAGGAGGTGCCCCATTCCATTGCTTGAAGTTCTTGATGATTTTAGAATCTATAGGGACTTGAGGGTGTTGAATTGGTTCACTTTCATCCCATACTCTCCCGCTGCTTCACAAAGCCCACAAATTAAAGACGGATGAGGTAGGCCCCGGATTGGTTTCCCTTTGATAGCATACTTGATCGAGCTGTTGATTACTTGTCCCTTATCAATGGTTTTCTTATTGACTATGCAGAATAAGAGGACCGCTCGTTCTTTAAGTACCTCGGTGACATGTATTGTTGGCATTAGTTTAGCACACAGAAAATAGTACCATGCCTTCCCATATCGGCTCAAGTATGTGTAGTTGAAGGTTTTGGGTTAACCATCTCTATACTTCCAGACTGCATCCGGTTGACACAATCCTCTAATAACCTCCTCATAATTTACCGGCTCCTTAGCAAATGTTAAATACTCATCCGCTTCTGAAAGCAATGGAATACCATAGTACTCGTTTATTGTCGCAGGAGAAAAGGAGACCTTCTTACCCCAAACGATGACATCATTATGTTTAATCACATTGGCATTAGCATAAAACTCTTTAACGATAGAAATGACGGCAGGTTTAGGCTGACGAGGTAATGTTCCCCAATTCTGGTTGATCATTGTCCATAATTCACCATCCAAAGGTCCTGGATCCATACCCCGCTCTGGTATAAGCTTCTTAGCATCGACATGCTCCTCATAGAACTTGGTCAATTCATAGCTCACAAATCGGCTTGAATCATATGGAGGGGTGGACCTTGAGCTCTCTCCTCGATGACGTTTTGGTGCCATTGAACTCACAAGCCTTTTAAACTTTTTGCAACACCAACCAATTCCAAGAACAAATTGGTTTTTTCTTTGAGGAATTTTAACAAACAGTTAGCGGGTACTTGAAGATGTAGGAGAGGACCCCCAAACTTAGCGTTTCTTGAGAAATGGAAGGAAATGGAAGGATAGTGAGTGTGTTGTAAGCTTGAGAATTCAATTTATAGTTGCCAAGACGCACAATTTATCTTTAATGCATGTATAACGGACGTACTGAGAGGTGCAACGAAAGGGCTGAACGGAAGAGACTTGTTGAAGAAAAGAGGGGCAAACGAAGTGGCACACAGTTTAAACGCTCAGCCGTTTAAGATTGAAAATTCCCCGTCACGCAGCTACGTAAGATATTGACGCAGCTGCGTCAGACCTGATTTTTAATATGTAACGCAGGGGCGTGATTTTGGACGCAGGGACACACTTTTTACGCAGCTGCGTTAAGATGTCACGCAGGTGCGTCCAGAGGTGAATCAATTCAAGTAACTTCTGACGCAGGGGCGTGCTTTCAGACGCAGATGCGTCAATTCTCATGCAGCTGCTTCAGCTTTTGACGCAGGTGCGTCAATGCCTCAAACGATTTTTCATCAATTCCAGTAACTTCTGACGCAGGGGCGTGCTTTCAGACGCAAATGCGTCACCCTCTATTTTAAAATTTTCAATTCCATGTCTTCTTCCCTGAACGTTTGACAAGCTTGAAGAACTGTACCTGACATACATTGCTCAATTTAGATACACAACAACCAAAAAAACTAAAATATAAATATGACTAAACTCAACAAATTATTTCCGCTAAATTAACCAACTTGAAAGAAATGAAACTTGGGTTGCCTCCCATACATCGCTTGTTTTATTGTCATCAGCCTGACATTACTCCATGTTTAAGATGAGAAAGAGACCGAGGACTTCATCCTATCGAATGTGTCTCCCCAGTAATGTTTGAGTCTTTGACCGTTCACTTTAAACGTGGTCTCTGAATCATTGCATTTTAACTCCACCACTCCATACGGATAAACAACTTGAATTGTGAAAGGATTAGACCACCGTGATTTCAGCTTTCCTGGAAAAAGTTTGAGTCGGGAATTGAACAATAACACTGATTGACCTGGTTCAAACTTCCAGTCCACAATGTGTTTATCATGCCAACGTTTGACTCGTTCCTTGTAAATTCTTGCATTTTCATAGGACTGAAGTCGAAACTCCTCCATCTCATTGAGTTGTAGCAACCGTTCCTCACCAGCTAGGTTAAAATCCCAATTCAATTTCCGAGTTGCCCAATATGCATGATGTTCCAATTCCACTGGCAAATGACAAGCTTTCCCAAAAACCAGCCGATAAGGCGACATTCCAAGTGGTGTCTTAAAAGCTGTTCTATAAGCCCAGAGTGCATCATCGAGATTAATGGACCAATCCTTACGATTCGGATTTACTGTCTTCTCCAAAATCCGTTTCACTTCTCTATTTGAAATCTCTGCTTGCCCACTTGTTTGTGGGTGGTAAGCAGTAGCAACTTTATGCTTGACTCCATATTTCTCTAGTAAGGCGTTGAATTGTCTGTTACGGAAGTGAGATCCTCCATCACTGATTATTGCTCTAGGAGTCCCAAATCTTGTGAAGATATTACGTTGCAAAAATTTGGTTACCACCTTAGCATCATTAGTGGAGGTTGCAATTGCTTCCACCCACTTAGACACATAATCGACTGCTACAAGGATATAAGAGTTGTTAAAAGACAAGGGAAAAGGTCCCATAAAATCAATACCCCAAACATCAAACATTTCAACTTCTAAAATAGAATTAAGGGGCATCTCCTGTATTTTAGAAATATTACCTACCCTTTGGCATCGATCACATTGTAGAACAAATGAATAAGCATCCTTAAATAAAGTAGGCCAGAAAAAACCTGATTGAAGAACCTTAGCAGCTGTTCTTTGTCCTCCATAATGGCCTCTATAACTTGATGCATGACATTGCTGAAGAATGCTTCCCATCTCTTCTTGAGGAACACAACGTCTCACTAACTGGTCAACACAACTCTTGTACAAAAATGGCTCATCCCACAGATATTGCCGCACATCATGTAGAAACCTCTTCCTCTGTTGACTTGACAATTCTGAAGGTAGGACCTTCCCAACAATATAATTGACCAAATCGGCATACCATGGTAGCTCAGACGTAATTATAAACAACTGTTCATCTAGGAAGCTATCGTTAACTGCCATCTCTTTGTTTCTGGGCTGTTCCATTCTAGACAAATGATCTGCTATTTGATTTTCAGTTCCTTTTCTGTCACGAATCTCCAGATCGAACTCTTGAAGCAATAAAACCCAACGGATTAATCTAGGCTTTGCATCTTTCTTTACAACAAGGTACTTTATTGCTGAATGGTCCGTGTAGACAATTACCTTTGTTCCAATAAGATATGGATGGAACTTATCAAAGGCAAACACTACAGCTAGCAACTCCTTCTCTGTGGTTGTATAATTTAGCTAAGCATCAGTTAAAGTCTTACTGGCATAATAAATAGCTTAAAATACCTTGTCCTTACGCTGGCCTAAAACTGTCCCAATTGCGGAGTCACTTGCATCGCACATCAACTCAAAAGGATGATCCCAATCTGGAGCTACTACCACCGGAGCTGTAATCAATTTCTGCTTCAAAATCTCAAATGCTGTGCGGCATGCTTCATCAAACTCAAACGGAACTTCTTTCTCTAGTAAACTGCACAACGACTTTGTGATCTTAGAGAAATCCTTAATGAACCTTCGGTAAAACCCTGCATGACCCAAGAAGCTACGAATACCCTTGACTGAATTCGAAGGAGGTAACTTTTCAATAGCTTCAATCTTTGCTTTATCAACTTCAATGCCCTTTACTGAAACCCGATGCTCTAGAATAATCCCTTCCTGGACCATGAAGTGGCACTTTTCCCAATTCAAAACCAAATTCGTTTCGATACATCTTCTTAGCACTAAAGTTAGATTCTCTAGGCAGACATCAAATGAATCACCAAAAACCGAGAAGTCATCCATAAAGACTTCTAAATTCCGCTCAACCATATTTGAGAATATAGCCATCATGCACCGTTGAAAAGTCGTTGGAGCATTGCACAATCCAAACAACATTCTCCTAAAAGCGAATGTTCCATATGGACAAGTAAAAGTCGTTTTCTCTTGATCTTCTGGTGCAATGGCTATCTGGTTGTACCCCAAATACCCGTCTAATAAACAGTAATATTCACGTCCTGCAAGTCGATCCAACATCTGATCAATGAACGGCAAGGGGAAATGATCCTTACGCGTGGCTTTATTCAACTTTCTATAATCCAAGCACACTCGCCACCCCGTAACTGTTCTCATCGAAATCAACTCATTATTCTCATTAGGAACAACTGTCATACCACCTTTCTTCGGGACACAATGAACAGGGCTTACCCAAGCACTGTCTGAAATTCGGTAGATAATCCCAGCATCTAGCCACTTAATTATTTCTTTCCTCACCACCTCCTTCATAATTGGGTTTAATCTTCTCTGTTGATCAACTACTGGCTTTGCATTATCCTCCATTAAAATTTTATGCATGCAAAATGAGGGACTAATACCTTTGATATCCGCTAAGACCCATCCAATAGCTGATTTGCACTCCCGAAGCACCCGTAGTAATTTCTCTTCTTGAACTTCGTCCAACGATGCTGAAATAATAACAGGCAAAGTAGACGCCTCACCCAAATAAGCATACATGAGGTGGTTAGGCAATTGCTTCAGCTCCAAGATTGGTGGCACCTCAAATGAAGACTTCCCATTTGCCTTTGAGTTTTCCGAATAATCAAGTTCCTCAAAATGTTGTTTGAACTTTGTAAACCTCGGTGAAGCATCCATTAATTGCACGTACTCCATCGCTTGCTCACAACCCGAAATTTCCTCTATACTGATTGACTTCTTTAGTGGATCACTGATACTGTTTCCCAAAAACATCTCGTTCACAATACCATCCACAATATCAACTCTTAAACACTCAGCATCCTCATTAGGAAATTTTATTGCCTTCAGCACATTGAACGTCACTTCCTGGTCCTGCACTCTCATAGTCAATTTCCCCTTCTGAACGTCTATCAAAGTTCTCCCAGTAGCAAGAAACGGTCTTCCTAAGATGATAGGAATATCTCGATCCTCCTCATAATCCAAAATAATAAAGTCCGCTGGAAATATGAACTTATCGACCTTAACTAACACATCCTCCACTATACCTCGTGGATATGTAAGAGATCTGTCCGCTAGCTGAAGTGTTACATTTGTAGGAGATGCTTCCTTAAGACCCAATTGTTGATAAATCGAAAAGGGCATGAGATTTATACTTGCCCCCAAATCAGATAGGCAACGGCTAAAGTGTTGACTCCCAATAGTACACGGTATGGTAAAGCTTCCCGAATCCTTTAATTTTGGAGGCAACTTCTTCTGTATAATGGTGCTGCACTCTTCAGTTAATGCAACAGTTTCATAATCGCCCAATCTCCTCTTCCTAGACAAGATGTCCTTCATAAATTTCACATAACTTGGCATCTGTTCCAATGCATCTGCAAAAGGTATGTTAATTTGCAGCTTCTTGAAAACCTCCAAAAACTTTGAGAACTGCTTATCGACCTTTTGTTTCTGCAATCTCTGTGGAAACGGGACGTTAGGTACCTCATTAGGTTTCTTATCCATTTTAAACCTCTCCGTAACTTGAGATTCTGAATTACCCTTGTCTCTTTTCTCTTCTTCAATAACTTCACCTTGCTTTTCCTTAGCACCCTGTAATTCTCGACCACTCCTAAGTTCAACAACCTTACAATGCTCTTTACCATCTCGCTTTGGGTTTGCCTCTGTATCACTTGGAAATGATCCTTGAGGTCTACTGTTCAATGCATTAGCTATTTGTCCCATTTGGTTCTCCGGATTCCTTATAGCTACAGCCTGAGTCTTCACTGTCGAATCGAACTGATTAACCAACTTAGCTAATACATCTTCCATCTGAGCCAACTTATCCGGCTGCTGAGGCTATTGATTTTGCTGATTATGAAACCCCGATGGATATGTATTTCTCGAAGTCTGTCCTTGGGGTTGAGATTGGTTGTTGCTCCAAGAAAAGCTTGGACGATTACGCCACCCCGGATTGTAACTGTTAGAATTCCCCCTTGCTGTCGATTATAATTAGACACAAATTGTACCAACTCTGGATTAATTGCACACTGATCACTTGAATGACTCCCTGCACATAGTTCGCAAATTATCTCCACTTGTTGTACCTTCTGACTCCCAATTGAATCTATCTTCTTAGCAAGGGCCGACACTTGTGCTGACAATGCCGTAACAGAATCTAACTCAATAACTCCAGCTGCCCTAGGTGGATTCATTCTTGCTGTCGGCCATTGGTAGTTGTTTGCTACCATGGTTTCTAGTAAGGCGTATGCCTCGTCACAACTCTTGACCATTAGATCACCCCCCGCTGCTGCATCTATGCTTGATCTCACTGCTTGTCCCAGCCCATTATAAAATGTCTGAACTTGAAGCCATTTTGGAATCCCATGATGCAGACATTTTCTTGATAACTCCTTGAATCTTTCCCATGCTTCGTATAATGACTCTGAATCCTGCTGGGCGAATGTAGTGATCTCAAATCTTATCTTCACTGTCTTTGCATAAGGGAAAAACTTCGCCAGAAATTTCTGCACCAAATCATCCCATGTAGTAATCGATCCCGGGGGCAGTGAATGAAGCCAACTCTTTGCCTTATCTCTCAATGTGAACGGAAATAGCCTCAAACGAATTGCATTATCCAAAACCCCTAGATATTTGAAAGTATCGCATATTTCCATAAAACTCCTCAAATGCATGCTAGGATCATCATTCGATAACCCCCCAAACTGTACAGAATTCTGAACCATCTGAATTGTTCCCGGCTTTATCTAGAATTGTGTCGCAGTTATAGCAGGTCTTGTAATACTCGACAGTATCTCGGTCATCTGCGGAGTAGCATAGTCCCGTAAGGACTTTTGCCCATCTTCCTATGCCATTCTTACTTGCTCCACTTGTTCCTGATCCTAGTGTTGCGTTGTTTCTTGAATATAGTTCTGAATCCGACGTAACCTCTTTCAATCTCGTCTTCAAATGGAACTGTATCCTTACCCAGTGAACGTATTTGCATATACAACCAAGATTACCTGAAAAACGAAGGGTAATAAACTAATTAAAATTTATCAACCTTCACAAGAAAATACTTCAATTAAAACTAATATCAACACTTTATTTAAAAATAGTTCCCCAGCAACGGCGCCAAAAACTTATTCGCCTTTTTCCGTTCAGAAAATACTTCACGCAAGTGCACATGGTTTAATCGTAGTATAAAGCTAGCAAGGTATCGTTCCCACGAGGAATTGTAAATAAAGCATTGAATTACTAGTTAATAATTGAAATAACATCAATTGAATTTTGTGAATTGAAAATATTGTTAAGTTCTGAAGTTAAATTTCAACAGTTAAATTACTCCAAACTAAGATCTCTATATTAAACGACGTTTAGGGTTTACAACTTAATTATCTGTCATCAGCTGAATAGGGTTATCACTGTGAAGTTAGAATACACGCAATGAATTGCTAATTAAGAACTCTCAAGTAACTGAATAATATCTCTCGATTATTATACAGCAAATCTTCTCCAATTCTACCGATTATGGAATAGATTGAAGAAGAACATCACTTTTAAACCAACAACCTATATTTCTATGATTGCTGAATTTAAAGAGATAGTAAGTTCAGGTTCTCTACCAATTACATGTGGAAATTGAGTATATTTATATCTCAATCACAATCTACATTAACAATTGTCGACGCCGGGATTTTCGTCGTTTCGTTTTTTTAATAATTAAAAAGCCCTTTCCAATTTTAGCCTTTAGATTAAGATGTGATTTTTTGAAAAGGGTCGGCTTAGTGTCGACGGGGTTTCGAAAGGTCGATTTTCTAATGAGCCAGTTGACCAGAGTCGCCAGTTGGTATATTTAAAATGGATGTACCAACTCATCCGAATTTTATTTTCGTAATCGCTGGCTCATGTGTGACTCCGAGTTAATTGGTCCGCAAATCGAGATTCATAGAGTTCGGGGGCTTGCTTAAGCGAGGAGAAGGTGTTAGGCACCCCTCGACTTCCGTGAAATACGGTTACCGCAATCTTGATGTTTTCCAATCCTTTTAAAATCCTAAAAATGTGTGAGTTGCGTGTGTGTGCGTGCGTGCCTAGGTGATGGTTGTGGTGAATTTTTGCATAAAAGTTGCTTTGATTTTATATGGCAAATGTGTTTTGTCGGGAAAGATTTTAGACGTCTTTTGCCCCAAATGACAAGGCTTCGCTTTTTATAATAAAGATTGATTTTAATTTCGAAAACGATGAGGTTTTTTATTAAATGTCATTTTTAGAAAACAATAGTTTTTAAACTTTTGTCAAATAGGAATCGAGACTATACATTGCCTTCTAACAGTAAACTCAAATAAAATGAAGGAAACTTCTAGAACTCTTTAACCCTATGCACAAAGTTTAATGAAAACGTTTTTTTTATTCTTTACGAAAACATCTTTAATGACATTTCAAAACCAAATGGAGCCTTTTCGCCAAACAAGGATCAAAGTTCGCCGGAACTCTTAATTTTTAAACCTCGTGAATCTAATATCCTAATTTGATCACTTTTTAGAAAATCTTCATCGTTTGTCTTATTTTGGAAAACCGTTTTTTGTGTCGTAAATCAAAACAAGCATTCAAAACGTGTCGGGGCTACCCATGGGCATGTGAGCCGTCTAAATAACCCCAAACACCCACAATCACATATTTTACTATCACGGGGCCTTAAACCCGACTTTTGACTCGATGTCGTTTTAAGGCCCAAAATTTACATATTTACATAAAGGTGCATCGCGATCGCTACATACGTAAAAGCTATAAAATAAACTAGAAGGATATCATCGGGAGGTTAGGAGGAGATTTCATACGCAATAAATCCTCCCTAACCATCCCTAATCCACAGATCTACAACATATATTGACTACATTAGATCTAACTTCAAAATACACAAAATCAAACTATTTAAATAGCAATGCACCGAATATTTTCGGATCTACAGTAGATCCACCCAACAAATACAATAAGAGCGAAATAAAAATAGATCTAACTAGATAAAACCTCAAATGCTATAAACATGGATTTTTTTCACATTTCAAATGACGAAATACATGCTTTAACACTTGGAAAATCAAAATAGGACACAAAGATTGTATAAAAGAGGAAGAAATCTCACATTTTAATCACAAACCCGTGGGTTTCTCTCTCTCTTTTCTCTCTTTTTTCTCTCTCCTGTCGCCTTTCTCTCTCCCTTTTCCTTTTCCGTCTACGCCCTTGCGAAGAAATGAACTGGAAGTGGCGATTTAAAACTTCAGATCTTGGCCGCAGGTGCAACTGCGGCCAGCCGCAGGTGCAGCTGCGACTGGCTTCGGTGCCAGCCGCAGGTGCGGCTGCGGCCGGCTTCGGTGCTACCTCGATTTCCACGTCTGATGTCGGTATTTTATTTTTTTCACTGGAAGGCTCGTATTTTGCAATCCAGAAATCCCTGAGAAACGTGCCATATTGTTCTGGGAGGCTAGTTCGGAGGGCTGCGACTTGATATAGAATTTGCTAATTGTGTTTGGCTTCCAGGGGGCGCTGCCCCCTTCCACCCCCGCCAGCTCACCGGCGAGCGAGACCCCCGAACATTGTAAGCGTAGTGGCCATTAGTCGTCTTTTGTGATTAAATTAGGTTCTTCTGGATCAACTGTTTGCCTTGACTCAAGTGACCTGATGCTCGTTGTTCGTTGTTGCGGCTTTGACCGTAAGTCGTTGGGGTGGCTTCGTGTTGGGGTCCACCTTTCTTTTCGCATGTCGGGTCAAGTGACGACTTTGCCCTCTTACCAGGGTTAGTAGAGAAGTGCAAAATTTGGGTGTCTACAACAATAAAGTTCACATGCTACCATGCAAGGGTCTAATTTCATGCATCCTTTCTCGATTCTCTATGAAATACTAGGTTAAATCATTGGCCAAGTAATTAGAACAATCAATCAGACATGGTAGTCAACCCCACATGTATTTAACAAGCACAAGTAATAACTCACTTCAGATTATACAGAATATTTGCATTGCAAACCCTAAACAACAGAATTTAGCTCATATTCAATTTAAGATAACATACATAAGAGCAAAGTCTAGTCATAATAAATTGTCAACAATTAAAGTACAAGAGTTCAGAGATAAACTAATAATGTATCCTTGCCCTTCTCTGCACCACGACTAGAAGTTCTTCCGTCAACTGCAGACTTCTTTCTCCTCGCTCCGTCCGTTTCACTCTGTGTGTGTGTTTCTCTATTGCTCTACGTCACATTCTGTCTGACTGACTGTTAATTAATATATCTGGCCTTTTCCTTTGTTATTTTCAAATCCCCCGTTTCTCCGCACGTTAACTGCCCAAAAACTGCCTTAACAACTGCTCAACATCGTGGGAAAAATCAGGCAAGTGACCATGACGCAGCTGCTTCATCCATCACGCAGCTGCATTGAAATCACCTGACGCAACTGCTTCATCCATCACGCAGTTGCGTTGAAATCACTTGACGCAGCTGCCTCAGAAGTCACGCAGCTACGTTGAAGTCACGCAGCTGCTTTATATCTCACGCAACTGCGTCTAAACATTCTAGAAAAGACTGTTTCTGTGACGCAGCTGCTTCACTTTGTGACGCAGCTGCGTGAACCTGGCTTCGAAATCACTGAAATGCCATTGCAAGCTATTTTCCATGCAAACCTGAAACAAATACACAAAAATGCATAAAATTGAAATAAGAATGCCTAAGAACTAACAATATATAAGTTAAGAAGCAATTACTTTGAACGTATAACATCGACTCAACATATGGTAGATTTTTTTGACCAATTGACTGCATAGTTGGCAATACTTGAAAGAAAACTTGACGCTCTTGAGAATTAATCCATTAAGAATGCCTATAATCAGCAGCAATAAAATTACACCCGAAACTGTTATCATTTGGGTTAACAGGAGTATCCAAATCATTCATGGAATAATAATGACCAAGCCCAATATTTTGCTGCAGAACTATCATACCTGTTAGAATTTTCATATCAACCTCAATCATGCGAATTCTCATATTAACAACCTCCACCGTAACAAGAGAAAAAAATTAAACTTGGAGAAAGTTCTTGCAAGGTTTACAGAGTCTGCCGAGAAGAGTACTAAAACCTTTGAAGAAATAATACGAGATTAAAAAATTCAAAAAGGAAGGGGGTGAGATTCGAAAGGAACAACTTGTCAGTCTAGTTAACTGTAATATCCAGGATATTATGATGTGTAAAAAGTTTAAATAAATAAAATGAGTGAATTTTAATTATTTAAACTTGGTAGGTAATGTGAATTGTGTAAATTAATTATGTATAAATATATTATATTGTACGGTTATTAATTTTAAATGAATGATGTCAATAAAAAGGGGGATTAATATTGGAAAATTAATCCTAAATTAAATTAAAAGTTAATGAGGTAATTAACGAGGTCATAATTATGGATTACAGATTAGTTAATAATTATGGTGCACTGTGGGAATTATTAAGAAGGGTAACTAATTATATAAAATATATAATAAATAAATTATATATTTTACATAAGGAAATATAATTAAATATAAAGGAATTTATGATTATATAAATTATATGAGAAGAAAGATATATTTGTACAAGAAAATAAATTTGTTAAGGAAAGATTAATAATTATATAAATTATGCAAAATTATATTATATAGTTTATATAAAATAAATGAAATAGTGAAAAAGAATAATAAATAAATATGAATAATTCTTATATTAATAAGATAAATTGTGTTTATGTAAAATAGAATTATTTCTATTTTATGAGATTTAATATTTTTGTGAATTATGTTTGTAAAAGAAATGATTACAATACATAATATATATATATATATATATATATATATATATATAATAAATTGATATATGTATATATTATATAGTAATGGAAAATACATGGATGTTTACGTAATGTATATGTAACAATGTTGAAACGTGGAAAAATTTAATTTTATTAAATTATCTATATAATTTTATTAATTTTACAGGTATAAAAGACCTCATATAATTACATGCATGTCGTTATGCGTGTACAAAATTTATCAAGTAAAGTATTTTAAAAATATATAAATATTATTTATAAAATATTTTAAGAATTTTGGTAAATCAAAATAAATATTTTATATACATTATATAAAATATTTATTACCTGAAACAACTGCGTAATGTATTAAATTAGGTAAGATGCGTAAAATTTTCACCGACTTAACTCCAAGTCAGTGGACTTGGAGTGAACATTTAAAAATTACTCACCCAATTGAGTATTAAGCATGCTTGGAATAATAATAATAATAATAATAATAATAATAATAATAATAATAATAATAATAATAATAATACCCATTTATCAAACATCAAACAACCATCCTATCTTTATATTTCCTTTCTTCTCCTACCACCACCATCCGCCACCCGTAGCTACCATCACCACCAAGAAGAGAATAGTTGGTGCCATCAAGGTGTCTATCAAGCCTCCGAGAAAAAAATTTCCAAGCTTTTAGAAGGTATAAAAATAGTTTCTTTGATTTATTTTTGAATTTGTGGTGATAAAATAATTTAGTGAAACAAAATTAGTAAATAATTATATAATTGTTCTATATAATTTTTAGATGTGTATCTATGAATTTTATGATGTTTGGGGGTAATTATGTGGTGAAAATAATGATCAAAATGGTGTAAAAAATGTTTCCGGCTGGGTACTGTTAACGAAAAAAAGGAAGAAAAAATTTTAGGCCGCCCGCGCATTGCGCGCGGCTAATTTTTTTTTTTTCCAGATCAGGGATGAAACAACGACGTTTCGAGCGGAACGGATTTTTGGTCGCGCCATGCGCGACGATCGAAATCCTGTAGCCGGCGTGAGAAAAATGACGCCGTTTTGGGGAAGAGAGGAACAGTGTCGTGCAATGCGCGGAGAACCAAAGTTTCGCGTAATTACCAATTTGCCACCGGTTCTGAATTTCAGGATAATTACGGAAAGGCCACTCATGTTTAATTTAATTAAAATAAATGTTTTAAAATTAATAAAAATTATATAAATCAAAAAAATATATATAAATGTTTTATAAATTAAATTTGACAATTTTTCAATTGTGAGGAATAATTCCAATTAATAATTAAGTGTTTAATCATGAGAATTAAACGAGTAAAATAGATTTAATAATCACATTAGGTTATAATTAATTGTAATCACCAATATAGATCCGATAGATAGAATAATTATGTGGTGAGTGATATTAATTACGTAAATTAATATCGTGGGTTACTAAATTATTATTATTATTTTATTATGTTATTATTATAGGTTGTCCAAGAAAGGATAATTAGCCGATAAATTAATAATCGGACATCGAGGCAAGTTCCTAAACCCTAACTTTGAACCATTAATCATATGTTAGTTATTAAAATCCTTATTGAGCTCTATTTCCTAAGTTTTATCATTATTCCACTTTCTTGAATATTGATTTTAATTGATGTTGTGGATTGTTCAATTAAAATTAAAAATCTCTGTTGTTACCCACATTCATTCTTAAATGTCATCCATAACGAATCATAATTGTTGATTAATGATGTAGACACCCAAAATTTGCACTTTTGTACTAACCCTGATAGGAGGGCAAAATCGTCACTTGACCCGACATGCGAAAAGGAAGGTGGACCCCAACACAAAGCCACCCCAACGACTTACAGTCAAAGCTGTCATAACAAACAACGAGCATCAGGTTACTTAAGGCGAGGCAAACAGCTGATCCAGAAGAACCTGATTTGATCACAAAAGACGACTAATGGCCACTACGCTTACGATGTTTGGGTGTGGAAGGGGGCAGTGCCCCCTGGAAGCCAATCACAAAAAACAATTTCTACATCAAGTAACAGCCTTCCGAAATAATACAACAAAAAATGATGATTCAAGACTGCGTGACACGAAAATCGAGAAAAGGAAGCCGGGCAGCCGCTGATGCATCTGCGGTCGACAACACGTGGTATTTTTTGTGGCTCGCGCACGGCAGCCGAGATTTCGGCGCGGACGGCCACAGCAGGCAACCGCAGATACACCTGCGGCTACCTCCAGGACACTATACAGCGGCCATTTCTGCATCCGAGAGGGGGAAGAGGAAGAAAATGGCGAAAAATAGAGGGAGAAAGTGAGGTTTTAGAGAGAGAAAGCTTCGAGTTAGGCATATAATGTAAGACCCCGAATTTATGAAATACAAAATTTAATTTTTCTTCATATATATTTTTCCTGAAACAGTAAATGGTTAAATTGACAAAATTGAAAGTTAAGGATGTTATGTGCAAATTTTATTTTGTCGGACAATATTCTTTTTGTCGGGGAATATTCGGGCCGTACGACGGCGCCGAAATAACAAATTATTTGTGGACCCCACAACGGAATATTTGTCGGATATAGAAAACGACAGAAGTAACCTTTTTAAATAAAAATAGTCAACGGTGTTAACTGTTAAAATATCAGTGATAAAAGAATAGTAGCATACGGTAATTTATGGTATTTTCTGTAGCACACGGTACTCTACAGTAGCACGCGGTATTGCACAGTGTCTCATACTATTGTTCTGATAATTGACACCGTAACTGTTACGCATCATTTCATCAATAATTGTCACTGCATAATATTTTATGTTATCAATTCAATAATTGTTGTTACACAGTATTTTGCATTATTGATTTAATAATTGTCATTACACTGTATTTTATATCATTGAGTCAATAATTGTTGCTGCACTGTTTTTAAAATTATTGAATCTAATAATTGTCACAGTAACAAATACACTATAATTTATATTATTAAATTAATCAAAATATGTAACGTGTTTCTTACATTATTGTGGTAACATTATTTTATATGTTGGACTCACAGGAAGAATAAATAAATAAATAAATAAATAATAAAATAATTAATTTTACTATTTGAAATAGTAACGTGAATAGTGACGTGAATAGTAACGTGAATAGTGACGTGAATAGTAACGTGAATAGTGACGTGAATAGTAACGTGAATAGTAAGAAAACATGTGGGGTAGGGTGGGGCCCACTGGAAGAAAATTTTCTCAGAAACGTGCTGAAGAAAAATTTTCGCGCAGCCCGCGTGTTGCTGCTGAATTCAGTATTGGCGTACAGCCACCTACCACGCATAGTAACTTCTTTTCTCCTATAAATAGCTTGCTCAGCTGAATAGAAAAATCACACCTAAAACATAAAATTTTTCTATAAGAATTTTATGAGTTTTCTCTGATAATAGTAAGGCTATTTTGAGTGTTTGAAAGCCAAAAGGAGTGCAGGAATTTTTCAAGTAAGTCTTTTATTAAAGAGTAGTAATTTTATAAATTCCTATTTTTCACGGTATTCACAAATCTTCCTTTAGAAGTCTCTTCTTTGAGAAGATTCATTTTTAAAAGCTTTATTTAGAAGATTTATTTTGGAATATTATTTTAAAAACTATTTTAAAGTAGTTATATTATACTACAAAAATTATGTTAAATATATATAATTTTGATAGTTCATATTATACGAGTTATCATACACTTTGAAATTTATATGTGGTAATTACTAATTTTACTATAAAAATATAGGTTGATCAATCTCATTTAAATCAATATCCAGTCACGTGTTAAGGTAAGAAATGTCATTGTTTTTACACTCTTGAACTTGCTACGGTAAGGGATATTATTTTCTTTCATACTCCTGAATCGAAACTTATTATGGAACTATTGTTTCTATAATTCCTGAAAATATTATATGTTCCATAATAGTTGAACTTCATTATTTCAACTGAACCTTCCTATTTTCTGAATCTTTCTATTGAACTGTAACCGTTATTCTGAACTGAGAATCTTGAATAACATTTTTAAATTTCACTCCACATCATGTTGACAATTTGGACATTATTTGAATCTGCAAAAAGTAAACTTCCGATACTTATTGTTTATCCTGTTTCTTCTGTTCATCAATTGTATCACTATTATTTGTACTAATCATCAAGAATCAAGCTGTTGTGAATATCTGTGGCCGGGGGCACAGATGTGATATATTTGTTGAACAGATGATAGGTTAAAGGCGATATATTAGGTTAAAGGCGATACATCTGTTCGGTGTCTTTTATGGCACGTGGTGAAAGTTCTCTTTGGCCCGTAGTGCATAGATGAACTGTTGTTTGGTATGATTATGACCAAAGGCTGAATCTGGTATAATCATGACCGTTGTTGTTATATTGAAAGTTCTCTTTGGCCCGTAGTGCATAGATGAACTGTTGTTTGGTATGATTATGACCAAAGGCTGAATCTGGTATAATCATGACCGCTGGTGCTATATTGAATGTTCTCTTTGGCCCGTAATGCATAGATGAACTGTTGATTTGCATGATTATGACTAGGAACTGTGAATTTGTATTATCTTGACTAATGGTATTTCAGATGATAAAAGTTGATGATGTTTTTACGAAAAAGAGAAGCGCGTGGACATTATAGTCTACATTATTCTTCTAATAGATTGCTCATTCCGCCGCTATTATTGATCTGAACATTGTTCAAGAATTTAACTGCAGTTTTTGATATACACCTTGTATTCTGTTGTATTCTATCAAGAACTCACCTGTTGAAGGCTAATGATAATTTATTCGTCATTATCTTAGTCATGATATTTCTTACTGGGCTATTTGAGCTCACCCTTTTGTTCCATTATTTTTCAACAGGATATGAGAACGTAGCTGGGTCTAGCCGGAGAATGGAGTGGGAGTCCGAGGAATAGTTGTCCTAGTCTTCACGTGTTGTAAAATAGTGTGGCAATAATAGTGAAGACTTAGTTGTGTATTATTATACACGGTATTGTTGTACGTTGTGCTTTGTTGTAATAATTTTGTTGTAGTCTTTTGACGACTCAAGTTTGGGCTGTGTGGGCCTAGATTTGGGGGCGTCACATATAATGGCTTGATTTTGTCTTCCTTTTACTCCAATCTCTCCCATATCTTGTGTATTACCTTGTTATTGAAACATCAAAGAGTTCTTGAGAGCTTTGCAAGGTTGAAATCCCATTTTTATAGTATTTTATTGTGTTTTCCTAATATTGATTTTGTTGCTATTGGATAGATTAAATGTAGTTTTCTTAGCGGGTTTGCATAGATCCTTGGATTAGGGTGATTAGCGAGGGTTCCTAATGAACGATGTGCCCTCATAATCACCTGATGACGTCCATTTTGCGTTATTTGGGATCTATTGTTAGTTTAGATTTCCATTATCATTTATTATCATTTTGGGTGTTAAACTAGTTTATTATGTTTTCCCGTTAGATTTATTGTTATTGCTTGCCTTGTGACGTTTTTTTGGGTTGTGAGCCTAGGAGAGAGATCATTTTGATCAAATTCTGAAGATGGACGATTTTGAGCTTATGTAGTCATGGCGATGCATTTGTATTGTAATTATGTAATATTAGGGCCTTAAAACGATGTCAAATCGAAATCGGGTTAAGGCCCTATAATAGTGAAATATGTGATCGTGGGCGTTTGGGGTTATTTGGATGGCTCACATGCTCATGAATAGGCTCAACGTTATTTTAATGCTTGATTTTCCCTTTCGACACAGAAAAAGAATTTTGGAATGAAAGGATGAAGATTTTTATAAAATCAATCAAACTAGGATATTAGATCATCCGTAGGCTAAAATAAAATTGTAAGTGTCGGATGAGCTCTATTCCTATTTGGCGAAGGATTTGAAAAAATATGTTTTACAAAATATCATCGGTTTTATTATCGAAACAAAAACAATAAAATTGAACTCTTCGATTAAATCAAATCCTTCGTACATAGGGTCAACGAGATTTCTGAAGCACTTTCAAAATAAAGTATCACCACAACATTCATTTAGGCACACACACACACACATGTTTTAGGATTTAAAAGGATAGAAAAATATCGAGATTGCGGTAACCGTGTTTCACGGAAGTCGGGGGGTGCCTAACACTTTCCCCTCGCTTAAGCAAGCCCCCGAACTCTATGAATCTCGGTTTGCGGATCAATTAATTTGGAGTCACATATGAGCCAGCGATTACGAAAACAAAATTCGGATGAGTTGGTACATCCATTTCAAATATACCAACTGGCGACTCTGGTCAACTGGCTCATTATAAAATCGACCTTTCGAAACCCCATCGACACTTAAGCCGACCCTTTTCCAAAAAACACATCTTAAATCCAAAGGCTAAAATCGGAAAGGACTTTTTAATATTAAAAAACGAAACGACTAAAATCCCGGCGTCGACAAATGAGTTAATGGTTATGAGTCTATGCCATTTGTTCGGCTAGACTTTTGATACAATTGAATTTCAAATTACTCTATATCTTTAAGTGCTGAGCCGAACCAAATTGTTTTGGTGCGGACTCCTAGAAACTGAGATGAACAACCCTGTTTCCAGGGGATATAGCTTGTCGGATGCTTTAAATTCCGATCCCCCGCGATATGCGGTAATATGATGTGCACAGTCATAGGTACGAGAGGCCGATCACCTCGAGTACGGGTTTAAGGATTTATGGTCTTTATGACACATACAGGTTATCAGTGTTACCATTAGTTAACCTATGTTCAATGGTCTTGTGACCCTCAGTATAATTTTCATTTATCATATGTCAAAGTATAATTCCCTAAGTTATTTGCTTTCATTTGAAATGAGATCATGTTACATTATTATTATAAATTATTTTCCTCATGATGTATTGTTATTCAATTCATTTTACTTGCTGAGCACTTCGGTTGCTCATTCTTGCCTGATTAATATGACGCAGACAAAGATATTAAATCTGAGGATATAAATAAGAAAGACAAAGGCAAAGGAAAGATGTCGGAATGAAGAAATGATGAAATGTCCCTCGCTAGTAGTTTTAAATCTATTTTGTGGCTGCAGATGCGAAATATGTATCCTAGTAATGTTGTATGTATATAAAGGTTGATGACCTTGGGAACTTGATTAGATATCTTTTGTATAATGTTGAACCATAATGATGTAATATATATTAATAATACTTTTGAATAGTGGTAAATGAAGTATACTATATGAGTTGTTAGCACCAAATTCGAGGTTCAAAGAACCGAATTTAGGGGCGTCTAAAAGGTTTAAGACTACAGGTGAGGGAAAACCTTAGTATAAAACCTAGGTATAAGTACGCAACTCAAAACGAGTTTAAGGGAAAAGGGAAGTAGGGAAATCTAGGATGTCCAAAAGTTAATAATTTATGTGTTACTTAATTTTTTTTATTTTATGTAATTGTTAGATTAACGTTAATAGAGGATTATTATGTTGTTTATAGGATGACAGAAGCAGGTGAGCCAAGTGGGGCTAGAATTGAAGAGGAATAGGTTAGGGATATACATGTAGTGCCTGAGCGAGTGATTGTTAGTCCATCAGTGTCTGAGCCAGGGTCAGAATATGGACCAGATTTTGAACCAGAAGAACATATGGGAGTAAATGAAGAAGAGGAAGAAAGAATAGGAGGATCTTCTGAAGGTACTTCTCATGAAAACTTAGACGCAAAGGAAGAATTAATAGCTAATGCTATAGACACTATAAATGGTTTAGAGATTCAGGTGGCCAATCTTACACACCAAGTACATGAGTTAGAAGCCCAAGCTGTAGCTCAAAACGTTGTGTCACAATAAAGAGAGGAAGAACTCCAGGTTCTCACTAAACAGAAAAATGAGGCGGTAGATAAACTAACCCAAGCTGAACATAGAATAGCAGAGCTGTCTACAGAAAGACAGATTCTCATTGATAGGTTGAATAGAGAAATGGCAGATTGTACGAGGATTGAGAATGCTTGTGGCAGAGCAACTAGACAGGTAGGCTTTACAGAAAATGAGGTAAGGGCTAAACAAGTAAGAATGGATGATATGGAGTACGCCTTTAAGTGCGCATCGGAAAGGGCACAACACAGAATTCGATACTTTCGAGTGGAGAAAGGTCAATATTGGCGAGACATTGATCACGATGTGGCGATCAATATTATAAGACAAGAATACGAAGATGCAATGAGAAGAACAATGAATCCATGGAATGTAGGGTGAGGTGGTATTGGGATATATATTGGTGTTTATATAAATAGTATGGGATCCTATTTTTGATACAAATAGTAGAGATAGGATATGGAAATAGGACGTATATGTGACTTGGGGTATGTATGTATCTTGTAAAATAGTTGGCTGTTAATGTAAATATTTGAATGGTAATGTTATAAAGTATGTTTTGGTAAAAAAATTGTTAGTCTTAAATTCTGCATTGTAAATATAGTAATGTAAATTAATATAAAATTCATATTTCAGAATGCCGCCAAAGAGAAGTAGACCTGCTAGAAAAGCACCAGAGGAATCAGTGAATGAAATCATTGGGATAGGTACAAGAATAGAACCAGAAACAGCCCAAGTTGATTTAGTGCAAAGGTTAGTAGATTTACTAGCAGGTGCAATGCAAAATAGGAACCCAGTTCCTGCTGAACAAAATACCCAACCCCCTCATTTTGAAAATTTTAAAGACTATAAACTAGCTGGACCACCAGAATTTAAGGGCTCTATAAACCCTATAGAAGCTCAAACTTGGATTATGGAGATGGAAAGGGTTTTTGAAGTGATTAGAGTAGTTGAGGAGTAGAAGACTGCTTTTGCAACCTTCATGATGAAAGGAGAGGCTGCCCGCTGGTGGCAAGTAAATCGAAATAGAGAGGTGATGAGTAGGTTTTATACTTGCAAATTGAATGCTTAAGGCTTATTGATTTGTGTTGTTTTCATTCATTTTTATGCTCTATGGTTGTATTTTACTTACTTTTGGTAATTTCCCTTTGATGTGTAGGAAAAAGAGCTCAAAATGGCAAAATGGTGATTATCCCTGTCAGACAAGGGCCTAGGCGCTCAGTAGGCGCTCGGTAGGCGCTCACTAGGCGCTCGGTAGGCGCTCGGTAGGCGCTTGGCAAAACCTCTAACCAGACCAGGTGAGCGCCTAGGCGCTCGGTAGGCGCTCAGTAGGCGCTTGACAAAAACATCCAACCAGAGAAAGTGAGCGCCTAGGCGCTCGGTAGGCGCTTGGTGGGCGCTCGTCGGGAAATGTCACGAGCAAAGTATTCTTTTATGGGACCCAAGCACGAAATTAAATGAGGGACATCCTCCAATACGTGGGAACGGTTAAATTGAGTGGGAGGTTGAGGAAAAGGGCGAGAGAACAGAGAGATATACAAAAGGGGGAGACCTGAAGCAACGGGAGAGCTGGAACATCACAGGGAGCAGAGAATAGAGCTAAGGGTTCAAGTATTCAGCAGAGGAGGAATCACCGTTGGAGTTGAAGGACAATTCAGAGTGACAACTGAGTTCTACCTTCTCTTACCCCTCTTACTTTGATTTATCTTAATGTTGTTAAACTTGTATCATGGTTATTGAGTTAGTGATGAACTAAACTTCAGAATTAAGGTTGTAATGGAACCTAGCATGTAAATTGATGACAATTCATTTCCTCTTTATGTAAATTGATTGCGTTGGAGTTAATTGACATATCTTATGCTTGAATTATAATTATCTGGCCAGTAATTAGCTTGACAGTTTATATGAAATTGACAAATGGAATGTAAACCTAGGTCTGGGTATGTTGACATATGTTCTTGCCATTCTACATGTGATAGACTTCATGATGTGTATATAGGATAGACATATACCTATATACCATATGTAACCTGCAATGAAATCTGATTTTAATGACTCCTATTTAATGTTAAATCTCATGGACACATAGTGATTTATTTAAATAGGTGATATTCACTTGACCATCGACAGAGGCTAGTGAGTACACATAAATTTCTGGTTATTAAATCCACGTGTTTGATGACGTAAAGAGGGAATGAAAAGGTTCAATTGAAGTGTTAGGGAAAATTATAACCTTAGTGCTATCCAACTTGACAACAAATCTTGGTAATTTAGGTTTCATTAATTCAATTAATTTAACTCATTTACTTAATCAATATTCATCAACTTTGCGTAATCGTTTAACTAGATTGAAGCACTTTATGATTAGTATTTTGGTGAATTAATAGTAGATAGTCCCTGTGGGATACGATACCTTGCTTGCTATTTTACTACAGTTAGACCACGTATACTTGCGTGTTTTACTAGGTCAGATTTAGGCAAACAAGTTTTTGGCGCCGTTGTCGGGGACTATTTTATTATTATTGTTCCAAAACTAATTATAGTCAATTTAATCTTAGTTAAGCAGTTTTTCTTTTTGTTCTTTTCAGGTATCCGAGTTCGTGTATGCAAACACGTTCGAAAGGATTGGAACCTGTACCAGTCGAAGACGAGATTGAACGAAGGTTCCGTCGGATCCGACGCTTTGTTCAAGATACAGTACAACATCAAGCAAAGATGGCGGAAGAGGAACAGAAATCGCTTAGAGACTTTGCTATGCCTCAGATCACTAAGCTACAATCAAGTATTCAAAGGCCAGCGATTACCGCTACAAATTTTGAAATTAAGCCAGGAACAATTCAGATGCTGCAAAATTCAGTTCCATTTGGGGGTTTACCGAATGATGATCCGAGTGAACACTTAGTGAGCTTTCTTGAGATTTGTGATACGTTTAAGTTTCATGGAGTAAGTGAAGATGCAATAAGACTGAGGTTATTTCCGTTCACACTCCGTGATAAGGCGAGAGCTTGGCTTCACTCATTACCCCCTGGTTCAATAACGACGTGGAACGATTTGGCACAAAAGTTCCTTGCCAAATTCTTTCCACCAGCTAAAACAGCCAAGATGCGGAATGACATTACGAGTTTTGTTCAACATGATTCGGAGTCGCTATATGAAGCGTGGGAAAGATTTAAAGACTTAATGCGCAGATGTCCTCATCATGGGGTACCACAGTGGTTGCTAGTTCAGACGTTCTACAATGGATTGGCTAATGCTACACGTACCAGTATTGATGCAGCAGCAGGAGGAGCTTTAATGGCTAAAAATTTTGATGAAGCATATAAATTGCTGGAGACTATGGCAGCCAACAATTATCAGTGGCCAACTGCAAGGATGAGCCAACCACGGGTAGCCGGGATCATTGAGGTGGATGTAGTTACAGCGTTTTCAGCTCAAGTAACATCTCAGATTGCAGCTTTGACAAGAAAAATTGATGCTATGGGTGCAAAGGATGTGCAGAATGTAGCAATGGTGTGCGAGCTATGTGCTGGAAGTCATTCCAGTGATCAATGCGCCATTAGTTCAGAGTCAGTGCAGTATTTGGGGAATTATAACCGACAGCAGAACACTACCAACCCCAACAGTTATAATCCGGGGTGGAGGAACCACCCGAACTTTTCATGGAGAGATAATCAAACCTATCCACAGAATGCTCCAAGGCAATCCAACCCCCCCGGATTTCACGATCAACCCCTTCAACAACCAGAGAAACAGTCACACTTGGAAGAAATGTTGGTAAAATTCATGGCTGGAACAGAGTCAAGGATGAGTGCGCAAGACAAGATTATGAATCAGATGGACATGAACATAAAAAGCCAAGCAGTGTCAATTCATAACTTAGAGAATCAGATGGGACAGTTGGCAAATGCAATGAATAACCGTCTTCATGGAAATTTGCCAAGCGACACAGAGGTGAATCCAAAAAGAGAAGGGAAAGAGCATTGCAAAGCTATTATGCTTAGAAATGGGAAAGAATTGCAAGAGGCAAAACAGGAGTTGCCAAGAGAAGAGAAAAAGAAGAAAGAAGAAATCGAAAAAGAAGTTGAAGAAAAGGGGACTAAGTCAGATGCACAGGCAAAGGAGAAAGCTCAAATGGATAGAAATGCTTCATTGGTACCGCCTGTTCCATTTCCACAGAGATTGCAAAAACGGAAATTGGACATGCAATTTTCAAAATTTTTGGAGGTGTTTAAGAAGTTACAAATTAACATTCCATTCGCAGATGCATTGGGACAAATGCCCAGCTACGTCAAATTCATGAAGGACATTTTGTCAAAGAAAAAAAGGTTGGGAGAATTTGAAACTGTAGCTTTAACGGAGGAGTGCAGCGCCATCTTACAAAAGAAACTTCCACCGAAGCTTAAGGATCCGGGTAGTTTCACTATACCATGCACAATTGGGAGCCAGTTTTTCAACCGGTGCTTATGTGATTTGGGTGCAAGTATCAACCTCATGCCTTTCTCGGTTTATCAGCAGCTTGGTTTGAAAGAAGTCACTCCCACAAATGTAACTCTTCAGTTAGCAGATAGATCACTCACTTATCCGCGGGGGATTGTGGAGGATGTCTTGGTTAAAGTCGGCAAATTCATATTTCCGGCGGATTTCATCGTGTTAGACTTTGAGGAGGACCGAGACATTCCAATCATTCTGGGTCGACCATTTCTTGCAACAGGGAGAACATTGATTGATGTTCAGAAAGGACAGCTGACTATGCGGGTGCAAGACCAAGAGGTAACCTTCAACGTGTTTAAGGCAATGAAATTCCCCAGTGATGTTGATGAATGCCTCAGAGTTGATTTGGTTGATGGAGCAGTTAACGAAATGCTTGCAAGTAATAATGCTCTTGATCCTCTTGAGACTTCTATTGTTAATGAAGAAATTTCAGAATATTCAGAAGCTATGGAGTATGTGCAACTGCTGGATTCTTCACCAAGGCACTCTCAGTTTCAACAACAATTTGAAGCACTTGATTACTCGGGGAAGTCTAATGTTAGAGCTAAAACTTCATTAGTGAAACTGCCACCTTTAGAGCTTAAACAACTACCTAAGCATCTTAGGTATGCATATTTGGATACAAAGGGAAATAGTCCGACTGTTTTCATGCACAAGATTCTACTCGAAGAAGGGGCTAAACCAGCTATTGAGCATAACGCGTATTGGGCTTTCCAAAAGCTTAATTTTGATGCAACATCAGCGAGTGAAAAGCGATTATTGCAATTAAATGAGCTTGATGAATTTCGTCTCCAGGCCTACGAAAGCTCTAAATTATATAAGGATAAGGTAAAGAAATGGCGCGACAAGAAGATCATCCCGAGGAATTTTGAGCCGGGTCAACAAGTTCTTCTCTTCAACTCCCATTTGAAACTCTTCCCAGGAAAATTTAAGTCGAGGTGGTCAGGTCCGTTCTCTATCATTCAAGTATTTCCACGTGGAGCGGTGGAATTGGAGGATTTAGCTACGAAGCAAACTTTCAAAGTTGAAACATTATCGGGGTGGTGATTTTGATCGTCAGAAAATCTCAATCATCTTCGCCAACGTTGATTGAAAAGGGCAAAGTCAGGCTGATGACTTAAAACCAAGCGCTGTTTGGGAGGCAACCCAAAGTGTTAATTTTATAGTTTTAAGCTTTTGTGGAGTTAAATTATGTTAAGATTTCATAATTTGTAGTTAGATTATTTCTAAAAATCATGTGTTGTTAATACGAACTATTTGTCTCATGGTAGGTACAAGTAGCATACACAAGGAGGGAATTAATGCAACAAAGGAGGCTGAGAACAGGAGCTAAGAGCGCCTAAGCGCTGGTAGAGCGCCTAGTAAGCGCCTACCAAGCGCCTAGGCGCTTGACTGGACTGCCCCAAAAATAGGAGCTGCACGTGCAAGAGAGGGAAATAAGAGTCTCGACTGGGGTTTGAGTTTATTGTGCAATCCATCAACTATTCGAACTCTAGAGCACACTCCCAACCTTTCATCTTACAATCTAAGTGCAACAAGGAAGTTTCAAACCAACCTATTCCAAACTTAAGCCTCTATATTGCTGAAACCAAAGAGGACTCGCCAAAGTTAATGAGGTCTCGCTGAGCATTCTGCCCTCTTGTTCGTTTATCCCACCAACGACTTCAATTCAAGGCTTGGGTACTGCATTAAAGTTAAGAACAACATCTTTAACCCCCAGTTGGAAGAGTAAATGTTCTTTTTGAGTTTGAATTTACTCTGTAATTGGGCTTCGAATATGTGATTGGGTTGCTCAAATTGATAAACCCACAGTGGGTGGTAGAATCCAAGTTTGGGGGAGCATCTTTGGTTCATGATTTTAAAGGTGCACACCAAGTGTTCGCTAAAATTCCTGAAAGAATAAAGTGTGCTTATTTGGCTGCAATTTTCTAGAGTAAAGTTGGGTAATCACCTTGCATTTTGTTAATGAGCCATAGGACCAAAAAGACAACGTGGTGAGAGTTCCCGATCCTCGTACGACACAGAGATTTATCAGTTCCATGACATAGCTTGATAAAATACACCAATAACTCAGCGACAAGATGTGATGCACGAATTTAATGTGAATGTCGCTCAGGCCTTAGCTCATGCACTCTCCAATATTCAGCTTCCCGATATTCCTCAAATCCCAACATTCCCACGGCTTGACCCCGGATGAGGAGCACAATGATGATAACTAAGCAATTACAGGGAAGTCTTATGTATTACATTTCTTTCTTATTGCAAATTGAGGACATTTCGCTGTTTATGTTTGGGGGTGGGATAACTTGCTGGGATAAGTGTCATATCCTGCATAGTGTCGTGTCTTGTATAAATGCATATAGTTATTTGCATGTTGTAGTTTAAAAAAAAAAAATTAAAAATTTAAATTGTAATTTAGGACAGTTGCATTTAATTTTTGGAATTTTGTGGGTACATTCATTGCAAACCCTCACGAGACACAACTCGTCCATTTGGGGTAACCTTGTGGTTCAAAGGCTTGTTACACGTGCTAAGTGTAATCGTGGTCCCTACGAAAGTGGGTTAGTCTAGGTATTATGCATAGTTAGGCATGTTAGAGTAGTGAATCAAGCAATAAAGTGGTATAATCTTATGTTTGCTGATGATGATAATTTGATGAATTAGTTAGCGATTTGGGTGAATTGGATAATGAGTGTTAGTCTAATTTCTAACTGTTACTAGTGACTGCATTGCTTCAGACCCCTGACATTTATATGCACATATTCGGTGTGTTCAAATCGTTGAACTTTATGAGAGGTTGATTGAATTAAGTGCCTGTTTCGATAAGAACAACCTTTATATGCTTACTTGTTTAAAAAAAAAATTTAATAATCAAATAAATAAAAAGAAAAAAAATATGGATAAGTATGATAGTTAAAAGTAACTTGGCTAGTTTGCTTTTGTGGCCTTAATTACTCGAACAAGTAAGCCCGTAGGAGTGTCTCTACACTTAATGCCCTAATGTCAACTGGTTTGGGAGTCATTGGTGGAAAGTTTGTTACATGGGTAGTTTTGAAAAGCCTAATAAAAGTAAACATTGCTTATGCCAAGATTAGATGCGAGATGGAGCGTAAAACGCACTCGTGATAAATAAATAAATAAAAATTTATGTGCAAGTAAGCATATGGAGGACTTATGCATATCCTTCTGTTAATTATCGTCTATGGGCATTGAAGTTAATTAACTTATCTGAGTTTTGGTGAATTTGACGCATTGAGTTCACACACACACGATATGGGTTGAAAGTAATGCGCTACTAGTAATGTGTTGGGAATGGGCGAAACATGATTTTGAAATTTTGTCTAAATGGTAACTAAGGAATCTCTGAGGCATATGTTTAGATAACCGTTGGTTCATTGTTTGGTTTGTAGGTTGTTAGTTAGTTCAAGTTTCATTTGTTTTGTTTTATTTTGTTTTTGATTTGCTTGAGGACAAGTAAAAAGCTAAGTTTGGGGGTATTTGATGAGTAGGTTTTATACTTGCAAATTGAATGCTTAAGGCTTATTGATTTGTGTTGTTTTCATTCATTTTTATGCTCTATGGTTGTATTTTACTTACTTTTGGTAATTTCCCTTTGATGTGTAGGAAAAAGAGCTCAAAATGGCAAAATGGTGATTATCCCTGTCAGACAAGGGCCTAGGCGCTCAGTAGGCGCTCGGTAGGCGCTCACTAGGCGCTCGGTAGGCGCTCGGTAGGCGCTTGGCAAAACCTCTAACCAGACCAGGTGAGCGCCTAGGCGCTCGGTAGGCGCTCAGTAGGCGCTTGACAAAAACATCCAACCAGAGAAAGTGAGCGCCTAGGCGCTCGGTAGGCGCTTGGTGGGCGCTCGTCGGGAAATGTCACGAGCAAAGTATTCTTTTATGGGACCCAAGCACGAAATTAAATGAGGGACATCCTCCAATACGTGGGAACGGTTAAATTGAGTGGGAGGTTGAGGAAAAGGGCGAGAGAACAGAGAGATATACAAAAGGGGGAGACCTGAAGCAACGGGAGAGCTGGAACATCACAGGGAGCAGAGAATAGAGCTAAGGGTTCAAGTATTCAGCAGAGGAGGAATCACCGTTGGAGTTGAAGGACAATTCAGAGTGACAACTGAGTTCTACCTTCTCTTACCCCTCTTACTTTGATTTATCTTAATGTTGTTAAACTTGTATCATGGTTATTGAGTTAGTGATGAACTAAACTTCAGAATTAAGGTTGTAATGGAACCTAGCATGTAAATTGATGACAATTCATTTCCTCTTTATGTAAATTGATTGCGTTGGAGTTAATTGACATATCTTATGCTTGAATTATAATTATCTGGCCAGTAATTAGCTTGACAGTTTATATGAAATTGACAAATGGAATGTAAACCTAGGTCTGGGTATGTTGACATATGTTCTTGCCATTCTACATGTGATAGACTGCATGATGTGTATATAGGATAGACATATACCTATATACCATATGTAACCTGCAATGAAATCTGATTTTAATGACTCCTATTTAATGTTAAATCTCATGGACACATAGTGATTTATTTAAATAGGTGATATTCACTTGACCATCGACAGAGGCTAGTGAGTACACATAAATTTCTGGTTATTAAATCCACGTGTTTGATGACGTAAAGAGGGAATGAAAAGGTTCAATTGAAGTGTTAGGGAAAATTATAACCTTAGTGCTATCCAACTTGACAACAAATCTTGGTAATTTAGGTTTCATTAATTCAATTAATTTAACTCATTTACTTAATCAATATTCATCAACTTTGCGTAATCGTTTAACTAGATTGAAGCACTTTATGATTAGTATTTTGGTGAATTAATAGTAGATAGTCCCTATGGGATACGATACCTTGCTTGCTATTTTACTACAGTTAGACCACGTATACTTGCGTGTTTTAATAGGTCAGATTTAGGCAAACAAGAGGCGGGAGAAATAGTTCCTTGAAAGAGATTTAAGGAACTGTTTTTCTAGAATTATTTTCCAACTAGTATGCAGAATAAGTTAGAAATTCAGTTTTGGAATTAAAGCATAATAACATGTCAGTAACTGAGTATACAACCAAGTTTAATGAATTAGCCCGGTTTGCTCCATACCAGGTTAGTACAGAAGAGTGGAAAGCCAAAAGATTTGAACAATGATTGAAGCCCTGGATTTATAGCAAGGTGAATATGTTTTAGACGACAACATATGTTGATGTGTTGGAAAAGGCAATCTTAGGCGAGGGAGGTAGTGAAGCTATTACGAAATACCATCAAGAACAAAAGAAAAGGAAGAATGAAGGAGATTCCAAGGGGGGAAGTGGTAGTAGCACCAACCCTCCTAGTAAGAAAAAGTGGAGTGGTAGTACCAACACCTCCGGAAACAAATCCGGAGATGTAAAGAAGAAAATTGAGCCTTGTAGTAATTGTGGAAATAATCATTCAAGGGTTTTTTTTGAAGGGGAAGAAGGTTTATTATAAGTGCCAACAAGAAGGACACATTGCACCAAATTGCCCAAAATTGAAGAAAACAGGATGTTTTAACTGTGGAGCGACAGACCATTTTGCTCGAAACTGTCCAAAGAAAACGATGGAGGTAACGAGTGGAGGGAAACTGATACTCCCAGCACCAACTCAACTAGGTCGTCCAACCGCTCAAACCTTTAACATGATGGTACAGGATGCGGAAAAGTCTAAAGATGTGGTGTCAGGTACCATTTCAATTTAGAATACTAATGCGTGTGTGCTTTTTGATTCGGGTGCTACGTGCTCTTTTATTTCTGATGAATTTGCTAGAAGACTAGGGTTGACTCATGAAAATTTAGAACAACCCTTGAATATAGAGATTGCAAATAAAGAAGTGATACTTGTTAATCATGTACATAAACATTGCCCTATGGTGATAAGAAAACATAAGTTATATGTGGATGTAATTCCGATACGTCTTGGGGAATTTGATGTCATCCTAGGGATGGACTGGTTGTATAACCATAAAGCCATAATTGATTGTCAAAGGAAGTGTATAACTTTATAGACTCCAAAAAAGTCGAAAATAGTATTTTATGGTAGCAAATTACTGAGACAATTTAGTTGTCTGTCAGTCATGCAGGCTAGTAGGGCGTTAAGGAAGGGAGGCACAATATACTTAGCATATGTGATAGATACCCAGAAAGGAGAAATGAAAAAGGGGGAAATACCGGTAGTGAACAAATTTCCCGATGTGTTTCCGGATGACTTACCTTGTCTTCCACCAGATCTAGAAATCGAATTTATGATTGACGTAGGACTGGGAACTGCTCCAATATCTAAGGCTCCGTATAGAATGGTCCCACTGGAAATGAAAGAGTTGATGAAACAACTACAGGAGCTATTAGATAAGAAGTTTATTCAACCGAGTGTGTCTCCATGGGGAGCACTAGTGTTATTTGTTAAAAAGAAGGATCGAACCTTACGATTGTGTATTGATTACAGAGAGTTAGCTAAGATGACCATCAAGAATAAACACCCTTTGCCAAGGATTGATGATCTTTTCGATCAGTTAAAAGGAGCAAAATATTTTTCAAAGATTAATCTTCGGTCAGGGTATCATCAGTTGAAAATAAGAAAGGAGGATGTGCCAAAAACAGCATTCAGAACTTGTTATGGTCATTACGAGTTTCTGGTGATGCCGTTTGGCTTGACGAATGCACCAGCGGCATTTATGAATATGATGAATAGGATTTTTAAACCCTATTTGGATAAATTTGTGGTAGTATTCATAGATGATATCTTGTTATATTCCAAGTCTTAGGAAAAGCATGCAGATCATTTAAAGATAGTGTTAGAAACTTTGAGAAAAGAAAAGTTATATATCAAATTCTCAAAGTGTGAACTCTGGTTAGAAAGAGTTCACTTTTTGGGTCATGTTATTGATAAAGATGGAATTTCTGTGGACCCTGCAAAAGTTGAAGCTGTAATTAATTGGGAACAGCCAAAGACACCCATAGATGTGAGAAGTTTCTTAGGTTTAGCGGGTTATTATTGACGATTTATTCAAGATTTCTCTAAGATAGCAACTCCGCTAACCAATTTAACTAGGAAGTCTGTAAAATTTGTGTGGATAAATAAATGTGAGGAAAGTTTTTGTAAGTTAAAGAAAAGGCTAAGTGAAGCCCCGGTGTTAACTTTGCCTAATGAAACAGGGAATTTTGTGGTGTATAGTGATGCCTCTCATAAAGGGTTAGGTTGTGTGCTTATGCAGAACGGTAAAGTTGTTGCATATGCGTCACGACAGTTGAAAGATTATGAGAAGGGGTATCCGACGCATGATTTGGAATTGGCAGCAGTAGTATTTGCTTTGAAAATATGGAAACGTTACCTTTATAGGGAGAAATACGAGATATATACAGACCATAAGAGTCTGAAATATATCTTCACACAAAAGGAGTTAAATATGCGTCAGCGGAGGTGGTTGGAATTAATAAAAGATTATGATTGTGAAATCCTCTACCATCCAGGAAAAGCTAATGTAGTAGCGGATGCTTTAAGTAGAAAGGAGAGAGAAAAGTTAATGAAAGTAACTGTTCAGGATAAACTAATTCAGGAGATGACAAAATTGGAAATTGAAGTGAGGTACCCCTCTGAAGCAGATGAGATGCTATTTGTTGTAGAGATGCAACCAACACTGTTAGATAAGGTGAAGGAGGCCCAATTAGCCAATGATGACTGTACTCAGGTAAGGAATAGGGTTACCTTAAATGATGAAGTAAAATTTCAAATAGACAGTAATGGAATTCTCATATTTGAGGGACGAATCTGGATACCAGCAGTAGTTGAATTAAAGGAGGAGATATTACGGGAAGCACATAATTCGAAATTCTCGATTCCTCTACGAAGCACGAAAATGTACCAAGATGTACAAAAGCATTTTTGGTGGCCAAACATGAAACGAGAAATTCCGGATTATGTAAGCCGGTGCTTGACGTGTCAATGGATCAAAGTTGAACATCAGAAGCCAAGTGGACTGCTACAACCTCTTGAAATTCCAGAACGGAAATGGGAACATATTACCATGGATTTCATGGTAAGGCTTCCGATTACTTAAAAGGGCTACGATGCTATATGGGTGATCGTAGACAGACTAACAAAGTCGGATCACTTCTTGCCAATTAAGATTAAATACAAATTGGATCAATTAGCTAGAATCTATATTAAAGAAGTGATATCGCGGCATGGAGTACCAGTGTCAATTGTGTCAGATCAGGATCCGCGCTTTACATCAAATTTTTGGAGGAGTCTGCAAGAGAGGTTAGGGACACAACTGAGGTTGAGTACGGCCTACCATCCTCAAACTGATGGTCAAAGCGAAAGAACGATACAAACTTTAGAAGATATGTTGCGGGCATGTATTATGGATTTCAAAGAAAATTGGGATGATCATCTACCTTTGGTGGAATTTGCATATCACAACAGTTACCACGCAAGTATAGGAATGCCGCCTTACAAAGCTTTATATGGAAGAAAGTGCAAAACTCTTTTGTGTTAGGATGAAGTTGGTGAACGTCAACTACTAGGACTTGAATTAGTTCAACAAACGGCGGATACAGTCAAGTTGATATGAGCTCGGTTAGTAGAAGTTCAGGATCGACAAAAAAAGTATGCAGATTTGCATAGGCAAAGTCGGGATTTTGAGATGGGAAGCCACGTGTTTCTTAAAGTGTCTCCATGGAAGGGAAAAATCAAATTTGGAAAGAAAGGTAAATTAAGTCCTAGATTTATTGGACCATTTGAAGTATTAAAGAAAGTTGGGGAAATGGCATATGAAGTAGCTCTACCTCCAGAATTAGAACATATACATAATGTTTTCCACGTGTCAGTGCTACGACCGTACAAGCCAGATTATAAGCACGTCATAGCATATGAACCTATTCAGATAGAGAAGGATTTAACTTATGAAGAAATTCCTTTCCAAATATTAGATAGAAAAGAGCAAGTCCTATAAGAAATAAAGTGATTCCTTCCGTTAAAGTGCTGTGGCGAAATCATAACATTGAAGAAGCCACGTGGGAATTAAAAGAGAAAATGTAGAAGAATTATCCTAGTTTATTTGAATAGTTAGTATAGAAATTCCGGGACGAAATTTTTATAAGGGGGGAAGAATGTAATATCCAGGATATTATGATGTGTAAAAAGTTTAAATAAATAAAATGTGTGAATTTTAATTATTTAAACTTGGTAGGTAATGTGAATTGTGTAAATTAATTATGTATAAATATATTCTATTGTACAATTATTAATTTTAAATGAATGATGTCAATAAAAAGGAGGATTAATATTGGAAAATTAAACCTAAATTAAATTAAAAGTTACTGAGGAAATTAACAAGGTCATAATTATGGATTACAGATTAGTTAATAATTATGGTACATTGTGGAAATTATTAAGAAGGGTAACTAATTATATAAAATATATAATAAATAAATTATATATTTTACATAAGGAAATATAATTGAATATAAAGGAATTTATGATTATATAAATTATATGAGAAGAAAGATATAATTTGTACAAGAAAATAAATTTGTTAAGGAAAGATTAATAATTATATAAATTATGAAAAATTATATTATATAGTTTATATAAAATAAATGAAATAGTGAAAAAGAATAATAAATAAATATGAATAATTCTTATATTAATAAGATAAATTGTGTTTATGTAAAATAGAATTATTTCTATTTTATGAGATTTAATATTTTTGTGAATTATGTATGTAAAAGAAATGATTACAATACATAATATATATATATATATATATATATATATATATATATATATATATATATATAAAATAAATTGATATATGTATATATTATGTAGTAATGAAAAATACATGGATGTTTACGTAATGTATATGTAACGAAGTTGAAACGTGAAAAAAATTAATTTTATTAAATTATCTGTATTATTTTATTAATTTTATAGGTATAAAAGACCTCATATAATTGCATGCATGTCATTATGCGTGTACAAAATTTATCAAGTAAAGTATTTTCAAAATATATAAATATTATTTATAAATTATTTTATGAATTTTGGTAAATTAAAAGAAATATTTTATATACATTATATAAAATATTTATTACCCGAAACAACTGCGTAATGTATTAAATTAGGAAAGATGCGTAAAATTTTCACCGACTTAACTCCAAGTCGATGGACTTGGAGTGAACATTTAAAAATTACTCACCCAATTAAGTATTAAGCATGCTTGGAATAATAATAATAATAATAATAATAATAATAATAATACCTATTTGCCAAACATCAAACAACCATCCTATCTCTATATTTCCTTTTTTCTCCCACCACCACCATCCGCCACCCGTAGCTACCATCACCACCAAGAAGAGAATAGTTGGTGCCATCAAGGTGTCTATCAAGCCTCCAAGAAAAAAATTTCCAAGCTTTTAAAAGGTATAAAAATAGTTTCTTTGATTTATTTTTGTATTTGTGGTGCTAAAATAATTTAGTGAGAAAAAATAAGTAAATAATTATATAATTGTTCTATATAATTTTTAGATGTGTATCTATGAATTTTATGTTGTTTGGGGTAATTATGTGGTGAAAATAATGATCAAAAATGGTGTAAAAAAAATGTTTCCAGCTGGCTACTGTTAACGAAAAAAAGGAAGAAAAAATTTTAGGTCGCCCGGGCATTGCACGCGGCCAAATTTTTTTTTTTTTCCAGTTCAGGGATGAAACGACGACGTTTCGAGCGGAACGGATTTTTGGTCGCGCCATGCGCGACGATCGAAATCCTGTAGCCGGCGTGAGAAAAGCGACGCCGTTTGGGGAAGAGAGGAACAGTGTCGTGCAATGCGCGAAGAACCAAAGTTCCGCGTAATTACCAATTTGCCACCGGTTCTGAATTTCAGGATAATTACGGAAAGGCCACTCATGTTTAATTTAATTAAAATAAATGTTTTAAAATTAATAAAAATTATATAAAATCATAAAAATATATAAAAATGTTTTATAAATTAAATTTGACAATTTTTTAATTGTGAGGAATAATTCCAATTAATAATTAAGTGTTTAATCATGAGAACTAAACGAGTAAAATAGATTTAATAATCACATTAGGTTATAATTAATTGTAATCACCAATATAGATCTGATAGATAGAATAATTATGTGGTGAGTGATATTAATTACGTAAATTAATATTGTGGGTTTCTAAACTATTATTATTATTTTATTATGTTATTATTATAGGTTGTCCAAGAAAGGATAATTAGCCGTTAAATTAATAATCGGACATCGAGGCAAGTTCTTAAACCCTAACTTTGCACCATTAATCATATGTTAGATATTAAAATCCTCATTGAGCTCTATTTCCTAAGTTTTATCATTATTCCACTTTCTTGAATATTGATTTTAATTGATGTTGTGGATTGTTCAATTAAAATTAAAAATCTCTGTTGTTACCCACATTCATTCTTAAATGTCATCCATAACGAATCATAATTGTTGATTAATGAGTTAATGGTTATGAGTCTGTGCCATTTGTTTGGCTACACTTTTGATACAATTGAATTTCAAATTACTCTATATTGTTGTAACGACCCCGAAATTTGACCCACTTTATTGCCTTAATTTTTATATTTATGAAACATTATTTTCCTTATGTCCAACTTTCGGTTCGTTAATAAATCTTCAATCCTTTCTTTAATCACATAATTGATTTTAAAATCAACAATTACCAAATATTTCGGTATAAATTTTTCTTTTTCTCAGTCATTTCAATTCAATCCATTCATTATATTAAAATATTTGGATATTTAAAATCCTTCCATCGTGATCCTAGTCCTTGGATCACAACCTTTACTTTTTCTTTCTTTTACACCTATCATAAAACTCATTATTTAAAATTTACTGTTATTTATTTTCGTACAAATATTCCTTGTTGCGTCATTCGTAATCAAACATATAATAATTTCTATCGTAACAATTATCCTGATCAATCACAGTTCATAATTGAACTTTTATCATATCCAGATTCAACTTATATATACATACAATTCATCACAGTAAATTAACAAATTTCTCACATTGAATTATAATATTAACAATATAACAATCACGTTTTCTACCTTCTAGGAAATTTATCTCTAACATAATCCAATATTCTTAAATTTCATTTCTTTCCTGCAAAAATATTTATTAAGCAAGTAATGAGCACAACGGCTCAGCAAGTTCAACAGTTCATGCTTCACATAGCACATACCTTATCATGCTTGGTGTGTGTCATACATTACGTGTTGTGCCTCTACTATAACAATATATCTCATATCATTGCACAAAGTACACATAGTCGTCATATTATCCACAGATCACGTAACACATAATTTATATGCATTTAACAAATATCATCATATCATAACAGTCAACATTTAATATTTAAGGACTGAAGAACTTACCTTGTTTGTAGAATTAAATAACAAATACCCTTTTATCGTGCTTCTCGTATGACCTATGATCATAAAATACTCAAATAATAATCATTCATCTCTTTATGATATTAATTTAATTAATTAATATCATCTATAACGTAATTAACCCTACCCGACGATTTATTTTAGGGTACCGGGTTAATTATTAACTAATAAGGTTAATTATATTAACCTCGTTCCTTAAAATATTCATTTAACTTAATATCAAATGCCTTCACTACGGACAACCTGGCTCATCGGATAAATTTTAACATATTCGGTTGTCCGAAAAATTTATTTAACCATTTTCCAAATGGTAACCTTATTAGATTAATATTTAAACATTTAAATATTAATCCTCAATATTTAATATTTTTTCAAAAATATTAAATTTAATGCCCAAACATCATTTCTATAAGGGACACATCCAACATTTTCTGGAAAGACTGGGGGCATATTCGTAATTTTACCAAGCAAGGACACGCTCGGTATAATTGAAAAACCTCAAGGGCACGCTGGTAATTAACCAGCGGTGCCGACGGCCGCACATTGCGCGTGACTACTTAACTGTAGACGCCAAATGGCGTCGTTTTGGTACCGCTTCGCGAGCCTCCGCGCCAGGCGCGGCTCACCCTCCGACGCGCCCCAGAAAACGGTGTCGTTTAATCGCGGCTTCCGAAAAAATTTGCACCGCGCATTGTGCGGCATACCCAGACTTGTTTTTCTTCTTTTTCAGCGGCAAACAATGCACAAACTTATTAATTTTAATCCATTTTTGCACAAATTTTTCCCACATAATTACTCTATAAATCACATACTTCACACATATAAATCCAAAAATTATTTGGAATAATTATTCTATTTATTTTCTATTTTTTTCACAAAATTAATTTAATACCAAAAATACATAATTAAATTATTTATACCTTCTAAAGCTCATTTCCTTCCTCCTTGAAACTTATTTCCTACTTGGTGGTGATCCTTTTGGAGGCTCATGGTGACTACGGTGGTGGTGCACGGTGGAGGTGGTAGCTCTCGGTATAAGAAGAAAGAGAGAGAGAGAGTTTTATTTTGTTTTTGCTGCCTTTTCTTTTTCCTTCCTTTTCTTATTATTTTTTTTTTCTTGCCTTTTATAACCAAAGGCTAAGCATTCTTAAAATTTTTCCACCGACTTTGCATCCAACGTGAACCTTCCGGAGTTTTCCAAAAATCACATACAAATATAATTTAAATACATTACGTAATTATAACGTGTAATAAATATTTTATATAACATATATAAAATATTTATTTTAATTCACTAAAAATCATAACATGATTTATTATTAATATTAATACCTTTTTCAGGTATTTTACTTGACAAATTTTGTACACGCATAATATCATGCATGTAATTATTTGAGGTAATTTATACCTCCAAAAATCATAAAATAATTCATAAAACATATAAAAATTATTTTTCATAATTTTATACTTCGTTGTTTGGACATCATGTTACATTAACATGTCCACGTTTCTGAAATCTTATTCTTCATAAACATCATAAAAATTCCATTATAAATAAATATAATTTTTAATAACTTAAAACATTCCTTTTTCTTATTTATTATTCAATTTCTTTAATATTCACATTAATTTCTTTGTATATAAATTATATAATTTAATATTATATAATTTATATAATTACATTCTCTTTTTAAATAATTTCTTAAACTCCTCCATAATTATTAATTAATTATATAATCAATAATTATACATTCATTAATTCTCTCATTATTTTCATTCTCTTATATAAATTATATAATTATTCTTATATAATTTATATAATTATAATTTCCTTCATACATCACTTTAATTTCCTTATATAAATTATATAATTTATATAATTACATTTCTTCTCAATTAATTTCTAAACTTCCTCCATAATTCTTGATTAAATCCAAAATCAATAAATATAATTTTATTAACTTCCTCATTCGCTTTTCATTTAAAAATTGGATTAATTTAATTATTAATCCCTTAATTTTCATAATTAATAACATTTATATTTATCACATAAATATATACATTTATATATAAAAATGTATATATATAAATATATACATATTTAATTCAAGCCTTTCACATTATCACATAACCTCATTTAAAATCATATTTTCTGTATTTTCACAATATTTTAATTGTACAATTTATTGTACCTTTACCTGAAATTCTTTTATTCCTCATAAATTATTTTTAAACAATTTATATACTTTTCAATTATTTTAATTCAACATACTTTATCATGATCTCTGTACCGATTTAATTTACTAATTAAATCTCACCACATACCTTAATTCACATAAATTAATAATTTCTTTACACAACCTTGAAAATTGTATTAATTAAATTCTTATTTAATCTTATTAAATAATTCCGAAAATTCGGATCCTCGCAATCGTTAAGTGATGAGCCGAACCAAATTGTTTTGGTGCGGACTCCTAGAAACTGAGATGAACAACCCTATTTCCAGGGGATATAGCTTGTTGGATGCTTTAAATTCCGATCCCCCGCGATATGAGGTAATATGATGTGCACAGTCATAGGTACGAGAGGCCGATCACCTCGAGTACGGGTTTAAGGATTTATAGTCTTTATGACACATACAGGTTATCAGTGTTACCATTAGTTAACCTATGTTCAATGGTTTTATGACCCTCAGTATAATTTTCATTTATCATATGTCAAAGTATAATTCCCTAAGTTATTTGCTTTCATTTGAAATGAGACCATGTTACATTATTATTATAAATTCTTTTCCTCATGATGCATTGTTATTCAATTCATTTTACTTGCTGAGCACTTCGGTTGCTCATTCTTGCCTGATTAATATGACGCAGACAAAGATATTAAATCTGAGGATTTAAATAAGAAAGACAAAGACAAATGAAAGATGTCGGAATGAAGAAATGATGAAATGTCCCTCGCTAGTAGTTTTAAATCTATTTTGTGGCTGCAGATGCGGAATATGTATCCTAGTAATGTTGTATGTATATAAAGGTTGATGACCTTGGGAAGTTGATTAGATATCTTTTGTATAATGTTGAACCATAATGATGTAATATATATGAATAATACTTTTGAATAGTGGTAAATGAAGTTAGAATATATGAATCGTGAACACCAAATTCGAGGTTCAAGGAGCCGAATTTGGGGGCATCACATTAACAGTTTCCTCTATAAACTTTTACCTAGCAATATAGAGATAAATCTTTAGGAGAAATGTAAATAGTAGTGTGAGATAGATGCATTAGAAAAGGGAAATGAGTTACACATGGCTAAAAACATAAACCTTAAGAAGTCTCGTTCGGATGTGGAAAATGATGATGAGGTTGAAAAGAAGATAAATAAGATTTGGGAGGAAGAAAAGAAGAATGAGGATGATCAAGCCTTAGACTCAAATTGTATTAAAAAAAATTCGATTGTGCCTTTCGTACAACAATTACAAAATTCTGAGGAGTACTATCGGATTGACCTAAGTGAAGGCACGGTGAATAACTTGGATGAAGTCAAGTTTGGGGATGGTCTACAATTTTGCACTGATGTCATGGAAATCAAAGAAAAGACAAAATGAGGCATGATATGACAATTTTTGCGATTTAACCAGATTGAAGAAAGGTAAGTAGTCAGGTTGAGACTTTAAAACAAGCGCTTATTGGGAGGCAATCCAAATTTTAGTTTTTATTTTTATTTTTAGTAGATCTTTCTTAGTAGTAAATTTTATAATATTTAGTTATACGTTTGTTTTGTTTTGTTTTACGTTTGTTTTTGTTTTGTTTTAGGTTTTGTTTCAAGAGAGTCATTTGTTCTTAAATTTTCTTTATTTATATATTGAGGACAATGTCTATTTTAAGTTTAAAGGTGTAGGTAAATTTTTAAAAAATCCCAAGTTTTTTTTTTTTTTTAGGTTTTGTTTTAATAAAAATTTTGTGGGTATATTCACAACAAACTCTGTAACGACCCCGAAATTCGACAAACCTTATTACCTTAAATTTCATATTTATTTTCGTTACGTCCAAATTTCAGTTCGTTAATAAATCTTTAATCACCTTATTTAATCTATACATTGACTTTACATCATCAATTACAGAATTTTTCTATTAAAATATTTTGAACATTTAAAACTTAACATCTCGATCCTAGTCCCTAGATCGCAACCTTGACTTTTTTTTTTCTTTCATGATAAGTATTATTGAATACTCAAAATACATGACCAAATCTTATTTATCCGATCAGAATCTGACATATATATATCTTATGAATTATAAATACTCATTCCACTAATTTAACCATATCCAAATTCTATATACAAATAAAATATATATACATCAATTAAAATTGCAACTTTCATTGATGTCGCACATAATCTCTAGTCATGATTTAATACTTCTGAAGTTTTATTTTTACCTGCAAAATTTATATTATGCAAGGAATGAACACAATGGCTCAGCAAGTTCAATAGTTTACATCTTTCATGCTTCATGTAGCACATAACATAACGTGTTATGTGGGTGTCATACATCATGCATTGTGCTTCAGCTAAAGCAATATATTTCATGTGTATCATATCCAACTCAAATTAACATTTACCTAAAGTAAACATTGAACCCCTTCACATATAGTCACATATTTTCACCGAAGGCACATAGCAGTCATATCAACAATGGATCACATAACACAAAATTTTATATGCATTTGAACAAAAGTTAACATACAGTAACAGATAACCAATTAGCATCAATTACTGAAGAACTTGTCTCGGTGTTGGAATTAATAAATAATCAATTTATAACTCTTCACGTACAACCTATAGTAAATCAATTAAATAATAATTGATTAGCACTCTAATATATTAGTTTAATTAATATAAAATACATTCAATGCGGACAACCTGGCTCGTCGAATAAAATTTAGCGTATTCGGTTGTCCAGATTTTATTTAACAATTTTTTAAATTTTAAACTTACTAGATCAATATTTAAAATATTTAAATATTAATTCAAAATATTTAATATTATTTTCAAAAATATTAAATTTAATGCCCAAATATCATTTCTATATTTTTAGTATTTTTTTATATAACTTGGAAACATTTATTTAATTAAAAATTAATTTTTGATGGCATTTTAGTAATTTCAGCAACTTCAAGGACAAAATCAAAATTTCTGACAAAAGGTAGGGGCACGCTGGTAAATTTGTCAAGGCCAAGGGACACGCTCGGCATTTCTTAAAAGGTCGGGGGCACACTGGTAATTAACCAGAAGTGCCGACCGCGCAATGCGCGCCGCCTCCTTCCCTTCGCTAACTAAACGACGTTGTTTGGTTTCCGGTTTTGAAAAATTTTGGTCGCCACGCATGGCGCGTCCCGGCCTTCTCGCCTCCCAAACTTGGTCGTTTCCTACCCACTTCCGAAAAAATTTGGCTGCCACACAATACACGGGCGGCTCTGCAAATTTTTTTCTTTTCCGGTTAACAGTAACCAACATAAATATTTAAACCATTTTTTGTTCATCATTTTCACAACATAGTAACTCCAAATATCATATAATCCACACATATACATCCAAAAATTATTTAGAACAATTATTCTAATTATTTACTAATTTTTCAAAAAATTAGTTTATCACCATAAATACAAAAATAAACTAAATAAATTAATTATTATACCTTCCTCAAGCAAAAAAAAACTTTCTTTAAAGCTTGTTCTACACTTGTTGGCACCAAAATTTTTCTCCCTCTTGGTGGTAGTGGTGGTTTGGGTGGCGGTAGGAAGAAAAGAGAGAAGATGTTTGTTTTTGTTGCTTTTGTTTCCTCTCTTTTTTTTTTCTTGCTTTATTCCCTTTCCTTCTTTTAATTAACCAAAAAGACTTAACCACTTTTTAAGGAATAAACAATTCCACCGACTTCCTCCACAACTGACTTTGGCTTTCAGATAATTCAACATGCACAAATACAAATTTAATACATTACGTAGTTATTTCGTGTAATAAACAATTTACGTAATGTCTTTAAAATATTTATTTTAATTCACTAAAATTCATAAAATGATTTATAAATAATATTTATACCTTTTTTCAGGTACTTTACTTGACAATTTTTGTACACGCATAATGACATTCATGTAATTATATGAGGTATTTTATACCTCCAAAATTAATAAAATAACACATACAACTTATAAAAATTAATTTTTATACTCTTTTACTTCGTTACATGGACAACATATTTACGTTTCTAAAATATTATCTCTCATAAAATTAAAATAATTCCATCATATAATAAACATAATTTAATAAATTAAAACATTCATTTTCCTCATTTATTTTTCATTTCATTACTATTTAACACACTTTATATATAAATCATATAATAAAATATTGCATAATTTGTACAATTATATTTCCTTTCTTAATTAATGTACTCTCCTTATATAAGTTATATAATCACATTTATATAATTATTATTTCTTTATTATTTACTTTAACTTTCTTATATAAATTATATAATTTATTATTATATAATTTATATAATTACATTCTCCTTTTTAAATAATTTCCAAAATTTCTCCATAATTATCGATTCATTAAATAATCAATAATTATACCTTTATTAACTCTCTCATTATTTTCTATTCTCTTCCATCCTCAATTAATTAAATCCCCTTATATAAATTACATAATTATTCTTATATAATTTATATAATTATTATTTCATTAATATTTTACTTAAATTTCCTTATATAAATTACATAATTTATTATTATATAATTTATATAATTACTTTCTCCTCTTAAAATTCCTAAACTTTCGTCATAATTATTGATTAATTATATAATCAATAATTTTAATTTTACTAATTCCCTCATTAGTTTTTTATTAAAATTTTGGATTAATCTAATTATTAATCCCTTTATTTCCATAATTAATGAAATTTATCAATATAACAATTGAACACACACACACACACACACACACACACACACACACATATATATATATACTTATTTAATTCATATACCTCACATTACCAGGTAACACTATTTAAATAACAATTTATGCACCTCCACAACTATTTTAAATATCAACAATTTAATTGTACAATTACAAAAAAAATCTCTTATTCTTCATAAATTGTTTTTAAATAATTTATTTATTTTTCAATTATGTTGATTCAACATAATTATCACCATCTCCGTACAAATTTAATTTACCAATTAAATCTCATCACACTCTTTAAATCACATAAAATATATCAATCACAAATAAATTAAGCAACCTTGATAATTTTATTAATTAAATTATTATTATTTATTATTATTAAAGAAATCCCAAAAATTCGGGTCCTCACAAACTCTCACGAGACACAACTCGTCCACTTGGGGTAATAATGGGGTGGTTTAAAGCTTGTTGTCCATGCTAAGTGCACTCGTATTTTCTACGAAAATGATGTAGTTTTTTTTAGGTTGATTCTCTTGGGCAATGAATTAATTGAATTTAAATTATAGTCGATGATAAAAAAAATTTATTTTTATTTAATAATTCTTGGGAAATGGATAGATTTTTGCTTAGTTTAAAATTTGGCTATTTATTAGTATTTACGTATTTGAGATCCTTTAAATTTTTTATGCACTTATATCTATTTGTTTTGAGCTAGTTTTAATTTAAAGAAAATTTATCTAATTGAATGCGTATGATAGATATTTATGAACTCCATATCTTATTTGATCATAATTTAAAGCGAAATATTAGGCGGATTATAATTTAGGAGAGATAATTTAGGTAATTTTTCTAGAATTATTTAATATTGAGTTTTCCAAGTTAAATTGAAGAAAAAAATGTGGTGAATTGAGATAGAACGTAAAACGCACTTACTTATAAACACGTGAAAAAATGAGATGGAGCGTAAAACGCACTCGTGTTGAAAAAAAATAATAAGGGAGATGGAGCATAAAATGCACCCACTTACAAAAGTAAGAAAAAAAAAAGAATTAAAAAAAAAAGAAAATTAAAAAAGGATGGCCACCTAGTTTAGTTATATACTCGAAAAATTATGTGGTTAATGAAAATAATGATCCTAGCGTGTTTAATGCGTTGAAACCTTTTAATCTTCTAGTTATATTTTGCATGTTTATTAGCTGAAAGATGTGAAAAAATAAATTTATAGAGTTTTGCTTTGTAATTCTTTTATTGTGTAATATCTTTTATGAGACATTTAATTACATGAATTCATTTGAGTTTAAATTAGTTCTATTAAATTGGATTCACACACTCTCAAAGGATCTTGAGTAAAGTAAGACTAATAAATAAGTTAAATTTTTTGATTTTGCATATTTTTGAAAATTTTATTGAGTTATCATTTAAAGAATCTTTGGGGTGAATGTTTAAATTTATAATTGATTCATTGATCAGGTTAGTTAGTTGTGGTTTGTAGAGCCTTATGTGTTTTAGTTTGTTTTTGTTTTGCTTGAGGGCAAGCAAATTGTTAAGTTTGAGGGTATTTGATAAGTGAATTGTATACCCATGTATTGATTATTTTTTAGCTTAATAACGTATGAGTTCTTACGTGTTTTATATTAGTTTTAAGGTTTTTATGTTGCTTTTATGTGTTTTGATGTTATTTGGTAGGAATTGGAGTAAAGGCTTGATGCATCAAAGTTTGGAGTTGTTTTGCTTCCATTTTAAGCTTGCTAATTACACAGTAGTCACTTTAGGCCTGATTTCTACCTTGCTCCAGGTGGAATTTCCCAAATACTAAAACATGAATGTAGATCTACTTCTTAGTTTTTTGTAACATCTTAAATTGCCTCAATCGTAGTTTGAATGAGAAAGTTATGGCCATTTTTCCAACATATATTGAAGTAGCCAATATCCTGGAATTTAAGGCGACAGAACTGTCTGATGATAAAGGGCAGCACAACTTGCTTGGACGAGTGCAGGTGCGCCCGAAAAATTAGTTAAAAAATAAAGAGAGCATAGTTGAGCTCTAAGGCTCCATAGATGCGTCCGGGACGCAGTCAGACCAAATTTTGATGCTTTTTTGAGCTCCAATTAGATTTGTTTTCCTTCTAATACTTGGGATTGGACTTATAACCTATAAATACATTATATGGGTGTATTTTAGAGGGAGATAACATAGAATTACATCGAGATTAACATAGTTAGGAGTATATTAGAATAGAGAATCAAGATTTTTATCAAGATCTAAAGGAGGATTCACGCAAGGATTGAAGATTGAAAAAAGAAGCGGAGATCACGCCTCAAGAATAAGATCTTATCTATCTAAATCTTTTCTTTTAATTATTGTAATTCTTGGGATGATTATTTCTAATGTTATGAATGTGTTTTCTACTCTAGTTATGAACTAAACGTTTATTTGAGATTACAATGGAACCCAATGTGTAGTTTATATTAATTTGCTTACTTTTTAATTATGGATAATTATATATAAATTGTTTATCATATTTTATGCATTCATGTATTAAGTAAGTGCACGTAATTAATGGGATAATCTATACAAAATTGGAAGATGCAGTATATATTTAGATTTAGATCTGAGAATGATAGCATCTATTCACAAAATAAGAAAGGGTTTATATGATTAATATATAGGATAGGAATATACTTATATATCTTTTTCAGCCTTAAAGAGAATTTGAGCTTAATATCCTAATTAACATATTTCACATAGAAATGTAGTGATTTAATTAATTATGGTGTTCCTCTCTAGTTCTGTTGTCTTAGGGTCAAATTTAGAAGGATTTACTTATATGACTATCAGAAGAAGTGCATAAATACTATAATGAATTCTCGATGAACAATTTTATATAATGAATTAATTAAAAAGAAATTAAATAGATTTAAATAAAGTATTGGATGAAATTATAATATTAAATATTTAAAATATGATTTAATCCTTGTTATTAATTTAATTTAATTTAGTTGTTAATCTTAATTAATTTTATTTTATAATTTAATTGCGTTTATTTAAATAAAGTTAATTTGATATAAAATTAGTAATTGATAATAATTATTTTTAATTCTCTATGGGAATGATACATTGCTTGCCATTATAGTGTTATTCGATCACGTGTACTTACATGTGAAATCCTAAGTTAAAAATAGGTAAATGGACTTCGACGTGAGAAGTTATGTGTTATTGAAGGTATCTCCTTAAAAAGGGAAGATCATATTTGGAAATAAGGGGAAATAGAGTCTAAGATTCATTGGAGCGCTTGAAATTCTAAAAAGGATAGCAGATGTAACTTATGAAGTAGCCTTACCTCTAAAATTGTAGCACATTCATAACGTGTTTCATGTGTCAGTTTTGCAACCCCTATAAACAGGATTACAAACATGCAATAGAGTATGAACTTATTTAAGTTGAAAAAGATTTAACGTATGAAGAAATTTCAGTTCAAATAATTGACAAAAAAAAAAAAACAAGTTTTAAGAAGCAATGCAATACCTTCTGTGAAGGTAGTATGGAGGAACCACAATGTAGAAGATGCAACATAGGAACTCGAGAAAAAAATGAAAGAAAAGTATTCTAATATGTTTAATTAACCTTGCAGTAGTGATTCTAGGGACAAAATCCTTAAAAGGGGGAAGAATGTAATGGTCAGGAATTTCTGTAACAAAAATTTTATTAATGAAATGATATTAATTAATTTTTGTATGCATTAATGTGACTGAACGAAAATATACATAAATATGTGTGTATTTATTCTGTTGAAATGAAAAGAAAAGAAAAGCCATGTAACCTAATTAATGTAGTTGATTACATGGATTTTGATTAGAGAAATGTTAATCATTAATTAATTTAAATGAAGTGGATGGGTAATTTAGTTTAAACTCCCAAAATATTATGTGACACAATGATTTATTTAAACTAGACCTTGATATATAATATGATTAAACTGGGTAACCATGTTCAGCTATTAAGCCAATTTTGGCAGTCCCATATATCACTAAGGGTTGGTTACAGCCATATTGTTAGTATGTGACTTATGTTATAGCCAAGAGGTACTAGCTTTGTTACTTGTATTGAAGCCCCATCCGGCAGTCTATGTGGGGCATCATAAGAGACCAAAATCTGATATGCATAGCTAATTATATATATATATATATATGTGTGTGTGTGTGTGTGTGTGTGTGTGTGTATCCAAATGTGCTATTGATGGTATATAATATATAGGTGTATTATTGTAGCATGAAGGAAAGAAAGGAGCCATTCGGCAGCCCTTAGTAGAGAAATGGGGAAGGTATATATGTATATATTAATGATAGGAGATTAGTTAAATGATCTTTGGCCCAGTAATTTTCGGTAGTCAAAAAAGGAAGGGGTTATTGTACATTTATTGCAACAAGGGTAGGATATTATATATATATATATATATATATATATGTAGCAGTTGAGATGGGAAAGGTTATAATTGTATCAATCTAACAAAGTCTAAAGGAAGACTCAATTTTTGGCAGCAAGAAATGACTAGTGAGTTGCTCAAAATAAGCACCTCGACAACTCCTTTGTTGGGCAGATGGGAGGTGACTTAGTAGGTCATGTAGGGGTATTGTAATATATATATATACGATTCAACTAATAAAGAGAAGGGAAACAAGTCTTCATGTACTCAACTTTCATAACATTTAACACCCTTACATTTTCCTTACCAAGCCAACAAGTAAGCTAACAAGAGTCAAGAGAGTTAATATAGAGAGAGTTCAGCATTTAGTAGCATTCAAGATAGGGAACCAACCAGATTTCTATAGCATTCAATCAAAGTGGATCACCCTAGCTTGTCAAGCTTCTTATTTAGAAGAAGGATAGCCTATAAAAGGTTAAAAAATGCTTCCCTTAGAACTTAGAGTTTCATGGGTGTGTTATTATTTTGTGTAATGTGTTTGATGTGGAAGATTAATTTGTTATGTGGATCATGGTGGATTCAAGGTTGATATAAGGAAGGATAAGAAATGGAGTTATGTGCCCATGTGTTTAGAATGCATATTTCAAGCTTACCAAAGAGTGCTCATATCATGTTTGTCAAAAGTCACAAGAGAAGTCTTCTTTTGAAAACTTAAAGCTTCATATTTTAAAGCTAAGAACATAAGCATCGTGTAGTTATGGAACATGTGGCTAGCATAATAGATCACATAGTAGCATGATTTAGAATAAGTGCAGGAAATCTTAACTGTTAAATTAGAGTTTTTGAAAACTAGGTCGAGCGCAGTTGCGCTCAAACCTTCTGTCCGGAATGTTATGCTATTTGGTTGTGTAAATCTATCTCAGATATGCCAATATATGAACTAATCAACCTGCATGGATGTTATGTCATGTAAATTTACGCCTAAGTTGAAAAGAAATGTTATAATAAGCCAAATTAAGAAGTGTTAAAATAAATTAAAGACTTAGAGCTATATCATGAATTAAGTTGTCTAGACCTATACATAGACTACTTAACCAATGTAATGTGTGATATGTGCCAGCATGTATGAGTTAGAGTACTAGCAATATAAACTAGTACGTGTAAACTTAAGTGATAAATGACGATGTTCTATGCATATAACTAATTAGTGGGCTGACATTGTTAACTATATAGGTAATACACATATTGAGATATTAACGTTAAGCGTAGACGACAAACGAGACAAGTATTATATCCGAACTTGTTATTTAAGTTCTTTAAGGCATAAATTGTATGCCATGTTTGCATGTAAGTGCTTTTGAAAAACCTGTTCAATTATTGAACTGTTTTAAAGATTAAAGTTCGTTATGCATGAATTACAATGTAAGTCTACGCCATTTGTTTCGGCTAGACCCTTAAGATATGTTATTAAATTCATAATGATTCTTTAAAGGTAATGCAATCCAATTTGTTTGCTGTGGAATCCTATGTTAGAAGCTAAAAACGAACAACCCTCGTAGTAGGGGCAACTAAAACCCAGATAATTGAACATATGATTTTGATTGACTCTTAAATTAGATGGTTATGTTGTGCACAATATATGGTACGATAGGATGATCCCCTTGTTGGCTTGTAATATCTATGAACATGTAATCAAATTACATATAAGTAGTGAAAACATGGTAAATCAGAATTTAAATTTTTTACTACAAACCATAATCCAGGATCGATCTTTATGCATAACTATTAATTAACAAGAAAGAGATAGAGAATTATACCCTTGTAAATTCTAACTTTCCACAGGTACATGTTCAACTCCAATTCCTTCGTTTTCTCTTTGAATTCCAATAATTAAATTTCTTTGATCAATGTTAGTCACCCAAGTGTTTGACCTTTCAAGATGATCCACTAAGGAAGAATGACGATTCAAGAAGTGAGTGTTGGCAAATCCTAGTTTTCTCTCTTTTCTAATTTCTTAGATCTAAAGAACTTGTGAGTACTCTCCCAAAACTTATGGAAGTGTATGTAACTCCAATCCGTAATAAGAATCCTCTTATTTATAGATATAGTCAACCATTCTAACACCTTTAGGAATAAGATTTTTAATTTAACTTCTTATCTAATTAGAAAATTAATTAATTTAGTATAATAATTACAATTCCTAAACTATTTAGGAACTTAATTATCATTTCTGAGGATACTTTTATTAATTGATTCCTAAACCATTTAGAAACTAAATAATAATGATAATAGTAATAATAAAAAAAAAAACTCCTCTTCTTAATTTATAATTAGTATTTTTAAAATACTAAATAATAAACATTAAGCTATTTAATTTATACTATGAGGATAGAATAAATTAATTCATTATAAATTAATTTATTCTATCCACATAGTATAAATTAAATATACTTAATTCATTATTATGAATACGTCATTTACTTCTTAAATAATTATTTTCCTTTTGTGGGGTAACCCTTTAGGTTCTCCATATCAAACCGGTTATAAAATAAATTAATTAGAACTATTCTAATCTTATTTATATAAATAAATTAAACTATTTAATTCATTTAAATAAATAATATTTATTCCATAATAAGGGTAAACCCCCTTAGCAATCAATCACTTTTCAGATAATATAGATTTTAACATTTAATCACAAAAGAACCTATTCAGCAAATAGTTATCTTACAATTCAATCATTCTACCTTACAATGTCTCAATCAAGTATAAGATATGGTATTACTGTTAAGTCTTATTTTATTTGATTATATGTATTGCAATTCTCAAATGAATACTCTAATTAATGTAAATTAAAAATTACTTTCTAATTTTCATTTTATCTTGGGCAAGGACTACTAAGTTGTCATTTATTGAATCATATAGGATATTCTTTTTTTTTATACTAGAAGTGATAAATTCTTTGTTGATCATTTACTTATCTCCATGTACAACTTCTTATACCTGAACATACCCTTTGATACACCCTAAAGGTTTTAAGAAATATGTCAAAATATAATTCATCATACACAAGATACTATGATAATCTTAAGTCCAAGGATCACTTGTACTACTATCACAAAATGAACTCCTATTGACAGGCAAGAAAGACTCCATTAGGAGTTCCTTGAGCGAGTCACATTCAGTGAAATTATTCTCTAATAAGCACCTACATACTTTCTTTAGTGTCTCTATACAAATGACTATGAGATTAATCATCCTCTTCATAAAAGCAAGCATAGTGTGTACTAATCAATAAGGATTCACTAATTCCCATTTTTGTAATCCCAAGATTAGAAACAATTTTAGTTTTGAGATATCTTGAATTTAGATCCCATTCGCATGATCATCAACATGTTTCTAAAAGCATTGCTCAGCAACTATGAGTTTATCACAATTAATGTCATATATTAAATATGGATAAAGAAAATGTCTTTGTATAAATAAACTTTTATTAATAAATGAATAAGATTATAAAGTACATGCTACATCATATCAAATATGATTGGCTTGTGTGCATACTACTTTCAATATCCCATCTGCACTAAAGCCAATCGCCATAGTATCTAATACCTATCTTTTCTGAGTGATGATCAAACTGTTTTTAAAATAAAACTTTAGTAAATGGATCTGTATGTTATAAGAGATTCGACACACACTAAGGTGATATCTCTTTTTTCAATGATTTCTCTAATCAAATGAAACCGTCACAACATAGGTTTGGATTTTGATGAGATCTGAGTTCCTTGGCTTGTGCAACAGCTCTCGTGTTGTCACAAAATAAAAGCACTGGTCTTTGATTGCTAGGAACCACTCCAAGTTCTGTAATGAACTTCTTCATCTAAATAACCTCCTTTGCAGCTATGTACTCTGTCTCTATCACTGAATCAGTTGTTGTTTGCTGCTTGAAACTTTTCCAACTCATTATGTCACCGTTTAGGGTAAACACATAACCTTAAATGGATTTACTTTCATCTAGGTTAGTTTGAAAACTTGAGAGTGTATAGCCCTATAGTTTCAAATCAGACCCACCGTAGATAAGAAATATATCATTAGTTCTTCTTAAGTACTAAAGGATATTTTTCACTATATTTCAATGTTCTTCTTTAGAATTAGACTGATATATGTTTGTTACACTAAGTGCATGAGTAATATCAGGTCTTATAAATACCATCCGTACATGATAGATCCTATTGCCGAGGCATAAGGAATCTTACTCATACGCTCTCTCTCTTCAGTTGTCTTTAGGGCCTACTTCTTGGAGAGATGTATTCCAGGACCCATCGGCAGGAGTCCTTTCTTAGAATCTTCTATGCTAAACTTATTTAGCATCGAATCAGTGTACGTTCCTTGGGACAAGCCAAACATCATTTTAGATCCATCTCTATAGATCTTTATCCCAAAATATAGGATGTTTCTCCTAAGTCCTTCATGAATAAGTGTTTAGATAACCAAATCTTGATCGATTGTAGCATTGAAACATCATTTTCTATCAGTAATATATCATCAACATATAATAATAAGAATGCAACAGCGCTCCCATTAACCTTCTTGTACACACATGATTCATCCTTATTTTTGATAAAATCAAACTCTTTGATTATCTCATCAAAATGGATGTTCCTTCTTCAAGAAGCTTGCTTCAATCCATAGATGGATCATTGTAGCTTACAGACTTAATTTGTTCCAACCTTTGAAACATAACCTTTTGGCTGTATCATAAATACATCATCTTCTAGTTTTCCATTGAGGAAGGTTATTTTTGCGTCCATTTATCAGATCTCATAGTCATGAAAAGCTATAATTGCAAGAAAAATCCGAATGAACTTGAGCAATGCTACTGCCATGAGAAGCTTTCGTCATAGTCAACACATTGTCTTTATTTGAAACATTTTGGAACCAGTCGGGCCTTATAGGTCTCTACCTTGCCGTCTGCTCCAGTCTTTCTCTTAAAGACTCATTTGCACCCCATAGGCTTAATGCCCTCAGGTGGAGTAATCAAAGTCTATACTTGGTTCTCATACATGGAGTCCATCTTAGATTTCATGGCTACTAGCCATTTTTCTGAGTTTTTATTACTCATTGCCTCTTCGTAAGTCCATGGATCATCATCATCATCTTATATGATGAATCCATACATTTCAGGGATCTTCGGTACTCTTTCAGATTTACGAATAGGTTGTGGTACATTAGGTTGTGTTACTTGGTTAGGTACATCACTTTGATCCATAGTATTTTATGGTTCTTGAACTTCTTCAAGGTCCATTTTACTCCCAATGACCCCTTCGAGGATAAACTTTTTTTTCAAGAAGAAAGCATGTTTCGCGACAAACACCTTTTGATCAGTTGGATGATAGAAATAATATCCTAAACTTTCTTTAGGATAACCCACAAATTTTCACTTGTTAAATCGTGTCTCTAGCTTATCATTCTCAAACCTTTTGACATAAGCTGGACAACCCCAAATCTTAACATGCTTAAGAGTTAGCTTCCTCTCTATCCATAACACATATAGAGTCTTTGGGACCGATTTAGAAGGTATCTTGTTAAGTAGATATGCAGTCGTTTCTAGGGCATAACCCTATAATGAAACTAAAAGATCCGTGAAACTCATCATGGAACAAATCATGTCCAACAATGTTCAATTTCTCCTTTTAGATACATCATTCAATTGTGGTGTACCTGGTGGAGTCCATTATGAGATTATACCATTTTCTTTGAGATAATTGAGAAACTCATTGTTTAAGTATTGACCACCTCGATCCGATCGAAGAATCTTAATACTCTTGCCAGTTTGTTTTTCTATTTCACTTCTGAATTCTTTAAACTTTTCAAACGATTTAGATATTTTTTCCATCAAATACACATATCTAAATCTTGAATGATCATCAATGAAATTAATAAAATATGAATACCCTCCTCGTGCATACGTTATCATAGGTCTGCACATATCTATGTGTACTAACTCTAACAACTATGTAACTCTTTCTCCTTTTCCACTAAAATGAGGTTCAATCATTTTACTCATGAGACAAGATTCACAAGTTAGATATGATTCATAATCAGATAGCTCTAAAAGCCCATCTGTATGTAACTTGTTTAATCTTGTTTCATTATTATGATCAAGTCTACAGTGCCACATAAAGGTATAATTAACATTATCTCTTTTTCTTTTCTTAGTTTGTTCAATTTGTAATTTATTTTCATGTAAGTCAAGTAAGTCCATTGTGCAATTTACCAGTACAATAAAAAATATTATCATTATAAATAGAACAACTATTATTCTTAATTATAATATGAAAAACATCATTATCTAACATAGAAATAGAAATAATGATTCTAATAAGTACTGGAACATAATAACTATAACGTTCCCAAAACCTCATCATTTTCTAATGGCGATCTCATGTGTTAAAACATAACCTTTGTCCTTAAAACCATATCATACAAATATAAAACAGTTCATAAATTTGTTTATTAAAGCTTATATTCATAAACTGTCTCAAAATCATAACATTCACATTCTATACATTAGAACTCACATCATATATACATAAATATGACTTAGTCTACTACATGGCAAAATCATATATCTTATGATTTATCTTAGCTTAACCTGTGAATACAATCATCATTCATAACTATCCATACATAACCCTGCTTACTTATATCTGTTTCATACATGTGAGTTTGTTACATATAAGACTCGGCTTATATAATACATTAATCTTGTCTCCTCACAAGCTTTTCTTAGTAAAACTTACATACATCTCATATCCAATGAATTTACAAATCATACATTTCTTTATTAATGACAAAGTTTAATATTCTAAAACTATGACGTTAATTAACTTATACTTATACAAATTTACATTCATCTACTGTCTAGTTACATTACACAATTACATATAACAAATCCTTCATGTTCTTCTAAAAATTTATCATTCCTTACACTTTAGCTTTACAAGAATCCTCCGACCTTCTCATACTTTTCCTGAAAATATCAGTTTAAGCAAGAATGAGCAAGCCAGCTCAATAAGTTTAACAGTTAATACCTTTCATGCTCACAGTTTATATACACGCGTCATACATTTATTACTTATGCATTTTATCCAATGCATGTTATCTATTATGATGTGTAATTTCAAACATAATCTCATGTATCTCATTTAACAGTTAATCACATAGTTACATAAAGTGCACATTTCATCACATATTCACATCACATAGTCTATCAATTTGTTCACATATAACAATTATTACATTTCAACAAGTTTTGAAAAACTTGTCTGTTAGTCATCATTAAACTTAACATTTATGCTCCTCGAACGTCTTTTATATCATTCATCGCGTCGGTTTACTAACCCAAACTCTATTTCTTATTATACAACCTATAAATTATTATATGGTTATGACACATTTCTTGTCTCCTTTAAACTTAAAACATAAACATTAAACCATTAACCTTTAATCAACTTACATTCGACGTATTATACCTTACATAGGTTAATAACATGTTTAAATACATTACCGACCGTTTACACAAATATACACATACTTTTACTTAGATTTAGGTATATTATATTATACCATTCATTGTTCTTTTATACCTTAATACCCAAAATATTGACCATTTTTATCCACTTAGGGTTTACATAGCATATTTATATCATATCACATCAAAACATAACTTTTCGGGTCAAAATAAAAAAAAAATAAGGGTATAGGGCATTGCGCCCTGGAAAGCTTTGAACTCGACCCCAGCCAACTCTTGTCAGATGAACTCGCCACTACGAAGTGTTTAGTGCAAAACACTTCGACTAGGCGCAATCTGTAGAATCCTAAAATTTAATTTTTACAGCCACTTTGCTGATTTTAAAGTCCTCCATCTTACATCCAATTAAGTTCAAATTTGAACCATAGCTAGAACTTACTACATAGTATTTTACAAAAGTACAAATTAGCTCACTCGGCTTCTTTAAATTAGTGAAGCAATAGCCCGTAAAATGCATTTAAACTCATCTTTACACTTAACCGTCAACTAGTGATTTTTGGCCATTCGCTTCTAAACTTCATTCCAACACTTGATTTAGCTTACATACATTATATAATATATGTCTAGACTCTTAAAATAACTTAACTTTGCACGAGGCGAGATTTGCCTAAAAAAACTTGTTTTAAGTCGAAACGATCGATTTCGATTGCTCGAAAAGCATTTTCATTCTACTTTTCATTTGTTACCTACCAAAATGAACGTAGACACATGTAATAACAAAAAACTAAGTCTTTCAACTTCCTTTCACCATTAGTTACTCAAAATTGCCAAAAATCACCTTTGAGTTGGATTTTCATCCACTTAACAAAACTTTTCATAAAATTCATTTTTCAAATGTTAGACTTCACTTTTCATACACTTATTAAAGAGTTCATTTTCAACATTTGTAGTATTATACTACACATATACGAATCTTTCAAAATTTCTTTACTTTTAAAATATGTTTATATGAAAATATTACTAACATAGCTAGTTTTAGCCTTCAAAATCATACTTTTTATACATTAGAGTATTTAACATGCTCTCTTCCATGCAAATACACATCATGCCATCATAATCAACCTTATATCTTAAGATTTCACCATGAACTTCCAAGTCTAAACATATAATATTCTATAATTCATACCTTTAACTATACATACATGTAGAACCATACATAATCTAAAGTTTTAAGTTAAAAAACTTTTAAACCTTCATGGATGATCAATCTTCTTATATAAAAGGCTTCATCGTGATGCGTTCATCAACTTTTCTTCTTGCTCCATAACCGTCTAAGCATCATAGCTTGACAAATCAAGCTTTCTCTCTCTCCACTCATGTCTTTTCTATCTCTTTCTCTCTTAAGGTTTGAGACTTGGGGAAAAAAAGAATGATATCATACCCATTCATTCATGTATCCACAAAAAATAAATCAAATCATATTAGTTAATAGTCCATAATCAATTCCATTTATTATCATACATATCACCATATGTATCAATAAATAATATTCATCTCATGAAATTAAAACCATTTCATATATACATTGATATCATTTAATGGACAATTTAAAATTGCATGAAATTCAATTTCATATTTAAAATAACTATTTATTTTAATTATAAAACCATGTAAAATAACCCTTTATTTCAAAACTTTTGAAAAACTGAAGGAAAAAAATAAACAAAAAAATTCTACTTTGAATGCCCTGGCGCTCAAGTGAGTAGCCCGGTGTTCAACCAGAGTGCCCCGGTGTTTAGCGCCAAATCTAGTTTTTGCAATTTTTTCTACAGTCGCGATTTTGATTATTTGTTAATTAAAAACACGATTTTTGCAATTGTTTTTCAAAATCCATGATTTTATACAACATGTATTCCCCATAAATTGTTCTAGACACATACCCATATATATATATATATATATATATATAGCATCAAAAGAATTAATAATTTGCATAAAGTTTGGCTCTTGATGCCACTGTTAGTTTGTAATATCCATGAACATGCAATCAAATTACATATAAGCAGCAGAAGTATGGTAAATTAGAATTTAATTTTTTTACTACAAACCATAATCTAGGATTGACCTTTATGAAAAACTATTGATTAACAAGAAGGATATAGAGAATTATACCCTTGTAGATTCTAGCTTTCCACAAGTACGTATTCAACTCCAATTCCTTCGTGTTCTCCTTGAATTTCACCGATTAAATTCCTTTGATCAATGTTAGCCACCCAAGTGTTTGGCCTCTAGAGGTGATCCACCAAGGAAGAATAAGGATTCTAAGTGAGTGATGATAAACCCTAGTTTTCTCTCTCTTCTAATTTCTTAGATCTAGAGAACTTGTGAGTACTCTTCCAAAAACTATGAAAGTGTATGTAACCCTAATCCATAATAAGACTTCTCTTATTTATAGATATAGTCAACCATCCTAACACCTTTTAGAATAGGGTTTTTAATTAAACTCTTAATCTAATTAGGAACTTAATTAATTTAATATAATAATTATAATTCCTAAACCATTTAGGAACTTAACTATCATTTATGATAATACTCTTATTAATTGATTCCTAAACCACATAGCAACTAAATAATAATGATAATAGTATTAATAATAATAAGACTCCTCTTATTAATCTATAATTAATATTTCTAAAATACTAAATAATAAATATTAAATACTTAATTCATTATTACAATTACGTCATTTACTTCTTAAATAATTATTTTTCTTTTGCGGTGTGACCCTTTAGGTTCTCTATATTAAACCGATTATAGAATAAATTAATTAGAACTATTCTAATCTTATTTATATAAAAAAATAATTAAACTATTTAATTTATTTAAATAAATAATATTTATTCCATAATAAGGGTAAGCCCCCTTAGCGATCAACGACTTTCCAAATAATATAGATTTCAACATTTAATTACAAAAGAACTTATTTAGTGAATAGTTACCGTACAATTCAATCATTCTACCTCATAATGTCCCAATCAAATATAAGATATGGTATTGCTGTTAAGTCTTATTTTATTTGATTATATACATTTTGATTCTCAAATGAATAGCTCTAATTAATGTAAATTAGAAATTACTTTCTACTTTTCATTCTGCCTTGGCCAATAACTACTGAGTTGTCATTTATCGAATCGCATAAGACATTCTCTTTTTTTACTAGAAGTGGTAAATTCTTTGTTGATCATTCACCTATCTCCATGTACAACTTATTATACCCGAACATTCCTTTTAATACACCCTAAAGGTTTTAAGGAATATGTCAAAATATAATTCATCATACATAAGATATTATGATGATCTCAAGTCCAAAAATCACTTGTAATACTATCACAAAAGGAACTCCTATTGAAAGACAAGTAAAACTCTATTAGGTGTTCCTTGAGCAAGTCACGTTCAGTAAACTTATTCTTTAATAAGCACCTACATACTTGCTTTAGTGTCTATACACAAATGATTATAAGATCAATCATCCTCTTCATAAGACCAATCATAGTATGTACAAATCTATCCAGATTCACTAATCCGCATTTTTGTAATCCCACGATTATGAACAATTTACTTTTTGAGCTATCTTGAATTTAGATCTCATTAACATGATCATCATCATTATTCTAAAAGCATTGCTCAACAACTATGGGTTTATCAAAATTAATGTCATCTATTAAATACGGATAAAGAAATTGTCTTTGTATAAATAAATATTTATTAATAAATGAATAAGATTATAAAGTACATGCTACATCATATCAAATATGATTGGCTTGTGTGCATATTACTTTCATGGGGCTGATCACCTCATGTACTTATTTTCTTTTGGAGGTTTTCAGTAAATTCACTGTTAACCCCACAATGAGTTCATGGTCTATAGTGACTACTCAGTAATGATATTGTTCTAATATTGAAACAATTAAAGCTATTTGTCCTCAGTTCACTCAATTCACTTTATAAACTACCTTCAATTGTTATAATCCTGATAGAATTAAACCTTGAGCATGATTATTTATTCTTTTCGGCTTATTACTAGCAGAGCAAACTTGTTGCCCATTCATTCTTTACCTTAAATGATACAGTTAAAACCGAGCAAGGTAGTGCTTCCATAAAAGATAAGGGAAACGACAAGGATGTAGAGTAACTTTATTTTAAGATAATGATACTAGTTATTTCTATTAAGAGTTATGATTTTGTTTTGTCATGTATTAGTAATGGTTGTGAGACTTGGGACGTAAATATTTATGTTATATCAACGTAAATATTTATATTATTCCACATTAAGTTATCATTAGTATGATGTATAAGTTGAATCGTGAAGCACCAGATTCGAGGTACAGGTATATGAATTTAGGGGAATCACAGGTTTGTATCAGAGCTGTAGGTTATAAACCTTAGGAAAGAGAATCCTTAGGTTATAACCTTAGAAAATAGAGTTATAAGAGAAGGAGATAAAACTCATGTAGAGTTTTATGTGTTAGTAGACTTGTCATAGGGAGTCAGTAGTGTCATGAAATATATTTTCATATCATAAAATGAATTTATATTTTATTGTGAGATACTAATATAGTTGTTCATTTTGTGCTTGTAGTTGTAGGATACTAGAGATGGGCGAGCCTAGCAGAGTCATGGAGGATGAGCCATAGGATATTCATATGATAAAGCCTACCCTAGAAGTAGCCAAAATAGAGGAGTCTGAGCTAGAGATAGACCCAGTTGAGGAGGAGTCGGAGCTAGCAAAGGAGATCGATGGAGGATCCCCAGTGTTTCACCCCTTTAAGGATGATTTATTTGGATAGTATGCATATCGTATCATAGAGCAAAAGTATAGGATCTAGGAGCTTGAGGGTGAGGTTTAGGTGCACCGGGATAGGGTTCAGGAGCTAGAGACTGAGGTGCATAGACATCGGGAGGCCGCTATTCAGTTGGGGACCATTGTACATCAATTGTTGGCCCAAAATTTTGAGTTGGTGGGTAGGTTAGAGCAGTCAGTGCATCAAGTACAGAGTCTTCAGGCCGAGAAGGAGACCACTAGAGGTTAGCTAGAGTAGGAGGTAACTGAGTCGAATAAGCTTGAGGAGATGTGCGAGGATGCTCATGATAGAGTCAGTGACCTTGAGGAGGTGGTGAGATTTAAGAGGAGGAAGATAAACAGGATGAATTATGCATTTAACACCGTATTTAGGAGATGGATGGATGATATTCGTCACTATTCAGCAGTTGTGGGGCAGACTTACTATACAATAAGTAGAGATTTAGTGATCCATATGGGTGAGCATAAGTATGAGAACGCTTTGTAGCGTGGCATGTGCTGATAGATTGTTTATTTGATGTAGTTAGTATTATGTGTCATTATATATGTATAGTATGATGGTTTCTACTTTTGTGTTTTATAGGGCATTATGTATTGAAAATCCCAAACACTTATATATGATAGTATGTGAACCCAGGATTTTTTACTTATTAGAGGGGTAGTATATTAGTAGATCCCACTTTTTGTTATATTAGGGGATAGATGTTGATGTTTATAACAGTATGCTTTAAGATGATCATGTATGATGTATTGACTATTGGCATATGAATATAAACATCATTATTAGGCTGTGTTATTTGCATTGTTTTTGTGACGCCCCCAAATTCAGATACCTGTACCTCGAATTTGGTGTTTCAAGATCTAATTCATACATCAAATCTATAACAACTCACTGCAGAATAATATAAATATTTACATTGATTTAACATAAATATTTGTGCCCCAAGTCTCGCAACCTTTACTAATACTAAACACAACTTACATAATAATAACTGACATAAGTCTTAATACAAACATCGATTGTCAACATAAATAATTCTACTAAGCAACCTTACCCTTGCCCTTATCTTTTTTTGAGCCGGTGCCTTGCTCAGTAATAACTGTAATATTTAAGAAAAGCAAGAATGAGCAACAAGTTTTCTCAGTAAGTATAATACAATAAAAGTAAGCATTCATGTTGGGATGCTGTCGCAAGCAACCAAAAATAAAATCTTACTTTGAAAAATATTAATGTAGTAGTGAAAGTAAGAGTCGAACCCACAGAGAGTGAATTGTTTTAATAAATCTAATGTTTTCAAAAATATCTAATTAAATGGGAGGTTTGAAATTAATTATTAACTAATTAAAATTCAAACAAACAAATAAAACTGAATAATAAATAAATATGAGAAAAATCAATTAAAACAAACTTCAGTTCCTTAGTTCAGTATCCCCTTCTTTTAATCAACAAATTAATCAAGTTATTATTATCTTTTTCTTCAATTGAAATTAATAATCCTAGATAACCGACAATCGTCAAGCTACCCGAAATCCTCCTTAAATTATAAATCTAATGCAGCAATCGCTCACAAAAGACCCTAACTATCATGCAACCTAGAACTATCAGTCTAGATTTAATATAACAGTTGCATTAAACATTAGAGAATTAGATTATTCCAAGAAACAATCTCAACATCCCGGACCATTTAACTTGCCATCTTGATAATCATAATAATATTCAAAAGTTTGACCACAATTAAATATTATTAATTGCTACTTATGATCAGATAAAATATCGTTTGCTTAATATTAAATCTTAATCTAGCATATGATAAATTATTGATTAACTTAACAGGCCATTATAAAATTAATCAAGCAAATATCATGAAACAATTAAAACAGATTATCAAGAATAAATCTCATGCATGAAGGAATAAATTATAAAACTCAATTAAAACATCAATTAAAAATAAGGTTCAACATCCCTTTGGAACTGAAAAATAAAATTAGCCAAACATAATAAACATAATACCCACTAGTTGAAAAGCTCTCTCCAAGAAATTAGGAGAAAGATCTCCCAAAAACTTATTTTGAATAATGAGAGATTGGCCCTCTATTTATAGGCCTCTAACTTGTCCAAACCCTAATAGGATTTACAATTAAAAATAAAAGAAAAAGAAAATTAATTATTATCCTAACCCTAGTTGGAATTAAAATTCAATTTGGAATCAAAAAGTAGCAAAAATCCCGAAAAATCTCGTTTTCCAGCATTTCCGTGCTTGCCAAACAACCCCTTACGCGCCATTGACCCGGTCAACGCGGAACCGCGTCTGCTGACGTCAGCACGCACTATCGCGCATTACGCGGAAAGCTTTCATCTGTTGCTCCAAACAACGTCGTTTCATGCACCCCTGTCTCACCGTTTCCGCACTCTGCGCATTGCGCGGTTTACTTTCCCATTCAATGACCAAACAGCGTCGTTTCTTGTTCTGCTGATTCACCCTCTTGCGCGCATTGCGCGGTCGGTCTCTTTTCATGTAATTACGATTCGGCCACCAATGTTGGTTAATTACGAAATTATCATTTAACTTTTGCAGAATTTACAGAATTGCCCCCAAAGCTTATTTTTCCTACAAAATAAAATATAAAAATAATATAAAAATCCTAAAAACACATAATAATAAATAAAATACCTAAAATGCTAAAAATAAATAAAAATACATAAATAAAAAGAAATATAAAAATACTATAAAATCACCTAAATTAACATAAATTAACTAAAATCCTATGAAACCTATTAAAACCAAAATAAACTAAATAATTAAACATTTATGCACACAATAAATATAAAAACTAAGTATTAGGGAATAAAAATACCGTATAATTTAGCCTTATCACATGTGTAAGGTTTCATATTCTCAAAGGATATAACAATAGTTAATAGCTCAGGAATTAAATAAATGAATTATGAGCAAAACAAGTTTCAATAGTTTTAAATATGATCAATTCTACCACTGAAGAGTCACTATGGGCCAAAGAATTTTTAAATATAATCAAAGATTCGATAATTTCATGTTAATAAATAATCAAAACTGAGTGGTCACTACAGACCATGAACACATACAAGGATTGCCAATATTTCACTAACAATCCACAATATAAATGAAGTACAATATGTGATCAGCCTAAAGTACTCTATGTTATGCCTAACACTCAGACATGCGGTTCGTGCACGTGTCGGTTCCCCGACGTAAAGTAGTTATTCATCTCAGCATAAGAGTATGCACTAAAGTAATTGGTTTGGATAACTTTTTCAAATAAATATGAGTGATTAACAATCAGTTTTATCATTGGTCTAGCCAATACAAATGGCATAGACGTACTTCTCAACATAATTTGAAGCAATTGATACGTTCAATGTTTGCAACTAGGCTTCGAATAACCGTTTAAGGATATAATGATGATTTAAATCATGTTTTAAAATATATAATTTAATCTTCATGAATTTAGATGAACAAAAATTATTCCATCAATTAAGTTTACTTGTACGAGAAACAAAATTATAAGTTAAAGTACATGCTTGAATCGTTGACTCTATCCGACTATAATTTTTTGTCCTTCGAAAAACCTACGCTCACCATATTCATCTAACGATGTTAATCTAACTTACTAATTCTATACAACTAGAATTCACAAATCATCACTCTTATAATCTCAATTAAAAATATTTGTTTAAATATCAATATCTCTCATTACCTTTATTTAATTCATTCATTAATCATCACAAATAAAATAATGTTTAGCATTATTTTATTTATTTCATTATTCTTCAACATCATTTAATTATTTACAAATAAAGTGTTCTCACTTTATTTGTTTACAACTTATTATTATTTAATTATTATTTTCTTTAATCACACCTTATAAATCCACAAATAAAATAATTTAAATTATTATTTTATTTGTTTAATTCTCAATTAGAGTAACCCTTACTCTTATTTTAATTTAATTATGCTTCATTAATACACAATTAAAATAATATTTAATATTATTTTAATTGCTTATCCTTTTATTAGTTCACAATTAAAATAATTGCTAATATTATTTTGGTTACTTATTCTTTATTGATTCATAATTAAAATAATCTTTAATATTATTTTAATTATTTGAGTCTCATTAATTCATAATTAAATTAATTCATAATATTAATTGCTTATACATTATTAATTCACAATTAAAATAACTCTTTAATATTATTTTAATTATTTAAAGAAACATTTAACGTTAATTAAAATAATTTTTATTATTATTTTAATTAACTCACAAATAAATTAATTTGGAATTATTATTTTAATTAACTCGCAAATAAAATAATTTTTAATTATTATTTTATTTGTTTATTATTATTATTATTATTATTTTATTTTTTTCTGGCCCGACCCGGTTTGATTAGATTCGACCTGGTTGGACTGAGAACAGTAATTGATGGGCAGAAGGATCCACTGCTACAGCGGTGGTTTAGACCACTGTGGCGGTCCCCCTTAAAAATCCAAATTATTATTATTATTATTATTATTATTATTATTATTATTATTATTATTATTATTATTATTATTATTATTATCATCTTTTGTTCTTTCAACTAATTTGTTCCAAATTTGTTCATTGTTCATCCAATTGAGTTTACACTTGAATAACCTTATAAACTCATCTTTTAATAACATTTCATAATCTTGACCATTTTTTACAACATTTATAAGTCAATATGCATTAATAGGTTCTTAGGGTTTTATTTTGACAATTTTTCTTTAAAAATTCACCATAAATCCATTTCAATTCCCTTTTTATTTGTTCAATTTGGATTAATTTCGTATCTCATAAATCTAAAACATACTATTTATAAATCTCCCAAATAGCTTACACATTTTATTTTGTTTTGTACCAAATCTCGTGTTTTTTAATTAATACACTTAGGGTTTTATATTCACATGCATTTTTAATGTTCATATAGACATAAAACACCTACAAACACATATCAATCACATATACTCCTTCACAAATTCTTCATTATGCCTTTAGAATCCATCATGATTCCACAACACATAATTCACCCATAACCAAACATATAATACACTAATACATGACTAGATCATACCATAACATGAAAATAAACCAACTACGGTTGAAAAATACATTTATACCTCTTCAAAGCCTTCTATCTCTTAGAGAGGAAACCCAAGTAGGTCTCCACTTTCTCCTCCATTACTAAGCCTCTCTTGATCCACCAAAATACAAGAGTTCCCCTTGTTTTTTTTTATTTCTCTCCACTTACACTATTTCTCTCTATAATTCTCCCTAACTCATCAATTTGGCAAATGACATGAAATGAATTTGGGAGAATACTATTTATAGCCAACTCCCATATACACATACATGTATAAAATACACCCAACTAGTTAATAACTAATCATAAAAGTTTAGTTGGTAAAAATGGATGATTACCTTCATGTTTAGCCACCCCTTAGGTAATTTATGTTGCTCACAAGACTCCAAACACAAAAGAAAAAATAATTTCCAGCAATTTGGTATAGGAATGGGGAGAAGTACTAATTTATTATTATTTTCTTTCTAATATTTAAAGAAAATGTTTCACCAATTGGGTCAAATAATTGGACTATGATTTGGACTTCTCATTAGGCTTATAATAACCAACCTTGGGCTAAATTCTTGGATTATTGACAATTCTTTAGACTTCTTCTAGTAGTCTTAACAATAATTCAAGTATTGGGCCAAATATTCCACTTTATTTACACATGTATTAGGCTAATTAATATTATTTACCCACTAAACTTATTTCATAATTCACAAGCTTTATAAAAAAAACTTAATTTATAATTCACTTCATTATCATATTAAATTTATTTTAATCACCTTCCATGAATTAATTAAACACTTAATTAATTCATCACCACAATTATGGCACACAAGACTTAATTTCTAAATTTAGTTATTTATAAAATAAGCTCTAATATAATCTTCACTAAACTTCTTACTTGTCACATAATTAATTCAATTTAATTGAATTATTAACTCTCTATAACATATATGCACACATAAGTGTACACAAATAATTTTAAATAATCCTTATTTTCATTAATAATATTATTTTAAAATCCTTGGTTATTACATTATTTCCCTTTATAAAGATTTTGTCCTCAGAATCAGTACAAGGTTACAGAAATAAGTGGGGGGTACTCTCTCTTCATCTTATTTTTTAATTTTCACGTTGTTCCTCGGCACTGTGATTTCGCCATATTACCTTTACAAAAGGTATAATCCTTATTCCTTAATATTTGTTCCTTCCTATCCACTACTTGTACATGGATTTCCCCGTACTTTAGATACTTCTCAATTTGAAAGGGCTTATAGGATATCACGTGCTTATAATCTTGCTTGTATGGTCATATAATTGAAACATGGAACACATTTTGTGTGACGCCCCCAAATTTGGGTTCCCTTGAACCTCGGTTTGGTACTCACAGTACTATATAAATAATACCCATACATCATCATTTATAACTTAAGACATAAATTAAATACAATATCCTTATACAAAACGCACATCTAGTCCAAGGTTACTCTAACATTTACGAATTACAAAAGATATAATAATATGAAATATATTACATATTACTACAATTCATAACAAAACATAAACTAATTAACATCTACTCGAATACTTTTCCTTTTCTTTTGTCTTTACCAAATCCATTGGTCTTCTCTGGTTTAGCATAAATATTATGTTTAAGGCAAGGGTGAGCATTTAAATAGCTCAGCAAGTATAAAATAATTAAGAACGTAATACTTCATGGATTAAAATATTTTCAAAAAACCTTCAACAATTGTTAAATAATTGTGAAGGTTTAGAACGATTGATATAATGTATTATTTTTTAATTTTAAAATCATTACTGGTATAGAATGGTTATAAGACCAGGAACTCTTTATGGACACTAACAATCACATAGAATGCTAACTCAGTTAGGTCATGAGACCAAAAATCTTTATTGATTTGTAATATCAATGAACATGCAATCAAATTATATATAAGCAGCGGAAGCATGGTAAATCAGAATTTAAATTTTTTGCTACAAACCATAATCCAAGATCGACCTATACACATAACTATTAATTAATAAGAAAGAGATAGAGAATTATGCCCTTGTAAATTCTAACTTTCCACGTGTATATGTTTAACTCCAATTTCTTTGCGTTCTCCTTAAATTCTACTGATTAAATTCCTTTAATCATTGTTAGCCGCCCAACTGTTTGGCCTCTAGAGATGATCTACAAGGAAGAATAAAGATTCAAGAAGTGGGTGATGACAAACACTAATTTTTCATCTCTTCTAATTTCTTAAATCTAGAGAACTTGTGAGTACTCTTTCAAAACGTATGAAATTTTGTGTAACCCCAATCTATAATAAATCTAGATATATATTTTTAATTAACCTCCTAATCTAATTAGGAACTTAATTAATTTAATATAATAATTACAATTCCAAAATATTTAGGAACTTAATTATTATTTATGAGAGTACTCTTATTAATTGATTTTTAAACCATTTAATAACTAAATAATAACGATAAAAGTAATAGTAGTAATAGTAATAGTAATAGTAATACTAATAGTAATAGTAGTAGTAGTAATAATAATAATAATAATAATAATAATAATAATAATAATAATAATAATAATAATAATAATAATAATAATAATAATAATAATAACAACAATAACAATAATAACAATAATAACAATAATAATAACAATAATAACAATAATAATAATAATAATAATAATAATAATAATAATAATAATAATAATAATAATAATAATAATAATAATAATAATAATAATAATAATAATAATAATAATAATAATAATAATAATAATAATAATAATAATAATAATAATTAGCATTTTGAAAATACTAAATACTAAATATTAAGTTATTTAATTTATTCTATCTCTATAGTATAAATTAAATATACTTAATTCATTATTATGATTATGTCATTTACTTCTTAAATAATAATAATTATTATTATTATTATTTTTGCGTTGTGACCCTTTAGGTTCTCAATATTAAGCCGGTTATAGAATAAATTAATTAAAACTATTGTAATCTTATTTATGTAAAGAAATTAAACTATTTAATTTATTCCATAATAAGGGTAAACCCCCTTCGCGGTCAACTACTTTTCAGATAATATAGATTTCAACATTTAATCACAAAAGAACCTATTCAGCGAATAGTTACCGTACAATTCAATCATTCTACCTCACAATGTCCAAATTAAATATAAGAGATGTTATAACTGTGAAGTCTTATTTTATTTGATTATATGCATTTCGATTCTCAAATGATTAACTCTAATTAATGTAAATTAGAAACTACTTTCCAATTTATATTCTGCCTTGGCCAATGACTACTGAGTTTTCATTTATCGAATCGCATAAGACATTCTTCTCTTTTACTAGAAGTGATATATTCTTTGTTGATCATTCACCTATCTCCATGTACAACTTATTATACTCGAACATACCCTTTTAATACACCTACGTACTTTCTTTAGTGTCTCTATACAAATGATTATGAGATCAATTATCATCTTCATAAGAGTAAGCATAGTATGTACTAATCTATCCAAATTCACTAATCCCCATTTTAGTAATCCTACGATTAGGAACAATTTTAGTTTTGAACTATCTTAAATTTAGATCTCATTAGCATGATCACCATCATAATTCTAAAAGTATTGCTCAACAACTATGGGTTTATCACAATTAATGTCATCTATTAAGTATGGATAAAGAAAATGTCTTTGTATAAATAATTTTTTATTAATAAACAAATAAGATTGGCTTGTTTGCATCTATTAAGTACATGATACATCATATCAAATATAATTGGCTTGTTTGCATAATACTTTCAATCTCCCACTTGCATTGAAGTCAATCGCCATGGTATCTAATACCCATCTTTTCTAAGTGACGATCAAACTGCTTTTCAGTTAAAACTTTAGTAAATGGATATGCTATATTGTTAAGAGAGTAGACACGGTTTAAGGTGACATCTCCTCTTTTAATGATTTCTCTAATCAAATGAAACCGCAGCAACACTTGTTTAGATTTCTGATGAGTCCTGGGTTTCTCGGCTTGTGCCACAGCTCCCGTGTTATCATAAAATAAAGGCACCGATCATTGAATACTAGAAACCACTCCAAGTTCTATAATGAACTTCTTCATCCAAACAACCTCATTTGCAACTTCACTTGCAGCTATGTACTCTGTCTGTGTCACTGAATCAACAACTATTTACTGCTTGAAACTTTTCCAACTCATCGCGCCTCCATTTTAGGTAAACACATAACCCAAAATGGCTTTACTGTCATCTTGGTCAATTTAAAAACTTGAGTCTGTATAGCCTTCTAGTTTTAAATCAGACCCACCGTAGATAAGAAATATATTCTTAGTTCTTCTTAAGTATTTTAGGATATTTTTCATTACCTTCCAGCATTCTTCTCGAGGATTATACTAGTATCTGCTTGTTACACTAAGTGCATGAGCAACATCAGGTCTTGTACATACCATCCCGTACATGATAGATCCTATTGTTGAGGCATAAGGAATCTTACTCATACGTTCTCTCTCTCTCTTCAGGTATCTTTAGGGCCTACTTCTTGGAGAGATGTATTCTAGTACCCATCGGCATAAGCCCTTTCTTGAAATCTTCAATGCTAAACTTCTTTAGCATTGAATCAATATACATTCCTTGGGACAAGCTAACCATCCTTTTAGATCTGTCTCTATAGATCTTTATCCCCAAAATATAGGATGTTTCTCCCAAGTCCTTCATGGAGAAGTGTTTAGACAACCAAATCTTGATTGACTGTAGCATTAGAACATCATTCCCTATCAGTAATACATCATTAATATATAATACTCGGAATGTAACATTGTTCCCACTAGCCTTCTTGTACACATTGTTCATCTTCATTTTTGATAAAATCAAACTCATTAATTGTCTCATCAAAATGGATGTTCCATCTTCGAGAAGCTTTCTTCAATTCATAGATGGATTGTTGTAGCTTACAGACTTAATTTATTCTAACCTTTAAAATAAAACCTTCTTGATGTATCATATATACATCATCTTCTAGTTTTCCATTGAGGAATACTATTCTCATGTCCATTTGCCAAATCTTATAGTCATGATAAGCTGCTATTGCAAGCAAAATTTGAATGGATTTGAGCATTGCTACTGGTGAGAAGGTTTTATCATAGTTAACACCTTATATTTTTCTAAAATCTTTTACAACCAGTCGGGCCTTATAGATCTCTACCTTATCGTCTACTCCAATCTTTCTCTTAAAGACCCATTTACACCTAATAAGCTTAATGCCCTCAGGTGGAGTAACCAAAGTCCATACTTGGTTCTCATACATGGTGTTCATCTCGAATTTCATGGTTGTTAGTCATTTCTCTAAGTCTTTATTACTCATAGACTCTTCGTAAGTCAATGGATCATCATCATTTATGATGCATAACTCATCATCATCTTCTATGATGAATTCATACTTTTCAGGTATCTTCGGTACTCTTTCAGATTTACGAATAAGTTATGGTACAGTAGGTTGTGTTACTTGATTAGGTACCTCATTTTGACCTATAGTGTTTTGTGATTCTTGAACTTCGTCAAGGTCTATCTTACTCTCACTGACCCCTTTAAGGATAAACTCCTTTTCCAGGAAGGTAGCATGTTTCGTAACAAACACATTTTGCTCAGTAGGATGATAGAAATAATATCCTGTAGTTTCTTTCAGGTATCCCACAAATTTACACTTATCAGATCCTATCTCTATCTTATCATGCTTAAACCTTTTGACATAAGTTGGACAATCCTAAATCTTAACATACTAAAGATTAGCTTTCCTTCCTATCCATATTTCATATGGAGTCTTAGGAATGAATTTAGAAGGTACGTTGTTAAGTAGGTATGCAGTCGTTTCTAGGGCATAGCCCTAGAAAAAAACTGGAAGATAGATAAAACTCATCATGGAACGAACCATGTCCAACAATGTTCTTTACATGCTAGATATGTAAGTTAAGAGAAAAACCTAATTGGAATCAAGTTAAAATGATATAAAATGACTGAGATATCATTTTTGGAACCAAATGAGTTCGCCATCAAACCCTAACACACAACAATCCAATTTATGCAAATTTTTTGTGACTTAAACATGTCCAAAAATTTGATTCAATGATGGAATATTGTAGTTCAAGAATATACAAATACAACAAGACCAATTTGAGATCATTTAGATTTGTAGATTTTATTTTATTCAAGTTTTTGCAAATGAGGTAAACTCAGAAAACAAAACTGCAAAACTATCAAATCCCTGGAAACAGGCACCTAAGCGCTTGTTCCAGCGCCTTTAGGTGCCCTTGATGCTACTGTTTTGGTTCGTTGCTGCTTCGGGTCATTTCGAGTCGCTTTTAATTAATTAAACGAGTCGTAAAGTGTTTTCAATATTAATATAATTAATATAAAACTTGAATAAATTAATTATTTATTATTTAAATAACTTTAAAAAATAAATAAAGTAAAGTAAGAATATTTTAGGAAATTAATTATTACTTAAATAATATTAAATAATAATAATTATTTATTTATTATTTAATTATTATTAAATAATAAGTAAAGGGAATTAAGAATAAATTATTTTGAAGGGTGGATAAAAGGAATTAAAAATAATTTAATTAATTAATTATTATTTAATTAATATTAGATAATAAATAAAGTAATTAAATTCAACAATTGATATTTAAATATTGAATAAAGTTAAGAAACTAATTATTTATTATTTAATTAATATTAAATAATAAATAAGGGTAAATAATTAATAAATTTTTATTTAATTGATATTAAATAAAAATTAAAGAAGAATAAAGTTAATAATCTAATTATTTATTATTTTACTAACATTAAATAATAAGTAAAGATAATATATTATTATTTAATTGACCTCAAATAATAATTAAAAAGGGTTAAGATTAATAAACTAATTATTTATTATTTAATTAAGATTAAATAATATATAATGACCATTAATTAATAAATTAATTAATTAATTAACATTAAATAATAATTGAAGGTGATTAAGGTTAGTAAACTTATTATTTAATTAACATTAAATAATGAGTATAAATCATTAATTAATTATTATTTAATTAAAGAAAAATATAGTTAACAAAATACTTAATAGACTTTAGATAATTAATTATTGTTGTCAATTAAATAATAATTAAAAAGGGTGAAGATTAATAAATTAATTATTTATTATTTAATTAAGATTAAATAATTTATAAGGACGATTAATTAATATTTATTTAACATTAAATAATAATTGAATGAGATTAAGGTTAGTAAGCTTATTATTTAATTAACACTAATTAATGAGTATAAATTATTAATTAATTATTATTTAATTAAAGATTAAATAGTAATTAAAGGGAAATATAGTTCACAAAATACTTAATAGACTTTAAATAATTAATTATTGTACAACAATAATTAAGGATAGTTATCATTTATTATTTAAATAATGTTTAAGAATAAATGAGGCAATGAAACAATTATACTAAATTGTTTAAGAGTTTAAATAATTATATAAAGATGTTTAAAGCTTAATAAAATCAATATTACTTAAAGATAAGTAATATTAGACGGTTAAATTATTTACCTAAATACAACTAAGGGTAAATGATATGAAATATCTTGTAATGTGCTATGTAATGATCATCAGTGATTTAAGTGCTAGGTAAATAGTAAACTTAAAATGTTTAAGTGTACGATTATATGGTGTACTAATTGATAGGCCGACATTATCAATGTTAGGTCTTTCAAAGGGAGTCTAACTGAACTGAATTAGCAGTACGTCACGAACAAGGCAAGTTCTTAAACCCTAAACTCATTTCATTGTGAAATTTCCTAACTCAAATTCGAGTTATTATTTTTCAATCATGTTAGTAGTTTAATGTTTGTCAATTACTCCATATCAATGATAGTTATTGATATTCGCACTTGATGCACTTGAATTCTATTCTATTACTGAATTGTAAAATATTTAAAGTTCTGCATTTCATGAACCGTTTAAAGAATTAGTCTACGCCATTTGTTCAGCTAGACATACATATGTTAATATTTTTAAAAGTTATCCAAATCAATAGTTGGTGTGGATTATTGGACTGAGAGAGCAACCCTTGATAAGGGGAATATAAGTGTCAGTTATCCGATGCGTCAGAGTTTAATGTTATGCATACACATCATGTACAAGAGACTGATCCCCTCAAGTACAAACTGACAGGTTAAAATATAAAAGGGTCAGTCAAATGTTTGATTTTTTGGAAATGTTCATGGTCTATAGTAAATAATCAATACTTGTTCTTCCATTTTGAACTTTGATTATCTTAAAAGTTGAGTTATTCTATTGTTATTCTTATTCATTCATGATATACTTTCATTATTTATGATAAACTTGCTAAGCAATGTAGTTGCTCACTCTTGCTATATCATGAACTAAATTACAGTTAAGCTAGAGAATTACAAGAAGGACAAAGGTAAGGGATAGCTTAAGAAATAGTTATATGTGCTATTATTCTGTTTTAAAATCATGAAACTTTTTTGCTTTAATAGTATATTCATGATGCATTTTGTTTAAGGTTATAAACCTTAGGACTAGAAAGCCATTGTAATAAGAAACATATGTTTATTTATATTTCACATTAGTATTAAATGTTGTTTAATGGTGATTGGATGTATTATTGTGTGAGTACCAAATTCGAGGTATTGGTACCTGAATTTTGAGGTGTCACAATTCACCTACCTCTATGTACAACTTATTATACTCAAGCATACCATTTGATATACCCTAAAGGTCTTAAAGAATATGTCAAAGTATAACTCATCATACACAAGATACTATGATGATCTCAAGTCCAAGGATCACTTGTACTACTATCACATAAAGAACTCCTATTGACAGGCAAGTAAAACTCCATTAGGTATTTCATGAGTGAGTCATGTTTAGTGAATTTATTCTCTAATAAGCACCTACATACTTGTTTTAGTGTCTCAACATAAATAATTATGAGATCAATCATCCTCTTTATAAGAATAAGCATAGTATGTACTAATCTATCCGGATTCACTAATATTCATTTTAGGGATCCCACGATTAGGAATAATTTTAGTTTTGAGCTATCTAGAATTTAGATCTGATTAGTATGATCTTCATCATGATTCTAAAAGCATTGATAAAAAATTATGAGTTTATCACAATTAATTCAATAATTAAATACAGATAAAGAAAATATTTTTGAATAAATAAATTCTTTTATTAATAAATGAATAAGATTTTAAAGTACATGCTACATCACATCAAATGTGATTGGCTTGTGTGCATACTACTTTCAATCTCCCACTTGCACTAAAGTCAATCGTCATTGTATCTCATACTCATCTTTTCTAAGTGACGATCAAACTGTTGTTGAGTTAACGCTTTAGTAAATGGATCTGCAATGTTGTCTTGAGAGTCCACACACTCCACAGTGACGACTCCTCTTTCAATAATTTTTTTAATCAAATAAAATCGCCACAATATATGTTTGGATTTCTTATGAGACCTGGGTTCCTTGGCTTGTGCAACAATTCCCATGTAGTCACAAAATAAAGGCATTGGTTCTTGAATACTATGAACCACCCCGAGTTCATTTATGGACTTTTTCATACAAACAGCTTCTTTTAAACCTTCACTTAGAGCTATGTACTCTACCTCTCTTACTGAATTAGCATTTGTTTGCTATTTATAACTCTTCCAACTCACTGCGCCACCGTTTAGGGTAAACACATAATCCAAAATGAATTTACTGTCATCTTGATCAGTTTAAAAACTTGATTATGTATAGTCCTATAGTTTCGAATCAGAACTACCGTAGACAAGAAATACATCCTCAGTTTTTCTTAATTATTTTAAGATATTTTTCACTGTTTTCCAGTGTTCTTCTCCAAGATTCAATGCATATCTGTTTGTTACACTAAGTTCATGAGCAACATCAAGTATAGTACATATCATCCCGTACATGATATATCATATTGTTGAGACATAAGGAATCTTACTTATGTGGTCTCTCTCTTCAGGTGTCTATGAAGCCTATTTCTTGGAGAGATGTATTCCATGACCCATCGGTATGAGTCCTCTCTTGGAATCTTCCATGCTAAACTTCTTTAGTATCGAGTCAATGTACGTTCCTTGGGACAAGCCGATCATCCTTTTAGATTTATCTCTATAGATCTTTATCACCAAAATATAGGATGCTTCTCCAAAATCCTTAATGGAGAAGTGTTTAGACAACCTTATCTTGATTAAATGAAATATAAGAACATCATTCCTTATCAGTAATATATCATCAACATATAATAGTAGGAAAGTGATAGCGTTCCCACTAACATTCTTGTACACATATGGTTCATCCTCGTTTTTGATAAAATCAAACTCTTTGATGGTCTCATCAAAACGGATGTTCCATTTTCGAGAAGCTTGCTTCAATCCATAAATGGAACGTTGTAGCCTACAGACTTGATTTGTTTCAACCTTTAAAATAAAAGCCTCCGGCTGTATCATATATACATCTTCTTCTAGTTTCCTATTAAGGAAGGTCATTTTTACGTCCATTTGTTAGATTTCGTAGTCATAATAAGTTGCAATCGCAAGCAAAATCTGAATGGACTTGAGCATTGCTACTAATGAGAAAGTTTTATCGTAGTCAACACATTGTCTTTGTTTAAAACCTTTAATAATCGGTCGGGCCTTATAGGTCTCTATTTTGCCATTTGTTCCATTCTTTCTCTTAAAGACCCATTTGTATCCAATAAGCTTAATGCCCTTAGGTGGAGTAACCAAAGTCCATACTTGGTTCTAATACATAGAGTTTATCTCGGATTTCATGATTTCTAGCCATTTCTCTGAGTCTTTACTACTCATAACCTCTTCGTAGTCAATGGATCATCATCCTCTATAATGCGTAACTCATCATCATCATTTATGATGAATTCATACCTCTCAAGTATCTCCGATACTAAACTAGATTTACGACTCGATTATGGTATAATATGTTTATCTACTTGAACAAATTCATTCATGTGATCTGCAGTGTTTATGTGGTTCTTGAACTTCTTCAATATCTATCTTACTTTCACTGACCTCTTCAAGGATAAACTCCTTTTTTTCTAGAAGGCAGCGTGTTTCAACAAACACCTTTTAATCAGTAGGATTATAGAAGTTACACCCTAAACTTTCTTTAGGATATCTAACAAGTTTACACTTGTCAGATCTTGTCTCTAGCTTATCACGATCAAACCTTTTGACATAAGTTGGACAATGTTGTGACGCCCCCAAATTCGGGTTCCAAATACCCGGATCCGATCATCACGATCCAATACAAACATTCACCTCTAAACAACATACAATAACTAAATGCGGAATAATAAACATATGTTGTTCATTCAAAAGGTGTTACTAGTCCCAAGATATGATAACCTTACACAAAAGTACACAAATACCCTTAATAAAGTACTTAGGGTTTAGATTACATAACAGTTAATTTAATTAACTACAGGGCTGCATCTCGAAGTCTATTACTTCATCTTTCCTTTACCCTTGTTCTTTCCCGAAGTCTCGGGTTGCACTGCAATAAGGTTTCATGATATAGCAAGAGTGAGCAACTAGTTTGCTCAACAAGTTTAAATAACAACAAGGAACAATATATCATGAATGAAAAGGGATAGCTGAAAAATTCAATAATGTGAATAACATAAGCAGGAATAATAATTTGCTTTTAAAATTAGGATAGTCAAATAGACTATGAACTATAAATATCCACTGGAGTCAATAGCAGGTTGACCCAATGGTTACTACCAGAAATATGTACCCGAAGGGATCAGCCTCAGTACAATATGTGTATGCATAACATTTAATTTCCGTATTTTTGTACCTGATATTAGATACAGGGTACTCCCCTATAATAAAGGGGTGTTCATAATAGTCTAAGAATCCGTATCTTCAATGATTTGGATAGCTTTTAAAATCTTTAACATAAATGTCTAGCCGAACAATGGCTTAGACCTACTTTGAACAGTTCTTTAAACAATAGAACAATAATTAAGTACAAGTCAATGACTGTATGATATCAAGTGCAATAAGTGCGAATAACAATAATATCGATGTGGAATAATTGTAAAGTACTTAAACCACTCAAAGCATGCTTGGAAATAACAGTTCAAGCTTAGATAAATAATTTGCTCAATAAAATGAGTTTAGAGATAAGGAACTTGTCTGTCTGCTCAGCTACAATATATGTCTAGCTTTAACTAACTGGCTTTGAAAAGACCTAACATTAATAAAGTTGGTCTAATAATTAGTACGGCGTATTTGCACAACTATACGCTCACTAAGGTACTTATTTATCATATAAATACTAACACATAATTTACGTTAGTCGAAATAATATTATTAACCTTATAGACCCTCGATCAAATTAGGTTAATAATTTAATAAGTTAGAAAATATTTTTCTTAAGCGTTGGACACTTATTAAACCCTTAAACAACTTATTACAATTGTTTAATTAAATTAAATTTATTTTATTAATTCAATCTCTATTTAATTACTATTTAATCTTGGTTAAATAGAAATTAATTAATTAACTCTAGTTATTATTTAAAATAAATAATAACTAATTGCACTTACTTATTATTTAATCATAATTAAATAATAAATAATTATTGATTCATTTTAACCTTCTTTAATTTAATATTAATCAACTAATAGTTAACTAAGTAATTAACCTTACCTATTATTTAATTTAAGGAAATTAAATAATAGATTACTCATTATTTTAATCCTCTTTAATTATTATTTAATGTCAATCAAATAATAATTAATTATTTAATTAATTTTAATTATTGTTTAAGATTTAATAAAATTTAATTTATTTATCCTTATTTATTATTTAAATTAAATAACTTAATTTCCCTTAATCATTATTTAATGCTAATTAAATAATAATTAATTACTTAATTATCCTTATTTATTATTTAATAATATTTAAATAATAAATAGTTAATTTATAAATTTTTTATATCTTCTTTAATTATTATTTAATGGGAATTAAATAATAATTGATAATTTATCTCCTTTATTTATTATTAACATTTTAAATAATAAATAACTAATAAATTTATTTAACATAACCATGATTTAGCTAACTAGATTAATATTTAAAATATTTAAATATTAAACTTAATTAATAATATCCTCCCCAATATCATTTTTGATTTATTATTATTTTTGTTATAATTTTAAATTAGTTTTTAAATATTTAAATTAATTAAATTAAATCCGAATGACATTTCTGTAAATAAGTTGAAAACTGAACCGAGGGCAAAATCGTAATTTCGCCGAGAAAAAAAACACGGAGGGGCAGTTTTGGTAATTTTGCGAAAACTGGGCTCGCGCATTGCGCGCGTTATCCGTAAGCAGGCCCAAAACGGTGCCGTTTTGGAGCCCGGGCTGTTGGCCTCCGCTCGTAACGCGCGGGGTAAATTTTTATTCTACCAAACGACGCCGTTTTATCTCCGCGTTTTCTATGAACAGTGGTCCGCGCATTGCGCGGAAACCTTTAATTTTTTTTTCCTTTGCAGAATATGAACAGTGTCCGGCAATACACATTTTAAATAAAAATATACCATCAAGTAAGCTTTAAATTCTCAATAAAAATCCAAAAAAATTATCAATCACTTAATATCAATTTATAACATGAAAATTTAATTTTTCATGATTTAATATCATTTTTTTTTTATAAAATTTTTTACATCACATAAACTTCCATAAATCATAACTTTTTGTATATAACTCCATTTTGAGTGATTCAAACTTTGTTTTTCTCATGATTTAATGTTCTATAATATTAGAACATCAAACCTAAGTTTTATAAAAAAAAAATTGGTCATAAATTCCAAAACTTGTTTATACACTACTAAATACATATTTTAGCATACAAAATATACCAAAATACAAACCAAGCATATTAAACTCAAGCATGGCATAAATATTACTACCACACATTATTAACTATATTAACATATTTATATACACATGTTAGTTTATTTAATTTAAAACAAAAATTGGATTTATAATAACCATTACCTTGATTTAATGGCTATCCTCCTTTTCTTCCAAAATAAGTGGTGAATCTTGAAGACATAAACCAAGAACTCCTTCTCCTCTCTTAGTATTTTGCTCTCAATATTTTCTCACACTCTCAAATGCTCTCTAGCTCTCGCTTTTGGACTTGGAGAAAATAATGAAATAAAATCTACCAAATTTCAAGTATACTTGCAAAATTATTAGATATACATAATATATCTAATAATTTAGCCCATGCCCCTAGATGATAACTTACACAAGAAATGGGTTAAATGACACATTAGGTGAAAAGAGGGATGGTCCAAGTACTTGAAAAATCAAACAAGCAATCTATTAATTAAATAAATAAAAAATAAACTAAAATAAAAACAAAACCAATTTTTTTTCTCTCTCTTCTCCGCATGGTCGGCTGATGGCTCTTAGTATTGTCCCAAAATGATAGTCATTTGTTACATAATTAATAAGTTATATAAAGTATTTTCCAAGTGGGCCAATTATTGGGCTTTATTTAAAATACCAATTGGGCTCCTATTAAATTGTTTGGGCTACTAATTTGTCAAATTTTATTATTCTTCACTTGGGCTACTAATTGACCCATGTTGGGCTAATTTAATAATTTACACATTAATTATTCAATCCATGGTTAAATAAATAATTAGATTGAATAAATAATTAAATATTCTAACCCATTAGTATTAAATTACTAAATGGACTAAATAATATTATTATTAATATTTCACCTTATTTACATTAATTAATAATCATATTAATTAATTTATTATATTTAATTAACTCATTATATTCAATTTAATTGAATATTTAATTAATAGGAAACTTATCAATTATTTTGATATTAAAACTTTAGAGTTTGTTCACTAATTTAAATAACATATTAGTGACCCCCTTTAATTAATTTTAGTAATTAATTACATAATCATTTAATCGCATAATTAATTAATCACATAAAAAGATTTAAATAATATCGTAAAACTAACTTGTCGGAAATTAAATTAATAATTTAATTAATAATGACGTGGAAATTCTAGGACATTACATTTTCCCCCCCTTATGAAAATTCCGTCCTCGGAATTGTAAAATAAGGTTACTCAAATAAAAACGGGTAATTTGTTCTCATTTCTTCCTTTAGTTCCCACGTAACTTCTTCAATTGCGTGATTTCTCCAAAGTACTTTGACAGAATGAATTATCTTATTCCTCAGTTTTTGTTCCTTCCTATCGAGTATCTAACAGGAACTTCTTCATATGATAAGTCCTTCTCGACTTGAATTGGTTCATAGGAGATAACGTGCTTGTAGTCCGGTTTATACGGCCGTAACATTGACACATGAAACACGTTGTGAATGTGCTCCAGTTCAGGAGGTAATGCTACCTCGTACGCCACTTCAACGACTCGCCTCAAGATTTCAAAAGGTCCTATGAACCTAGGGCTCAGCTTGCCCTTCTTACCAAAACGGATCTTCCCCTTCCAGGGAGATACCTTCAGAAATATGAAACTGCCCACGTCGAAGTCCCGCTTTTGGCGATGCAAATCCGCGTACTTCTTTTGAAGATCTTGAGCTGCTACCAGTCGATTCTTGATAAGTTGTACTGTGTCTGCAGTCTGCTGCACCATTTCAAGTCCAAGCAGTCTTCGTTCACCGACCTCGTCCCAACACAACGGTGTTCGACATTTTCTTCCATAAAGCGCTTCGTATGGTGGCATACCGATACTAGCGTGGTAACTGTTGTTGTAAGCGAACTCCACCAGTGGCAAATGATCATCCCAACTGCCCTTTAGGTCCATCACGACCGCTCGGAGCATATCCTCCAGGGTCTGAATCGTTCGCTCGCTCTGGCCGTCAGTTTGAGATGGTACGTTGTGCTTAACCTCAACTGTGTACCCATCCTTGCTTGCAGACTTTTCCAAAAATTTGACGTAAAGCGCGGATCTCTGTCGGACACAATCGATACCGGCACTCCATGTCGTGACACTATCTCCTTCACATAGAGCTTCGCTAACTGCTCCAGATTGTACCGTATTCTGATAGGTAGAAAATGAGCTGACTTGGTCAGACGATCCACTATTACCCAGATGGCGTCCAAACCTATATGTGTCGGTGGCAAACCCACCACAAAATCCATCGTGATGTGCTCCCACTTCCACTCCGGAATCTCTAGTGGTTGAAGCAGTCCGCTCGGCCGCTGATGCTCTGCTTTAACCCGCTGGCATGTCAGACATCAACTGACACATTCTGCCACTTCCCTCTTCATATTCGGCCACCAAAAATATTGCCTTAAATCCTGATACATCTTCGTACTCCCGGGATGTACTGAGTACCTCGTACTGTGAGCTTCCTGAAGAATCTCTTCCCGAAGCTCCGGATCTAACGGTACCCAGACTCTCCCTTCGAACCTTAGCAACCCTGTGCTATCAATCTTGTACTTAAGCACCTTGCCTTCAGCAATTCGCTTCTTAATATTATCACAATCTTCATCCTTTTTCCTGAGCCTCTTTGATCTTGTCTAATAAGGTCGGGCTTGCTGTTATGGTAAATAACTTCTCGTCTGGCTCCATTGGATATTTGATCTCCAACTCCAAACGTTCAAAATCTCTCACCAACTCTTCCTGAATTGTTAGCTTCAGCAACTTCTCCCTGCCTTTTCTGCTCAAGGCATCTGCTACTACATTGGCCTTGCCCGGATGATACAGAATCTCACAGTCGTAATCTTTGATCAATTCTAACCATCGGCGCTGCCTCATATTCAACTCCTTCTGAGTGAAGATATATTTCAGACTTTTATGGTCTGTATATATCTCACACTTCTCGCCATAGAGGTAGTGCCTCCAAATCTTCAGGGCAAAAACTACCGCTGCTAACTCCAGGTCATGAGTCGGGTAACCCTTCTCATAATCCTTTAACTGACGTGACGCATACGCAACAACCTTGCCGTGTTGCATTAGCACACAACCAAGACCCTTGTGTGACGCATCACTGTACACTACGAAACCTCCCGTGTCGTCCGGTAAAGCCAACACTGGTGCCTGACTCAACCTCTTCTTCAGCTCCATAAAACTTTCCTCGCACTTCTCCGACCAAACAAACTTCACAGTCTTTCGGGTAAGATTGGTCAAAGGTGATGCTATCTTTGAAAAATCCTGAATGAATCTCTGATAATACCCCGCTAACCCTAAGAAACTCTTGATCTCAGTCGGCGTCTTCGGTTGTTCCCAATTGATAACTGCCTCCACCTTCGCTGGATCCACCGAAACACCGTCTTTGTCGATAACATGACCTAGAAACTGCACCCTCTGCAACCAAAATTCACACTTCGAAAACTTGGCGTACAGCTTCTCCCTTCTCAAAGCCTCCAACGCGATCCATAAGTGTTCTGCATGTTCTTCCTCCGTCTTCGAATACACCAATATGTCATCAATGAATACGACCACGAACTTGTCCAAGTACTGCTTGAACACTCTGTTCATCATATCCATGAATGTCGCTGGTGCATTCGTCAGTCCAAATGACATCACTAGAAACTCGAAATGACCATAACGAGTTATGAATGCCGTTTTCGGGATATCCTCCTCCCTCACCTTCAGTTGATGATAACCCGTCCTCAAATCTATTTTCGAAAAGTATTTCGCTCCCTTAAGTTGATCAAACAGATCATCAATTCTGGGCTGCGGATATCTGTTCTTAATGGTGACCTTGTTCAACTCCCGGTAATCAATACAAAGCCTCATCGAACCATCCTTTTTCTTTACAAACAGAATCGGCGCTCCCCATGGTGACACGCTTGGTCTGATGTAACCTTTATCTAGCAGTTCCTGCAGCTGAACCATCAATTCTTTCATTTCTACTAGTGCCATACGATACGGCGCCTTTGATATCGATGCGGTCCCCGGCACCAAATCAATAACAAACTCCACTTCTCTGTCCGGCGGTAACCCCGGAATCTCTTCTGGGAAAACATCAGCGAATTCCAGTACAACAGGTATCTGACTCAGTTCGCCCTCGACACGTCGAGTATCGACCACATGAGCCAAATAACCTACGCACCCTTTCTTGAGCAACTTTCGTGCTTGCATCATCGTCAGACAACTTCATTGTCTCGGCGATTTACTACCGTAAAATATAACTTTGGACTTATTCGAAGTCTTTAAGTGCACACACTTCTTCTTACAGTCAATAACCGCCCCGTGACTCGATAGCCAATCCATCCCTAGGATTATATTAAACTCCCCCAGACGAATCGGTATCAAATCTACGTTAAGTCTAAACCCTCGTAATTCAGCACAACAGTTCCTATGAATGTAGTCTACAGCAATGATTTCTTTGTTTGCTACTTCTACGTTCATAGGGTGTTCTAGCTTTTCTTGAGGTAAATCTAATCTCTTAGCAAAATCTTCAGAAACAAATGAGCAGGTAGCACCCGAATCAAACAATACATATGCATTAATATCATTGATCGGGATGATACCTAACACCACATCCTTGGAGTCGACTGCATCCTGCACAGTCATGTTGAAGGTGCGCGCTGTGGGTCGATTGGCCTGGCTGGCTGGCCCTCCAATGCTCAGCCTGTTGTTGTTGTTGTTGTTGTTGTTGTTGTTGTTGTTATTGTTGCCTCTGTTGCCACTCCCAGCGTCTCCCTTCCTCTTTGGGCAGTCCTTGGCATGATGATCGGTTGCTCCACAGGAAAAACATACTCCCTTCATCTTTTTCGGGCATTGTGGAGCCATATGTCCCGGCTGCCCGCAGCTATAGCAAACACTTTTTCCTTTCAAGCATTCGCCCGTGTGGTTCTTACCACAATTGTTGCATCTGCCAACCTTCTTAGCCTCTCCTCCGGATTTGTTACCTCCGGACGATTGACTCTCATTCCACTTTCGTTTATTGGGGTTGCTGCCTCCACTGCTCCCCGTCTTCTGTCCTTCATGACCCTTCTTCCTCTCCTGGTTGAATTTAGCCAGGTCCTCACTGCCACCCTCTGCAATGATTGCCCTTTCCAATAGCTCTGCAAAGCTCTTGATTTTTAATACCGCTACAGAACGGTACACCCACGGCTTCAGTCCCAGCTCAAACCTCCGAGCCTTCCTAGCCTCCGTATCCACTTGATGAGTTGCAAACCTTGCCAACTCATTAAACTTGGCCGCATACTCGGCCACAGACATACTCCCCTGTTTTAGCTCGAGGAATTTCACCTCCATTTCTTGTTGCATGCTTTCTGGAAAGTAGTTTTCCAGAAACATTTCCTTAAAGCGTTCCCAGGTAATGACGCCTTCTCCCGCACGGCCCTTGTTGGCCTTCCACCAGTAGTTCGCCTCCCCCTTCATCATGAAGGTAGCGAAACTAGTCTTCTGGTAATGATCCCGTCTCCCGAGGATACCTCATAACCCGGTCCCTCAAACGATCAAAGGAAACGTCTAAAGCATACTCCAGAGTGTCAATCCTGGTGGATCTAACTCGATTCACTCTCTCCAAGTTGCCTACCCTCATGGTAGCCCTGCACCAAGACTCATGAATCTTAATCCGATCTATTCGCTCTCGGTCGAGCTCAGCTCTGGTGGCATAAAGAACTGTCTGACTATGCATTTCTCTGGCGTTTAGCTGATCTACAGTCTGCCTAAGTTGCCTGTTTTGCAATGCTAGCTGTTGTACTGTTAGATTCGGCTGAGATGCACCCTGCTCCAACTGCTGTATTTTGGCCTGCAATTCAGCCATCTTCTCCTTGAGCTCCACGTTCTCACCAGAGAACATGTAAGCTGCGTCTCTATACTGCTCCTCAGTCTGCTGGTGTATCTGGTTCTGCGCCTCTAGGTGCTGAACCCTCTCCTCTAGCTCATCATTAGCTGTAGTCAGAGTATCAATGTTGTCACTGGCGGTAGTGCCCATGCCATCAACATACTCAGCTGGCTCCTCATCCTCCTCATCCTCAGTATCGGCCTCCTCCTCGCTGTACGGTCGCATCACTTCGCCCCAGACAGCGTCCTCTCGATCTCCTTCCTCGGGATCTGACTCTGGCTCCTCAACCGGGGATACAGGTGCAACGGGTGCATAACCTACATCCTGCTGCGTATCCATATGGATATCAGTGTAAATCACCTCATCCACTACAGTACTCGACTGTCCTATCTCCGCCATCCTGCAATCACACAAATAACACATGTTAGTACCGCAATAAAATATATTCATTGATGAAATGAAATGATATTTTATCATGTACATCTCGGCTCGATGGATTTTCTCAATCCATCTCCAAAAATACATAACATGATGAATCTCCCCGATTCATCTCTTAACGCACTCAATAAGAGTTTAGTACTAAGGTTATAACCTAGGTTTCGCAATCCTTGCGTTTCTAACCTACAGCTCTGATACCAACCTGTGACACCCCCAAATTCGGGTTCCAAATACCCGGATCCGGTCATCAATATCCAATACAAACATTCACCTCTAAACAACATACAATAACTAAATGCGGAATAATAAACATATGTTGTTCATGCAAAAGGTGTTACTAGTCCCAAGATACGATAACCTTACACAAAAGTACACAAATACCCTTAATAAAGTACTTAGGGTTTAGATTACATAACAGTTAATTTAATTAACTACAGGGCTGCATCTCGAAGTCTATTACTTCATCTTTCCTTTACCCTTGTTCTTTCCCGAAGTCTCGGGTTGCACTGCAATAAGGTTTCATGATATAGCAAGAGTGAGCAACTAGTTTGCTCAACAAGTTTAAATAACAACAAGGAACAATATATCATGAATGAAAAGGGATAGCTGAAAAATTCAATAATGTGAATAACATAAGCAGGAATAATAATTTGCTTTTAAAATTAGGATAGTCAAATAGACTATGAACTATAAATATCCACTGGAGTCAATAGCAGGTTGACCCAATGGTTACTACCAGAAATATGTACCCGAGGGGATCTGCCTCAGTATAATATGTGTATGCATAACATTTAATTTCCGTATTTTTGTACCTGATATTAGATACAGGGTACTCCCCTATAATAAAGGGGTGTTCATAATAGTCTAAGAATCCGCATCTTCAATGATTTGGATAGCTTTTAAAATCTTTAACATAAATGTCTAGCCGAACAATGGCTTAGACCTACTTTGAACAGTTTTTTAAAAAGTAGAACGGTAATTATGTACAAGTCAATGACTGTACAATCTCAAGTGCAACAAGTGCGAATAACAATAATATCGATGTGGAATAATTTTAAAGTACTTAAACCACTCAAAGCATGCTTGGAAATAACAGTTCAAGCTTGCTGAGCGAAATCGGCACCTATAAAAAGCACGCGATTCCGAGTTCATTTGAATGAACAATAACGCGCAAGTATACGCGGTCAACAAGTAATATAATGAAAGTAAGTTATCGATCCCACGAGGAGTTATGATTAATATAAGCAAAGTATTAAAAGTAAATCAACTTGGTTCTAATTCGGCGAAGAGGTTTTTGGTATGAAGAAATGTAAATAACAATTAACTAACTAATACCGACTGAAATTCAATAGGACACAAGCTAGGATTGCAATTTCCCCCAAAGTAAGCTCAATCATATAAATCTCTTGAATTACATGGACACAGTGAATAGCTAACCGAGAATTCATTATAGCGTTTATATGTCTCTTTCGATAACATATAAACATATCCTATCTAAATCTGTCGATTCAGACAGGAACACCCAAGCAAAGCAATTCACCATATGTCTATGAGAATTAACAATAGCGAGGATTTCAAGCACAGATTCTCCCATTGGCTACACATGGCACAAAGGTATATGTCTATCCTTTATACAAATTATGCATTCAATCCTAAGAGCAAATACATACATACGTCATCATATCCTTGGCCATCCCACTATACTCCATCTATCAATTTCATATAGGGTACCAAATCAATTACTATGTCTAGCAATTAATACATGAATAACTAAATATGACAAACCAACCACAAATGCCAAACAATCATCCAAGAGAGATATAATCAATCAAAACCACACAATGGGTTCCATTACAATCCTAGAATGGAAATTTAGTTCATTACAAGGAAACTAAATCCCACCAACAAGATATTCATCAAATCATAGAGAACAAAATCAAAGGAAAAGGAAGGAAAGAGAAAACCAAATGGGAATCCAATCTCCAAGCTCAATCCTTCAATCCAAGCTCTCCAATCCTTGATTCAAGCCTTGTTCTTGATGATCCAAGCATGAACCCAGCCGCCTCCCTCTCTCTCTTGAAGAGAAAATTGAAAGATATCCAAGATTAGGGCTCAAAATGACTTTAAAAAGGCTAAAAATCGCGAACTGGTCGGGTCCGGGCGCTGCGGCGCTGCCCTGGAGCGCTGCGGCGCTCAAACACACTGATTTGGCAGTCCCCAGGACCGCTGCGGTGGTGGAAACCACCGCTGCGGCGGTAGGCTTAATTTTGGTTTTTGGACTGCTGCAGCCTCCTTCAGTGTTTTGGGCATATCTTCTTCATACGAACTCCGATTGAGGTGATTCAAGATGTTTTGGAAAGGAGACTCGTAGACCTACAACTTTCGTTCTTAACAAAATTGAAGATTCGGAAATGATCAAGGCCAAAATTGGACGTTAATTGGCTGCTGCGTAAACGGAGCGCAGAAAATGCGAACCGGGCAATTCCAAGCCTTGATCCACCAAGCCCTTATTATAATTCCTACAAAATGAAATAGAAACACATAAAAATAATACAACACCACATCCTATACAATGTGGTACAAAAACACATACAACTAAACAAACCATTAACATATAAATTACGAATAAATTATAGAAAACGACTTAGAATACATAAAATACTTAAACATGATCTAAAACACCATATTATACAATAACATACAAACACATATAAAATCACCTAAAACACTTAAAGATCCACAAATTATCAAGCTTAAATGTATTCAATTCATAGGTATAAAACCCACTCATCAAATACCCCCAAACTTAAACATTTGCTTGTCCTCAAGCAAAACAAAGACAAACTATATAAACAAAATAACTAAATAAATAGATCAAAATAAAAAATAAAAAAAAAAAAAAAAAAAAATTCTACTAGTTAAAAAAATCACAGGAAATTACTTGAAGAATCACACATTATGAAGGTCAGGAGTACTCTAAGCATACATATAACATTAAATAACAAAAATACCCCCAAACTTAAACATTTGCTTGTCCTCAAGCAAAATAAAGACCCACTAAATAAACAAAAACAATAAACTTGAGCAAAGAGTTAATAAGACAACCAAATTTGGCCTAATGGATTATTTCAAGTTATAATTACAAGAAAATTTCAAAACATTGCAAAGTCTAGAATTTTAACTCACATATTAGACATACTATACTAATGACCCCCGTGTGTGTGTGAACCATTTACAACAAACTAATCATCACCCAGAGGGGTTCTTGTAGACAAATTTCCTTAACAAAGAAATCTAAAACTTAAAACAACATGCATAATGCATCACTCTATACTAGTCCCAGCAGATAAGTCAAAACAAAATTAATCTTGACATGTGCAATGTCTCATTCCATTAGGCTATACAGAGTTACCCATTTAACGAGCGTTTGGCTAATGACTCCCAAACCAGTTGGCTTTAGGGCATTAGGTGTAAAGACACCCCTAAGAGCCTATTAACTCGAGCAACAAAGGCCACAAAACTCGACTAGTCAAGTAATTTATTCTATTTATTAACATCTTTGTTTTGTTTTGTTTTATTTTTTTCTCTTTTTTTTTTTTTTTTTTTTTTAAAAAAAAAAATGTGAGTGCGTTTTACGCTCCATCTCACGCTATAGACAAATCAAACATGAGAAATCGTTTCGAGTGATGCATATACGAGTTTTAAAGTAAAAGATTATCTCAATAAGCATGCAGTCAAATACACCGCCTCTAAGCAAATAATCAATTCATTATAAACGGATATGTGCTCAAAGAAAAAGGGATCACAAGTAATGTAAAAATCAACAGTAAGTCAAGCACACAGACGAAGCGACACTAATCAATTTTCTATGAGTTATAACTCAAATAATCACTTGCCTGATCCTTGATTATGGTTCAATAAAATTAACACCATGCTCAAGAGACTCACAAATATACTATAACGACTCAAAAACAAAAACAAAAACAAAACAACATATATTAAACAACACATAAACGAACCCAATTTCGTATGGAATACGATTGCACTTAGCATGTGCAACAAGCCGTTAAACCCTGAGGTTGCCCAAGAGGACGAGTTTTGTCTCGTGAGGGTTTGCAGAGAATATACCCACAAAATTCAAAATACAAAAATTAACAAAAATCTTTTTAGCATTTTTTTTTTTATTATTATTATTATTATTTTTTTTTTTTTTTCAAACATGCATACTTAATTAACAAATTAAACTATTATGCAACGAAAATTAACTATCATGCAATCCTAGTCCAGACAACAAGAAAAACATCAATGCAGAATAAGCATGCAACTACCCCCAAACTTAAACTCCACATTGTTCGCAATGTAAGATAAGGAAATACAAAATAGAGGAACTTCCCTGAACATGACTCAGGCATGGACCTCATCATCAGGAGAGTCTGGAGGATAGTCAGGAGAAAGCATAAGTCGCTCCGAGATTAAAGCTTTGTTGGCCTCATTGTTGCCAAAACGCCAGCGATCATAAGTTGGTGCCGCCCGAGAACTTTCATCCGTCCTTGCTCTTTTTGGTCCCATTTCGATGCACTGTACTCCCAAGAAGATATCCCAAGTGATGATTGAAGAAATCTATAGGCAACCCAAATTTTTCTCTTTGAGGAATTTTGTCAAACACCTGGCGTGCGATCTAAATTTGCACAAATTGGACATGACCTCTCCCAAACATGAATTAGCCACCCAAATTGAGGGTTTATCAATACTGCACAAAGCCCACAACAACTTCCCCAATGCACAGTCAAAACAACCACATAAAATGACACAATTGAGAAAAGAGAATAAATGGTGGTTTGGATCCTCAATGTGGCTTGGGATTGGAAGGTATTACAATTGGGTGCAAGAATCAGATGGGAGTGATGGTTGGAAGAGTTTAAGGAAGCAAGGCTTTTGAGAGGGAATGCCGAGCAAGCTGGTTGCGTTCATGCTGCTAGGAAATAAACCCCGACTAGGGTTTAAAAAAAAAATTCTGAGTTTTTGAACGAACGCTGCGGCGGTAGCAGGGCACCGCTGCGGCGGTGAAACATTCTGCTTAACAAAAAATTAACTCCTGAAGACAACCGCTGCGGCGGTAGCAGGGCACCGCTGCGGCGGTCAAAGCTGCTGCTAGAAATTTTTTCCTGTTCAACTGATTCCACACTGAGGCATTGCTTTGATAGTACCTGAAAGTTTTACATAGATTTATCAAAAACTAGATAACTAATCACACTTTTAACTCAAAAACATAGAAACTGCAATTAGTAATAAAGCTAATTTAAATTTTTTTTTTTTTTCAAATATAAATATAATTATACTAATATACTATATCAAAAGTATTTAGCCCATCAAACTAAAGAAAAAATGACTAAATATAAAAAATAATAACATGAATTAAATTAGACATTTGGGGTGCCTCCCAAACAGCGCTTGAGTTATAGTCCTCAGCCGGACTACTCCCTGTTCAATCCGGATTACGCGCGAAGATGGTCACATCATGCCGCCTTTTAGTTATTTCCTTTCGTTCATCGGCGTGTGTGTATGATTTAAGCCCTCCGAACTTGAATTTCGTCAGGTCCTCCTCTTCTTCCGCGAATTCAATCCGGAAGCATTCCACAAAATTTTTAATAGGATGCAAGAACTGCACAAGAGGCACACTCGAGCCTTGCATCAAAACAGTAGACTCCCTTGCTTGATCATCACCATCCAATTTTTCTTTTCCCACGTCATCTTCCATAACCGGATGCAAAATATCTCATCATCACCAACTTCAACGTGGAACTCCTCACCACCTTCTAGTAAATCATCCCAACACTCCTCTTTACCCACTATTTCAAGGTTAGACTCTACAACGCAAGGTAAAGCATCTTGTGGGCTACAATTGATAGTGCTTGTGAGTTGTTCCACATGCTTAGTAAGAATTTGAATTGATGAATCTCGATTGCTCATTCTCATCTCAATTTTTTCTATGTAGTTGACAAAGAGCTCCTCCAACTTAGATTCATCCTCTTCTTGTGGTGGAGGTTGAGATGAGAGCATATGTGTGTTCATTGCCATCTCGTCTTGCTCAATGGTTGTGGTAAGGTTTTCCTCAAATCTCAAATATTCTTCTTCTTGTTGTCTCTTTTCATTTTTCTCTATCAATGCGGCAAGAAGACTCTCCACATTAGAATATTGCTCTTGCGGTGGTGGAGGCTCATATGAGACTTCAGGTTGGTTTGAAATCCATGGATCAAACGGTTGGACATGATTGTTGTTGTCCCATGAAGAATCTGGATGATAATGCGATTCTCGAAGATAATAGCTTGGGGAGTAATTGGACTCCTGTTGATTGTAAGCATTTTGAATAGGTTGACCACCGAAAGGATCAACCGTACCTGTAAAAGTCTCAACTCGTGCAGCCATTAGTTCCATAAGTGCATCCATATCAAGCAAATGAAATAAAAACAATAAACAAAAGAAAAATCGCCTAAATTAGAACTAAGAAGACAAAAATTAATATTTACAAAATATTATTCAATAACTCCCCGGCAACGGCGCCAAAAACTTGTTGAGCGAAATCGGCACCTATAAAAAGCACGCGATTCCGAGTTCATTTGAATGAACAATAACGCGCAAGTATACGCGGTCAACAAGTAATATAATGAAAGTAAGTTATCGATCCCACGAGGAGTTATGATTAATATAAGCAAAGTATTAAAAGTAAATCAACTTGGTTCTAATTCGGCGAAGAGGTTTTTGGTATGAAGAAATGTAAATAACAATTAACTAACTAATACCGACTGAAATTCAATAGGACACAAGCTAGGATTGCAATTTCCCCCAAAGTAAGCTCAATCATATAAATCTCTTGAATTACATGGACACAGTGAATAGCTAACCGAGAATTCATTATAGCGTTTATATGTCTCTTTCGATAACATATAAACATATCCTATCTAAATCTGTCGATTCAGACAGGAACACCCAAGCAAAGCAATTCACCATATGTCTATGAGAATTAACAATAGCGAGGATTTCAAGCACAGATTCTCCCATTGGCTACACATGGCACAAAGGTATATGTCTATCCTTTATACAAATTATGCATTCAATCCTAAGAGCAAATACATACATACGTCATCATATCCTTGGCCATCCCACTATACTCCATCTATCAATTTCATATAGGGTACCAAATCAATTACTATGTCTAGCAATTAATACATGAATAACTAAATATGACAAACCAACCACAAATGCCAAACAATCATCCAAGAGAGATATAATCAATCAAAACCACACAATGGGTTCCATTACAATCCTAGAATGGAAATTTAGTTCATTACAAGGAAACTAAATCCCACCAACAAGATATTCATCAAATCATAGAGAACAAAATCAAAGGAAAAGGAAGGAAAGAGAAAACCAAATGGGAATCCAATCTCCAAGCTCAATCCTTCAATCCAAGCTCTCCAATCCTTGATTCAAGCCTTGTTCTTGATGATCCAAGCATGAACCCAGCCGCCTCCCTCTCTCTCTTGAAGAGAAAATTGAAAGATATCCAAGATTAGGGCTCAAAATGACTTTAAAAAGGCTAAAAATCGCGAACTGGTCGGGTCCGGGCGCTGCGGCGCTGCCCTGGAGCGCTGCGGCGCTCAAACACACTGATTTGGCAGTCCCCAGGACCGCTGCGGCGGTGGAAACCACCGCTGCGGCGGTAGGCTTAATTTTGGTTTTTGGACTGCTGCAGCCTCCTTCAGTGTTTTGGGCATATCTTCTTCATACGAACTCCGATTGAGGTGATTCAAGATGTTTTGGAAAGGAGACTCGTAGACCTACAACTTTCGTTCTTAACAAAATTGAAGATTCGGAAATGATCAAGGCCAAAATTGGACGTTAATTGGCTGCTGCGTAAACGGAGCGCAGAAAATGCGAACCGGGCAATTCCAAGCCTTGATCCACCAAGCCCTTATTATAATTCCTACAAAATGAAATAGAAACACATAAAAATAATACAACACCACATCCTATACAATGTGGTACAAAAACACATACAACTAAACAAACCATTAACATATAAATTACGAATAAATTATAGAAAACGACTTAGAATACATAAAATACTTAAACATGATCTAAAACACCATATTATACAATAACATACAAACACATATAAAATCACCTAAAACACTTAAAGATCCACAAATTATCAAGCTTAAATGTATTCAATTCATAGGTATAAAACCCACTCATCAAAGCTTAGATAAATAATTTGCTCAATAAAATGAGTTTAGAGATAAGGAACTTGCCTGTCTGCTCAGCTACAATATATGTCTAGCTTTAACTAACTGGCTTTGAAAAGACCTAACTGTAGACACCCAAATTTTGCACTTTTGTACTAACCCTGACAGGAGGGCAAAATCGTCATTTGACCCGACATGCGAAAAGGAAGGTGGACCCCAACACGAAGCCACCCCAACGATTTACGGTCAGAGCCGCCACAACGGACAACGAGCATCCGGTCACTTAAGGCAAGGCAAACAGTTGATCTAGAAAAACCTGAGTTGATCACAAAAGGCGACTAATGGCCACTACGCTTACGATGTTCGGGGGTGTCGCTCCCTGGAAGCCAAGCATAATTAGAAAATTCTATATCAAGTCGCAACCCTCTGAACTAGCCTCCCAGAACAATATGGCACGTTTCCCAGGGATTTTCGGATTGCAAAATACGAGCCTTCCAGCAAAAAAAATGAAAGACCGACATCAGACGCGGAAATCGAGGAAGCACCGAAGCCGGCCGCAGCTGCACCTGCGGCCAAGATCTGAAGTTTTAAATCGCCACTTCCAGTTCATTTCTTCGCAGAGACGCGGACGGAAAAGGAAAAGGGAGAGAGAAAGGCAACGGGAGAGAGAAAAAAGAGAGAAAAAGAGAGAGAAACCCACGGGTTTGTGATTAAAATGTGAGATTTCTTCCTCTTTTGTACAATCTTTGTGTCCTATTTTGATTTCCCAAGTGTTAAGGCATGTATTTCGTCATTTGAAATGTGAAAAAATTCATGTTTATAGCATTTGAGGTTTTATCTAGTTAGATCTATTTTCATTTCGCTCTTATTGTATTTGTTGGGTGGATCTACTGTAGATCCGAAAATATTTGGTGCATTGCTATTTAAATAGTTTTATTTTGTGTATTTGGAAGTTAGACCCAATGTAGTCGATATTTGTTTTGGGATCTATGGATTAGGGACGGTTAGAGAGGATTTATTACGGATGGAATATCCTCCCAACCTCCCGATGATATCCTTTTAGTTTATTTTCTAGCTTTTACGTATGTAGAGATGGCGATGCATTTGTATTGTAAATATGTAATTTTCGGGCCTTAAAGCGATGTCGGATCGAAAATCGGGTTTAAGGCCCCGTAATAATGAAACGTGCGATTGTGGGCATTTGGGGTTATTTAGATGGCTCACATGCCCGTGAATAGCCTCAACGCTATTTTAAATGCTTGATTTTCCTTTTAACGCGAGAAAAATGATTTTGGAATAAATGATAAAGCTTTTCATAAAATCAAGCAAATTAGGATATTAGATACACGAGGTTTAAAAAGTAAAGAGTTTTTTGCGAAACTTTGATCCTTGTTTGACGAAAAGGCTATATTTGGTTTGAAGTGTCATAAAAGATGTTTTCGAAAAAATAAATAAACATTTTTATTAAACTTTGTGCATAGGGTTAAAGAGTTCTAGAAGTTGCCTTCATTTTATTTATATTTACTGTTAGAAGGCAATGTATAGTCTCGATTCCTATTTGACAAAAGTTTAAAAAACTATTGTTTTCTGAAAATGACATCTAATAAAAAATCCTCATCGTTTTCGGAGTTAAAATCAATCTTTATTGTAAAAAGCGACGCCTTGTCATTTGGGTCAAAAGACGTCTAAAACACTTTCTCGATAAAAACACATTTGCCATATAAAATCAAAGCGACTTTTTATGCAAAAGGACACCATAAACATCCATTTAGGCACACACCCACACACACGCGCGCACACCCACATTTTAGGATTTAAGAGGATAGGAAAACATCAAAGATTGCGGTAACCGTGTTTCACGAAAGTCGGGGGGTGCCTAACACCTTCCCCTCGCTTAAGCAAGCCCCCGAACTCTATGAATCTCGGTTTGCGGACCAATTAACTCGGAGTCACATATGAGCCAGCGATTACGAAAATAAAATTCGGGTGAGTTGGTACATCCATTTCAAATATACCAACTGGCGGCTCTGGTCAATTGGCTCATAAAGAAATCGATCTTTCAAAACCCGTCGACATTAAGCCGACCCTTTTCAAAATCACAATTAATTCAAAAGGCTAAAATTGGAAAGGGCTTTTAAATATTAAAAAACGAAACGACGAAAATCCCGGCGTCGACACTAACATTAATAAAGTTGGTCTAATAATTAGTACGGCGTATTTGCACAACTATACGCTCACTAAGGTACTTATTTATCATATAAGTACTAACACATAATTTACGTTAGTCGAAATAATATTATTAACCTTATAGACCCTCGATCAAATTAGGTTAATAATTTAATAAGTTAGAAAATATTTTTCTTAAGCATTGGACACTTATTAAACCCTTAAACAACTTATTACAATTGTTTAATTAAATTAAATTTATTTTATTAATTCAATCTCTATTTAATTACTATTTAATCTTGGTTAAATAGAAATTAATTAATTAACTCTAGATATTATTTAAAATAAATAATAACTAATTGTACTTACTTATTATTTAATCATAATTAAATAATAAATAATTATTGATTCATTTTAACCTTCTTTAATTTAATATTAATCAACTAATAGTTAACTAAGTAATTAACCTTACCTATTATTTAATTTAAGGAAATTAAATAATAGTTTACTCATTTTAATTCTCTTTAATTATTATTTAATGTCAATCAAATAATAATTAATTATTTAATTAATTTTAATTATTGTTTAAGATTTAATAAAATTTAATTTATTTATCCTTATTTATTATTTAAATTAAATAACTTAATTTCCCTTAATCATTATTTAATGCTAATTAAATAATAATTATTTACTTAATTATCCTTATTTATTATTTAATAATATTTAAATAATAAATAGTTAATTTATAAATTTTTTATATCTTCTTTAATTATTATCTAATCGGAATTAAATAATAATTGATAATTTATCTCCTTTATTTATTATTAACATTTTAAATAATAAATAACTAATAAATTTATTTAACTTAACCATGATTTAGCTAACTAGATTAATATTTAAAATATTTAAATATTAAACTTAATTAATAATATCCTCCCCAATATCATTTTTGAATTATTATTATTTTTGTTATAATTTTAAATTAGTTTTTAAATATTTAAATTAATTAAATTAAACCCGAATGGCATTTCTGTAAATAAGTTGAAAACTAAACCGAGGGCAAAATCGTAATTTCGCCGAGAAAAAAAACACGGAGGGGCAGTTTGGTAATTTCGCGGAAACTGGGCTCGCGCATTGCGCGCGTTATCCGTAAGCAGGCCCAAAACGGTGCCGTTTTGGAGCCCGGGCTGTTGGCCTCCGCGCGTAATGCGCGGGGTAAATTTTTATTCTACCAAACGACGCCGTTTTGTCTCCGCGTTTTCTATGAACAGTGGTCCGCGCATTGCGCGGAAACCTTTAATTTTTTTTCCCTTTGCAGAATGTGAACAGTGTCCGGTAATACCCATTTTAAATAAAAATATACCATCAAGTAAGCTTTAAATCCTCAATAAAAATCCAAAAAAATTACCAATCACTTAATATCAATTTATAACATGAAAATTTAATTTTTCATGATTTAATATCATTCTTTTTTTATAAAAATTTTTACATCACATAAACTACCATAAATCATAACTTTTTGTATATAACTCCATTTTGAGTGATTCAAACTTTGTTTTTCTCATGATTTAATGTTCTATAATATTAGAACATCAAACCTAAGTTTTATAAAAATATTTTTGGTCATAAATTCCAAAACTTGTTTATACACTACTAAATACATATTTTAGCATACAAAATATACCAAAATACAAACCAAGCATATTAAACTCAAGCATGGCATAAATATTACTACCACACATTATTAACTATATTAACATATTTATATACACATGTTAGTTTATTTAATTTAAAACAAAAAATAGATTTATAATAACCATTACATTGATTTAATGGCTATCCTCCTTTTTCTTCCAAAATAAGTGGTGACTCTTGAAGACATAAACCAAGAACTCCTTCTCCTCTCTTAGTATTTTGCTCTCAATATTTTCTCACACTCTTAAATGCTCTCTAGCTCTCTCTTTTGGATTTGGAGAAAATAATGAAATAAAATCTACCAAATTTCAAGTATACTTGCAAAATTATTAGATATACATAATATATCTAATAATTTAGCCCATGCCCCTAGATGACAACTTACACAAGAAATGGGTTAAATGACACATTAGGTGAAAAGAGGGATGGTCCAAGTACTTGAAAAATCAAACAAGCAATCTATTAATTAAATAAATAAAAAATAAACTAAAATAAAAACAAAACCAATTTTTTTTCTCTCTCTTCTCCGCATGGTCGGCTGATGGCTCTTAGTATTGTCCCAAAATGATAGTCATTTGTTACATAATTAATAAGTTATATAAAGTATTTTCCAAGTGGGCCAATTATTGGGCTTTATTTAAAATACCAATTGGGCTCCTATTAAATTGTTTGGGCTACTAATTTGTCAAATTTTATTATTCTTCACTTGGGCTACTAATTGACCCATGTTGGGCTAATTTAATAATTTACACATTAATTATTCAATCCATGGTTAAATAAATAATTAGATTGAATAAATAATTAAATATTCTAATCCATTAGTATTAAATTACTAAATGGACTAAATAATATTATTATTAATATTTCACCTTATTTACATTAATTAATAATCATATTAATTAATTTATTATATTTAATTAACTCATTATATTCAATTTAATTGAATATTTAATTAATAGGAAACTTATCAATTATTTTGATATTAAAACTTTAGGGTTTGTTCACTAATTTAAATAACATATTAGTGACCCCCTTTAATTAATTTTAGTAATTAATTACATAATCATTTAATCACATAATTAATTAATCACATAAAAAGATTTAAATAATCTCGTAAAACTAACTCGTCGGAAATTAAATTAATAATTTAATTAATAATGACGTGAAAATTCTAGGAAATTACAGGAAGGCGCAGCTGCGCCGTTATCCCTTGCAATTGTTGCGCAGCTGCGCCGCACGCCAGTTGCAGTTTTTGAAATTCTTTTAAAACCCGATCGATGGACTCCCTTCTTTTTGCTTTAAAACATTTCATTCCCTAAACCCTTCCCCATCAGAGCACGAGACAGAAGCTATCAAATAATATCAACCCCTCCTTTCCCTTAACCATTTCCTAGCACACCATCATCATCTAGCCCTAGTCGAGCAAATAATCAGATTACCAACACCAGGGTTGTGTGAAGCAAGTTTGGGGGTTCTTCAAGGTTGAGAACTGCGTTTTTGCAAAGAAACACATCTAGCCCTAGCACTTTAAAAATGTCGAAGCGCATTCGTACCCCATCTTCTTCGTCGGCTAGTAGTGATGCGGGGGGAGAAGGCGATGACAGAAACACGCTAGATGTATCAAGGTTTGTCAACCTTTCTGCACAACATTACTATTGGGACGTCATGATTACGAAGTCGTTTGTGTTAGAAAGGGGCCTCAAGCCCAGTTCTGCGGATGGAGGGCTGCTACAGCAGATTAGGAGTCGTGGGTGGGTTTTGCCAATGCCCGAGAGACTCAAAATGGGATTTCATTTGTGCGAGGCAAGCAAGTTGACTACCCCCCTCGAGCCATAAACGAACTGTTCAAGATGCCGGCCCTGACTGTTGAGGCAATTCGGTGGACGCGAGAACTGCGATTCCAGACCGATTTAGACACCCTAATGGAGAAGATGTGCAGGCCCGGTGCGGAGTGGAAGATTAGGCCAGACACGAATCAAAGGGTGCATTTTTCTCAGACGGCCTTGAGCAGGTATGCTAAGGCCTGGTACAATTTCATCTGTGGCAGCATACTGCCTACGACCAACCATCAGGACGTCACTAAGGAGAGGGCTATAATTTTGTATGGGATTTGCAAGGGTCAGAGTATGGATGTATGATACATCATCCATCACTCTATGCTTAAGTTCATGAGGGCCAGTACTTTGGGCGGAATCCCGCATGCCTTCATTATTACACAATTATGTAGAGCAGCAGAGGTGGAGTGGGGTGAGGAGTCCTCTCAGTTGCCGATGAGGGATATTGATCATACCGTCATTGAGAAGTTCACGGTCTGGAAGGGTATGAGATCGCATCCAAGGGGTCTCGGTTTTATTAAGGAAGAGATTCCTGAGGAGCAGGGTGTGGTAGCTGATGAGCCACAGGCCGGAGGGCTTCCTCCTGATTTTATTGCTAGGCATGATAGAGAGATGCGTCACTTGCAGAGGCGCATGGATGCTATGCACACAGACTTTAGATCATATACTGTCGACATCTCAGCGGCATTGACTAGTGCATTCTCTCAGCTAGGCGCGGACGCACAGTTCCCAACCTTCGGGCAGGTAGGCTTATACCCACCGCCAGATTCGCCACCCGAGGCCTAGGGGAGTTTTCTCTTTCACCCTTATCTCCAATGAGGACATTGTGACATTTAAGTTTGGGGGTATTGGGTGCATGCCATGTTTTGCTATATTATATTTATTTATTATATTTTGCTTGTCATTTAAATTTGTAGTTGCATTGCATTTAGTTTAATTTGTAAAAATAAAAATAAAAAAATAAAAAAAATTTAAAAAAAAATTGCATCATATTTATTTCTCGTACTGCATTTAGATTAATTGCATCTTATTGCATAAATCCTAGCGTTTTGTTCGGTCGAAGTCATATTGGCCTATGATGATACTCGGTTTTGCTTGATCATGTTACGGGGTTGAAAATTGAGTCATAGTCTTAGTGTCATGTTGATTTATGATTCCTAACTTATTTGACTCTGATATAACCGGATATCACTTTATGTGTAATTGTTTTGTTTGGTTTAATCTAAATTTGTGCATAATTGTCTTCTGGTGGAAAATTTTTGTTAAAACAATAGAAATTTGGTGAATGGGTTGTGTCGGCTATAATAACACAGAAATCAAGCTTGGGGGTTAAGAGAGCTATAGTGTGAGATGGAGCGTTAAGACGCACTCACATAAAAAAATAATAATAATAATAAAAATAATAATAATAATTAAAAAAAATAAAAAAATAAACACGTTGGCTAGTTTAGTTCTGTGGCCGTTGATACTCAAGTTATTAGGCCCGTAGGGGTGTCTTTACACCTAGCGCCCTAAAGCCGACTGGTTTGGAAGTTGTTGGTCGAAAGCTTGCTACATGGGTATCTTCGAAGCCTAATAGGACTAGGCATTGCACAGCCGGGTGTAAACGCGAGATAGAGCAATTAATGCCCTCGTGGTTGTATATATAGTCGGTTAATTCAGAATAACTCTGATATTGATTAATGTGAAGTCGTAGCTGACAGTTTTCCTGTTATCGTCTTTCTTGAGTTAGAACTGTGATTTTCCCTCTAAGAAGCGCATTATGACAATATTTGCATCATACCAACCTTAATGATGGCCAAGCACACTACACACTATATCAGTAATAATATGTTGTGAAATTGTCGATTGATATGACCTACTGACTGTTTCTTGCTTAGATGCTATGTTTAATGATCATTGCAACTTTTCTGAGGCTTCTCAATTAGCTTTGTACTGACTGACGTGGATTCATAGGCATGTAGCGCAGACTGCATTTGTAGCTTAACTTGCATTTCAGATTTCTTGTTCAGTTTGCTTATTATGTAGCTTGAGGGCAAGCAACGGGTTAAGTTTGGGGGTATTTGATAAGTAGGTTTTATACCTACTATTTCAGTACCAACTTGCTTAACTTTCGCTTGTTCTCACTAGTTTTTATTTACTATTCATGCTTTTATGTCGCTTTTGTAGGTTTCATGCTCCATAGCTCTTTATTGGCTTTTTCCGTATATTTGTGGACAAACCGGCGTGTTTTGGACTAGAACTTGTGCCGGGAGGAAGAATAGCAGTTTTCAGGACAAAATGGGTATGAGGAGGGTGTGATATGCGCGATGTTCGGATGCAGCAGAAAATAAAGCACAGATTCCAAGTCTGGTGCACGGCGCAGCTGCGCCGCAATCCTTCATAAACACTGCGCAGTCCCTCTGCATGCTACCTGACTGGTGCACGGCGCAGCTGCGCCGCATTCCCTCACAATTACTGCGCAGCTGCGCAGTCCCTCTGCTGGCTGTTTGACTGCCGTAAGGCGCAGCTGCGCCCCATCTCAGTACAAACACGGCGCAGCTGCGCCGGTCCTTCGCACCAAAATCCTGATATGACTTTTTGAACGGGCCAATTAAAATGCTTCATGCTACAGTGATCGCAAGGAAGCGGCTGGAGCTCTATATAACAGAAGTTCAGTCTAAATGCAAGATATAAAAGATAAGATAGAGAATAGCTAGGTCATAAGGAAAAAGGGAGAGCTCATTGTCATTTTCATTCTTTGTTGTCCTTGTTCTCTCTTGTTCCTTGTGATTTAGCTAGAGTAGTTTAGCTTAGGGCTGGACTTTGGAAGTTTGAAGCATTGTGTCAACATTGGAACTCCGGACTTGAAGAAGAGAAACCGAGCTTTGCATTTCTTAACCTTTGTTTTCTCTTTCTTTTCATTTGTAGCTTCAATGTATGAACATTTGTGGATGATGGTTGTTATTTCTATTATGAACTAACTTCTCTTATGGGATTATAATGAAACCTAGGGTCTAGTTCAATTTGTTATGCTTCCTTGTTTTGGCTAAATGATTATGTATGGATTGTCTAATGTGGTTTATTTTAATTGTTTAAGTGCTTGATCACCATTTACCATGTTAACTCACACGGAACCGAGATGGGGAGTGTGAGTTTAGAACCGACCATGTTAGCTTGTGTTCATGATTTCACATAACGTTGGATTGCATGATTAGTGCTAAGGATAGACATATACCAAAGCACCACACGTAGTCTTTTGAAAACTTGTGCTTAAACCCGTTTTTCTCTAGGTCACATAGACATATAGTGATTTAATTAACTTGGGTGTTCTTTCCCGTTATGTTGCCCTTTGGGTCGGATCTGGGTTGGATATGGGTATGATGCAACGAGAGTTGGTCATGCTTTAGTTTCGTGTTTTCGACTAACAATCCGAGATAATCAGTTAGGTTTAACAGGAAGTAGCTCAGTTGAATGACGCCCTAGGTGAAGTTATAATCCCATGCCTCCTTTGTCTGCTTAAATCGTTTATTATTTAGTTGTCTTTAATTTTCACAACGTAGATTTAATTCACAATTCCTTGATTTACCTGACCACTGTTTAAAGAAGCCAAAATAATTATAAAGCTGTTGTTTGATAGTGTAATAGCGATTCATAGTCCTCGTGGGAACGATACTTTACTTACTTTATATTACTTGTTGACCACGTGCACTTGCGTGTAAGTGTTGATTTGTCATGCGTACGGTTTGGCACCCAACACTTCCCGTCTTCTGCCCGTCATGACCCTTCTTCCTCTCCTGGTTGAATTTAGCCAGGGCCTCACTGCCATCTTCTACAATAATTGCCCTTTCCAATAGCTCTGCAAAGCTCTTGATTTTTAATACAGCCACAGAACGGTACACCCACGGCTTCAGTCCCAGCACAAACCTCCGAGCCTTCCTAGCCTCCGTATCAACTTGATGAGTTGCAAACCTTGCCAACTCATTAAACTTGGCCGCATATTCGACCACAGACATGCTTCCCTGTTTTAACTCAAGGAATTTCACCTCCATTTCTTGCTGCATGCTTTCTTGAAAGTAGTTTTCCAGAAACATTTCCTTAAAGCGTTCCCAGGTGATGACGCCTTCTCCCGCACGGCCCTTGTTGGCCTTCCACCAATAGTTTGCCTCCCCCTTCATCATGAAGGTAACGAAACTAGTCTTCTGTCCTTCGGCCACCCTAGCGACCTCGAACACCTTCTCCATTTCCTCGATCCAAGTCTGTGCTTCGATCTGGTTTAGAGTTCCCTGAAACTCCGGTGGTCCAACCAGTTTGAAGTCCTTGAAATTTGCCAAGTGCGGCGCTGGCTGCGGTACTGGTTGTACTACCACTGGTGGGGGTCTAGTTTGCATGGCTTCCGCCAGCATTTCTGCAAACATCCTCATAGGATTGGGTTGATCCCCAACCTCACTCTCTGACTCTGGGATACGTTGATTGTGTGGTCTACCTCTCGGCATGATCTGCTAAAGAGCAAATCTTAGACTTATGCTTATAGTTCTACACATTATGTTAGCCAAATTATCATTTAAATTCAAAACTATATATCAAGCATATTTGATTTAAACAAGGAAATAACTGCATTTGTATTCATATACCAATGTTTTAGTACAGACTCAACAAGTGGCATACTTCTATAAACGCTCAAGGCACAAGTTGCCTAATAACGACGATCCTCTGACGAACAAAAGTGAGGATTCACTACCATCAACCCCTTTAACATAACAAAAGTCGGGGTCTGACTGACATACTATGCATACATCAAAACATAATGGTTTACAACAGCTGAAACATTCCTAAAATAACAAAAGGTGGGACTCACTACTACCTATCAATGCAACTAAAGATATTAACTAACAACAATCAACGCCTGCTGTGGCGAACTGGCCGACGGTAAGACTGTCGAACCAACTCATCAACTACACGACGCTTAATCACGCGGCGACTACTGCCCGTCTCCCGAGGATACCTCATAACCCGGTCCTTCAAACTATCAAAGGAAACGTCCAAAGCATACTCTAGAGTGTCAATCCTGGTGGATCTAACTCGAGTCTCTCTCTCCAAGTTGCCTACCCTCATGGTAGACCTAAGCCAAGCCTCAGCTCTGGTGGCATAAAGCACTGTCTGACTATGCATTTCTCTGGCGTTTAGCAGATCTACAGTCTGCCTAAGTTGCCTATTTTGCAATGCTAGTTGTTGTACCCTTGGACTCGGCTGAGATGCAGCCTGCTCCAACTGCTGTATTTTGGCCTGCAATTCAGCCATCTTCTCCTTTAGCTCCATGTTCTCACCAGAGAACATGTAAGCTGCGTCCCTATACTACTCCTCAGTCTGCTGGTGTATCTGGTTATGCGCCTCTAAGTGCTGAACCCTCTCCTCTAGCTCATCATTAGCCATAGTCAGAGTATCAATGATGTCATTGGCGGTAGTGCCCATGCCATCAGCATACTCAGCTGGCTCCTCATCCTCAGTATCGGCCTCCTCCTCGCTATACGGTCGCATCACTCCGCCCCAAACACCGTCCTCTCGATCTCCCTCATCGAGATCTGACTCTGGCTCCTCAACCGGGGATACAGGTGCAACGGGTGCATAGCCTATAACCTGCTGCATATCGATATGGATATCAGTATAAATCACATCGTCCACTGCAGTACTCGACTATCCTATCTCCGTCATCCTACAATCACACAAATAACACATGTTAGTACCGCAATAAAATATATTCATTGATGAAATGAAATGATATTTTATCATGTACATCTCGGCTCGATGGATTTTCTCAATCCATCTCCAAAAATACACCACATGATGAATCTCCTCGATTCATCTCCTAACGCACTCGATAAGAGTTTAGTACTAAGGCTATAACCTAGGTTTCGCAATCCTAGCGTTTCTAACCTACGGCTCTGATACCAACCTGTGACACCCCCAAATTCGGGTTCCAAATACCCGGATTCGGTCATCATGATCCAATACAAACATTCACCTCTAAACAACATACAGTAACTAAATGCGGAATAATAAACATATGTTGTTCATTCAAAAGGTGTTACTAGTCCCAAGATATGATAACCTTACACAAAAGTACACAAATACCCTTAATATAGTACTTAGGGTTTATATTACATAACAATTAATTTAATTAACTACAAGGCTGCATCTCGAAGTCTATCACTTCATCTTTCCTTTACCCTTGTTCTTTCCCGAAGTCTCGGGTTGCACTGCAATAAGGTTTCATGATATAGCAAGAGTGAGCAACTAGTTTGCTCAACAAGTTTAAATAACAACAAGGAACAATATATCATGAATGAAGGGGAATAGCTGAACAATTCAATAATGTGAATAACATAAGCAGGAATAATAATTTGCTTTTAAAATTAGGATAGTCAAATAGACTATGAACTATAAATATCCACTGGAGTCAATAGCAGGTTGACCCAATGGTTACTACCAGAAATATGTACCCGATGGGATCTGCCTCAGTACAATATGTGTATGCATAACATTTAATTTCCGTATTTTTGTACCTGATATTAGATACAGGGTACTCCCCTATAATAAAGGGGTGTTCATAATAGTCTAAGAATCCGCATCTTTAATGATTTGGATAGCTTTTAAAATCTTTAACATAAATGTCTAGCCGAACAATGGCTTAGACCTACTTTGAACAGTTCTTTAAACAATAGAACAATAATTAAGTACAAGTCAATGACTGTATGATATCAAGTGCAATAAGTGCGAATAACAACAATATCGATGTGGAATAATTGTAAAGTAATTAAACCACTCAAAGCATGCTTGGAAATAACAGTTCAAGCTTAGATAAATAATTTGCTCAATGAAATGAGTTTAGAGATAAGGAACTTGTCTGTCCGCTCAGCTACAAATAATGTCTAGCTTTAACTAACTGGCTTTGGAAAGACCTAACATTAATAAAGTTGGTCTAATAATTAATACGGCGTATTTGCACAACTATACGCTCACTAAGGAACTTATCTATCACATAAGTACTAACACATAAATTACATTAGTCAAAACAATATTATTAACCTTATAGACCCTCAATCATATTAGGTTAATAATTTAATAAGTTAGAAATATTTTTCTTAAGTGTTGGACACTTATTAAACCCTTAAACAACTTATTACAATTGTTTGATTAAAGCATAATTAAATTTATTTTATTTTATTAACTCGATCTCTATTTAATTACTATTTAATCTTGGTTAAATAGAAATTAATTAATTACCTCTAGTTATTATTTAAAATAAATAATAACTAATTGTACTTACTTATTATTTAATAATAATTAAATAATAAATAATTATTGATTTAATTTTAACATTCCTTAATTTAATATTAATCAACTAATAGTTAACTAAGTAATTAACCTTACTTATTATTTAATTTAAGGAAATTAAATAATAGTTTACTAATTTTAATCTTTTTTAATTATTATTTAATGTCAATTAAATAATAATCAATTATTTAATTGATTTTAATTATTATTTAAATTTAAATAATAATCAATTCATCCTTATTTATTATTTAAATTAAATAATAAATTATTAATCTAATAACTTAATTTCCATTAATCGTTATTTAATGCTAGTTAAATAATACTTAATTACTTAATTATCCTTATTTAATATTTAATAATATTTAAGTAATAAATAATTAATTTATAAATTTTTATCTCTCTTTACTTATTATTTCATAGGAATAATAATTGCTAATTTATTACCTTTATTTATTATTAACATTTTAAATAATAAATAAATAATAAATTTATTTAACTTAACCATGGTTTAGCTAACTAGATTAATATTTGAAATATTTAAGTATTAAACTTAATGAAAAATACCCTCCCCAATATCATTTTGTATTATTATTATTTTTGTTTTAATTTTAAATTAATTTTCAAATATTTAAATTAATTAAAATTAAACTGAATGGCAATTCTGTAATTAAGTTGAAAACTGATCCGAGGGCAATTTTGTAATTTCGCCGAAAAATGAACGGAGGGGCAGTTTAGTAATTTTGTCGGAAAAAATACTACCTCGTATGGCGCGCGTTACAAAATTTACAGCCTAAAACGGCCCCGTTTTTGAAAAGCCGGAGACGGCTTCCACGCGTAAAGCGCGGAGTAATTTTTTTTTACCGACGCCAAACGACATCGTTTGGCTCCGCGTACTACGGTGAACAGTGGTGTGCGCAATACGCGGCCAGTGCTTTTTTCTCTCTCCCAGCTGTAGACACCCAGATTTTGCACTTCTCTACTAACCCTGGCAGGAGGGCAAAATCGTCACTTGAGCCGACATGCGAAAAGGAAGGTGGACCCCAACACAAAGCCACCCCAACGACTTACGGTCAAAGCCGCCACAACGGACAACGAGCATCCGGTCACTTAAGGCAAGGCAAACATTTGATCCAGAAAAAACGGAGCTGATCACAAAAGACGACTAATGGCCACTCCGCTTACGATGTTCGGGGGTCTCGCTCCCCGGTGAGCGAGCGGCTGCCCAGCTCGCCGGTGAGCTGGCGGGGGGGTAGGGGGCAGCGCCCCCTGGAAGCCAAGCACAGTTAGCAAATGCTATATCAAGTCGCAGCCCTCCGAACTAGCCTCCCAGAACAATATGGCACGTTTTCCAGGGATTTCCGGATTGCAAAATACAAGCCTTCTAGCGAAAAAATGAAAGACCGACATCAGATGCGGAAATCGGGGAAAACACCGGAGCCAGCCGCAGCTGCACCTGCGGCTGGCCGCAGTTGCATCTGCGGCCAAGATCTGAAGTTGTTAATCGCCATTTCCAGTTTCATTTTCGGCAGACGCGGGCGAAGAAAGAAAAAGAGAGAGAGAGAGAGGCTACGGGAGCGAGAGAAAAGAGAGAAAAAGAGAGAAAAAAGTGAGATTTCTTCCTCTTTTATACAATCTTTGTATCCTATGTTGATTTTCAAGTGTTAAAGCGTCTATTGCATCGATTGGAATGTGAAAAAATCCGAGGTTCATTGCTTCGTTGTGTTTTATGTAGCAAATCTTGTAGATCTATTTTTATTTTTTGTTCTTATTGCATTTGTTGGGTGGATCTACTGTGGATCCGAAAATATTTGGTGCATTGCTATTTAAATAGTTTGAATTTGTGTATTTTGAGTTTAGATCCAATATAGTTGACATATGTTGTAGATCTGTGGATTAGGGACGGTTAGGGAGGATTTATTACGGATAGAATCTCCTCCTAACCTCCCGATGATATCCTTTTAGTTTATTTTCTAGCTTTTACGTATGTAGCGATGGCGATGCATTTGTATTGTAAATATGTAATTTTTGGGCCTTAAAGCGATGTCGGATCGAAAATCGGGTTTAAGGCCCCGTGATAGTGAAATGTGCGATTGTGGGCGTTTGGGGTTATTTGGATGGCTCACATGCCCACGAATAACTCCAACGCCATTTTAATGCTTGGTTTTCCCTTTTGACGCGAGAAAATGATTTTGGAATGAAACGATAAAGATTTGCATAAAATCAATCAAATTAGGATATTAGATTCACGAGGTTTAAAAAATAAAGAGTTTGGCGAAACTTTGATCCTTGTTTGACGAAAAGGCTATATTTTGTTTGAAATGTCATAAAAGATGTTTTCGAAAGATAAATAAACGTTTTCATTAAACTTTGTGCATAGGGTTAAAGAGTTCTAGAAGTTGTCTTCATTTTCATTTATATTTACTGTTAGAGGGCAATGTATAGTCTCGATTCCTATTTGACAAAAGTTTAAAAAACTATTGTTTTCTAAAACGACATCTAATAAAAAACCTTATCGTTTTCGAAATTAAAATCAATCTTTCTTATCAAAAGCGAAGCCTTGACACTTGGGTCAAAAGACGTCTAAACGCTTTCCCGACAAAACACATTTGCCATATAAAATCCAAGCAAATTTTATGCAAAATTCACCACAAACATTCATTTAGGCACACACGCACACACATGCGCATACACACATTTTAGGATTTAAAAGGATAGGAAAAACATCGAGATTGCGGTAACCGTGTTTCACGGAAGTCGGGGGGTGCCTAACACCTTCCCCTCGCTTAAGCAAGCCCCCGAACTCTATGAATCTCGGTTTGCGGACCAATTAATTCGGAGTCACATATGAGTCAGCGATTACGAAAACAAAATTCGGATGAGTTGGTACATCCATTTCAAATATACCAACTGGCGACTCTGGTCAATTGGCTCATAAAGAAATCGATCTTTCAAAACCCGTCGACATTAGGCCGGCCCTTTTCAAAAAATCACATCTTAAATCCAAAGGCTAAAATTCGAAAAGGGCATTTTAATTATTAAAAAACGAAACGGCGAAATCCCGGCGTCGACACCAGCAGAATGAAACAGTACCCACTTTAATTAAAACTATACCTTCAAATAATCTTTAACTCCTCAATAAAAATCCAAAAAAATTACCAAACACCTAATAACAATTTATAACATGAAAAATTAATTTTTCATGATTTAATATCATCTTTTTTTTATAAAAAATTTTACATCACATAAACTACCACAAATCATAACTTTTTGTGTATAACTCCATTTTGAGTGATTCAAACTTTGTTTTTCTCATGATTTAATGTTCTATAATACTAGAACATCAAATCTAAGTTTTATAAAAATATTTTTGGTCATAAATTCCAAAACTTGTTTACACACTATTAAACACATGTTTTTAACATATAAATGATACCAAAATACAAACCAAGCATATTAACTCAAGCATAACATAAATATTTTCACTACACATTATTAACTATATTAACATATTTATACACACGTGTTAGTTTATTTAATTTAAAACAAAAATTAGATTTAGAATAACAATTACCTTGATTTAATGGTTATCTTCCTTTTTCTTCCAAAATAGGTGGTGAAAGAAGATGACATGAACCAAGAACTCCTTCTCTTGGTATTTTTGCTCTCAACTATATTTTTCTATACTCTCAAATGCTCTCTAGCTTGAAAAATGGAAGAAGAAGAATAACTAACACAAGCTCCTAAATTGTAAGTATACTTACAATTTGGATAGATATAAAATCTATATCTATTAAAATTACCATCATGAGATAGCAATGATACTTACACAAGCTAACATTTTAGGTGAAAAGAGGGATGGTGTCCAAGTACTTGAAAAAGAAATAAATCAAAACAAGCAACCTACTTAATAAATGAGAAATAATAAAATAAAAAAGAAAATCAACTAACACACTCTCTCTCATCTAGTATGCTCGGCTGATGCCAACGTTTTGTCCCAAAAAGTTGGTCACTTGCATTACTTTTTAATAATTAATAGTTTAAACAATTTAATTTCAAGTGGGCTCAATCTTTGGGCTTTATTTAAAATACCAATTGGGCTCCTATTAAATTGTTTGAGCTACTAATTTGTCAAATTTTATTATTCTTCACTTGGGCTACTAATTAACCCATGTTGGGCTAATTTAATAATTTACACATTAATTATTCAATCCATGATTAAATAAATAATTATATTGAATAAATAATTAAATACTCCAACCCATTAGTATAAAATTACTAAATGGACTAATAAATATTATTATTAATATTTCACATTATTTACATTAATTAATAATCATATTAATTAATTTATTATATTTAATTAACACATTATATTCAATTTAATTGAACATTTAATTAATAGTAGACTTATCAATTATTTTGATATTAAAACTTTAGGGTTTGTTTACTAATTTAATAACATATTAGTAACCCCCTTTAATTAATTCTAGTAATTAATTACATAATCATTTAATTACGTAATTAATTAATCACATAAAAAGATTTAAATAATCTCGTAAAACTAACTCGTTGGAAATTAAATTAATAATTTAATTAATAATAACGTGGAAATTCTAGGACATTACAAATGTCAAATGTTAACATGCTTAAGATTTGATTTTTTTCCCTATCCATAACTCATATTGAGTCTTTGGGACGAATTTTTGAAGGTACCATATTTAGTAAATATGTTGTCATTTCTATAGCATAACCCCAAAAAGATATTGAAAGACTGATAAAACTCATCATGGATCATCACCATATCCATTGTGAGAAAATACCAATTATATGAGATAATCTAAAAACTCAATGCTTAAGTATTCGCTTCTCGATTTAATTAAATAACTTTAATACTTTTGCTAGTTTGATTCCCTACTTGTGAATTCTTTGAACCTTTCAAACGATTTAGATTTGTATTTCATCAAATATATATATATATATATATATCAAAATCTAGAATTATCAGCGAAAGTAATAAATGAATACCCTCCTATTGCATACGTTGTCATAGCTCTCACACACAACTGCATGTACCAACTCTAACAACTCTGCAACTCTCTCTCTATATCCACTAAATAGAGATTTAGCCATATTACCCATAAGACACGATTCACAAGTTGTATTTGATTCAGAATCAAAAGGCTCTATAAAGCTCATCTTTATGCAACTTGTTTCAATAACATGGCTGAGTTAATAGTGTTGCATGAATGTATGATTCATATAATCTATTTGCCTTTAGTTTGTTCAATTTGAAAAAAAAAATCATATATGTCAAGTATGCAAAATCCATCAAGTAATCAATCAATTCTACATAAAATATTATCATTATAAATAGAACAACGATTATTCTTTATTATAATGTCAAAACCTTCCTTGTCAACACATGAAATAGAAATAATGTTTCTTTAAAGAACTAGAACATAGTAACAGCTTACTAACTTAATAGACTTGCCCGTGGATAATGTTAAACTGTAAGTTCCTATGGCTAATGTAGCTTTGCCTCATTCCCCACACACAGTATTACTTGTTCTTTGTTTAGCCTTCTGCTTCTACTCAGTCTCTACAACAACTTGCATATGTGAGACCACCAGCTGGTATCTAATACCTATGTAGCTGGTATCTAATACCTATGTAGAACTTGACTTATAGAAAGTTCTATTTCATTATGAACAAATCTATATCTGCAGTAGATGCTTCACCAAGCTTCTTTTGCTTAACTACTACAAGATACACCTTGCAGTTCCTCTTCCAGTTTTCCAACTTATTGCAGTGAAAGCAAACTTCTTTGCTCTCAGGATCACCTTTATTTATGACCTTTCTTTATTGCCTTTCTTTTGCCTCCTATCTTTTTCTGGCTCCTCAAAAACACCCTTGGCCCTTTTTCTTTGCTTTGAAGTTTCATCTACCAGTAAGACTTGGTCTTTTCTAGAAGGAAAGTGACTCTCAACAATCTTCAACATGTTAAGCAAATCTGGTAAACTGATGTCTAGCTTATTATGTTGAAGTTCACAACAAATTATGAATATGAGTCAATGAGTAACTACAAGATCAAATCTTGATTCAACTCTCCGTCCTTGACAAAATCTAGTTGTCCCAATTGATCAATCTAATTGATCATTTTTTTCGAAAATGAGTTTATACTATAGTGCCATTGGTCATTATAGATCGGAAGAACTTCATAGATATCTTATATCTAGTTGACCTACTTTGTTCACCATACGACTCATGAAGGTGTAGAAATATAGTAGGTGCATTTATTTTCTCGTGTTGACGTTGTAACTCGATACTCATAGATGCGAGCATGATGTATTGAGCCACAGTTGCATCATCTTGTCACTTCATAAATAGCAATCTCTTTCTCAGAGGCATTGTCTACAACATTTATAGTGACATGCAAATTAAAGACATTTACTAACTTTCAGCATTGAGAACTATTCTCAAATTTGTTTAATCAATTCGAACAATTCGGTTCGATTAATTTGTTAGCATCCAATATGCTATGCAGTGTTAGTAAATTAAACATAGCAAAATTCTGTAAGTGAATATTAATAACAACGTTAAAATTCATTTATTTAATTAATTACCAAAATAAATTAGGTCTTTATTTAAATTGGTGTTCTTTCACTATTTTCATTAAACTATATTACCCTCATTATATAGTACAGCAAATCTAGTTAAAGATTTACTAGTGAGATAATGATCCTATCAGTATAAGTATAGCCTTGTGTGTGCATAACAAACTATGCAAACTATAGTTTATTTAATAGGTAGACAACTCCTTGTCAATTAAATCAACATGAAACTCCTTTTAATTTTGCCTCTTTAATTTTATATATATATATTGCATACATATATAGAATACTATATTATACTTGGATTGATTATGGACTTTTATTTTAGTTTGGTTCACTAGAGCCACCAAATGAACCAAAATGTCAAACATAGGGTACAAGAATAAATACAAATGTAACTATTACATTTATAACTCGAGCTCCATTACAAATGGGTCTTCAAGCGCTCCTTGTTCCTTGACTCCAATTCTACAAATATTTCTATCTAATTCCTATTACAAACTATTTTCATAAAATAGAAACCTTGATCAACAAATAAGAAAAAGTACATAGGAGAGAGATATAATTTACATCATAAAAATTAGAAAATACGAGATACGCTGACCCCATTTAAAAAAACACATTCATTCACGCATTCACATAAAATAAATCCAGTTTTATTAGTCAATAGTCCATAATCAATTTCTTGTATTATCATACATATCATCATATGTATCGATACATAATTAATATCATACATATCATTATATGTATCATTCATCTTATGAATAAAATTCATTATATATATATATATATATATATATATATATCGGTATCATTTAATGGATAATTAGAGTTGCATAAAATCCAATTTCAAGTTTAAAATAACTTTTTATGTTAATTATAAAATCAGGCAAAATAATCCTTTATTTTAATTTTTGAAAACTACAACAACAAAAAAAAAATTGAACTAAACAGTGTCTTGCCACGCAGCTGAGCAGCCGAGTGGGGCACTTGCGCCCGTCATTGCTACCAGTTCACGATTATCTTTTCTATAGTCACGATTTTGTATCTTTTGCATCCAAAACATGATTTTTGGTAATTATTTTCAAAACCCATTATTTTATACAACAACATATGCCCATTAAATTATTTTAAACACTTACCTATACATATACAAAATCTAAACAACTAATAATTCGCATAAAGTTTGGCTCTGATACCATTATTGTTTTGCAAAAATTCATGAACATATAATCAAATTGCATAAAAACAGCGGAAGCATTGTAAAATCATATTTTAAAATTTTAAAAACCATAATCAGGATCGACCTTTATGCGCAATTATTAATTAAACAAGAAGGAGTTAGAGAATTATACCCTTGTAGAACCAAAGCTTCCATAGGTACGAGTTCAACTCCAATTCTTGCTTTCATAGGTATGAGTTCAACTCCAATTCCTTCGCGTTTATTTCCAAATCCATCAATTAGATTCCTTAGATCAACGTTAACTACCTAAGTGTGTAGCCTCTAGAGGTGATCCACCAAGAAAAATATGGATTTAAGAAGTGAGTGGTGGCAAACCCTAGTTTACTCTCTCTTTTGACTCCTTAGATGTAGAGAATATGTGATTACTCTCCCAAATCTTATGGAAGTGTATGTAACCATAATCCATAATAAGACTCATTTTATTTATAGATATTGACAGCCCTCCTAAACTCTTTTGTAATAGAATTTTTAATTAAACTCCTAATCTAAATAGAAACTATTATGAGAGTAATTTTATTAATTAATTCCTAAATCATTTAGGAACTAAATAATAATAATAATAATAATAATAATAATAATAATAATAATAATAATAATAATAATAATAATAATAATAATAAGACTTCTCTTATTAATCTATAATTAGTATTTCTAAAATACTAAGTAATAAATATTAAGCTATTTAATTTATTCTATCACTATAATATAAATTAAATATACTTAATTTATTATTACAATTATGTCATTCACTTCTTAAATAAATATTTTTTTTTGTAGTGTGACCCATTAGGTTCTCCATATTAATTCGGTTGTTACATAAATTAATTTGAACCAATCTAAACTTATTTAAATAAATAAATTAAACTATTTAATTTATTTAAATAAATAATATTTATTGCACAATAAGGGTAAGCTCCCTTAGCGATTAACGACTTTTCAGATAATATAGATTTCAACATTTAATCATAAAGGAACCTTTTTGTGAATAATTACCGTACAATTCAATCATTTTATCATACAATATTCCAATCAAACATAAGATATGAAATTATTGTCAAGTCTTATTTTATTTGATCATATGTATATTTCATATCAATTATCAAATATACAACTCTAAATAATGTAAATTAGAAACTCTTTTTTAATTTCATTCTCCCTTGGACAAGGACCACTGAGTTGTCATTTATCGAATCACATATGGCATTCTCTCCTTTTACTATAAGTGGTAGATTCTTTGTTGATCATTCACCTACCTACATGAGCAATTTATTATAACAAAGCATACCCTTTGATATACCCTAAAGGTCTTAAGGAATATGTCAAAGTATAACTCATCATACACAAAATATTATGATGATCTCAAATCCAAGGATCACTTGTATAGTGTCTCAACACAAATGATTATGAGATCAATCATCATCTTCATAAGAGCAAACATATTATGTATTAATCTATCCGGATTCACACTAATTCTCATTTTAGAGATCCCACAATTAGAAATAATTTTAGTTTTGAGCTATCTAGAATTTAGATCTCATTAGCATGATCATTATCATGATCATCATCATGATTCTAAAAGCATTGCAAAAAAAACTATGGGTTTATCATAATTAATTTAATAATTAAATACGGATAAAGAAAATGCCTTTGCATAAATGAATTCTTTTATTAATAAATGAATAAGATTACAAAGTATATGCTATATCACATCAAATGTGATTGACTTGTGTGCATACTACTTTCATAAACTTTATGCATAATGTAGGGTACCATGAGACTGATTACCTCGTGTACTAGTTCTGGATGTTTTATAGTTCAAAAGTCTTAAGTGACCACTCAGTAATCGATAACACTCATGATTCTGAAAGTTGAAATTCTTCTTTACAAGACACGTACATAGTGATTGGTCATTCCTAAATTATGTTGTTTATTGCATATTATAGAATTAAGAGTATAATATATTATTCCTATATGATTCATTGATTCACATCATGATATATTTGAAGGTATTAAAATTCTGAGTTGCGAAACTAAACTCGATCCTTAATTAATGTTGTTTATACTTGTTAAGTAAACTTGTTACTCATTCTTGCCCTATAACCCTATTTTCAGTTAAGAGAGAGAAGGCCGGTTGTTCTGGGAAGGACAAGGGCAAAGCTAAGGCAACTGAATAGTCTAGGACTTGGCGAACATTTATATTATATATTTAACTTTGAACCCTGTTAATCGTTTGCTATTCAAACTTATGATGTGATGTAAAGGTTGTAGAACTTGGGGTATTATGTAAGTTGTATGGGATGTATTAATTATATTTTATACTATTATGTATCTATTGGTAGTTATATGTGTGATGTATGGTTGGTATCGTGAGAATCGAATTTGAGGTAAAAGTACCTGAATTTGGGGGCGTCACAATCCTCGTTGGAGATGACACCCAACGAAGATGTCAGAGATGATACTCAATGTTAACAAAACGATCCCCGTTAGAGACGATGCCTAACGAAGATGTTGGAGACGATACCCGATGTTAACAAAACGATCCCCATTAGAGACGATGCCCAAGGAAGATGTCGAAGATGATACACGATGTTAATGAAATGATCCCCGTTGGAGACGATGCCCAATGAAGATGTCGGAGACGAGACCCAATGTTAATGAAACGATCCTCGTTAGAGACGACACCCAACGAAGATGTTAGAGACGGCACCCGTTATTAACAAAAAGATCCCCGTTAGAGATGATGTCCAATGAAAATGTCGGAGATGACACCTGCTGTTAACGAAACGATCCCCGTTGGAGATGATACCCAACGAAGATGTCGGAGATGATACCCTATGTTAACGAAACGATCCCCATTAGAAACGATACCCAACGAAGATGTCGGAGACGATACTCGATGTTAAAGATACGATTCCGTTGGAGACGATAGAGATGATACCCAATGTATTCGATGTCCATTGGAGACGATACCCAACGTTGTCACCAGAGACGATACCTAGTGAAAACATATAATCCCATGTAACGATTAAATCCCATTAACATGCATCTTCACGAGTTATAACATTTCATTTTGCATCATCTAATCTGACATCATCAAAATATTTGGTGGTGTGCCAGGTGTCTACTTCTTTGTCATGTTCATTTTATTTCATTGCATAAACATGACAAAGAGGGAAATCTATAGACACCCAAAGTTTTTATGTCTGTTATCTAACCATTGTAGGAGGGCAAAAGTGTCATTCTGCATCCCCAACACCTGGATAGCAGAATCCAGATTACGAATCTCCATACGAGCATTCAAGATGATCGTGATAATTTTTGAGCCACAGACTATGTGGTACAAAGACGATGGACGAGTCGACATATATGGGAAGATAATTATCTATACTTCCACCTATCTTCCCAGATGAAGAAGTGGTTAGACTTTATGTCATTATGTAACCTTCAAAAAGAGCTTTTCAGAATGGTATTCCAGCCCGAAAGACAAAAAATTAACAACGCGACACAAAAATCGAGGCACATGGGACCCGTGTAACGCATCGAAATCCCTATGTTCCTTAATTCTATTCATTCAATTCTGGATTTCATAATCATTAATCTTAAAATCAAATGATATTATCCTCAATCATCTTAACGGTGATTTCGTGCGTTAAAACGTAACATTTAACCTTTAAAGACATTAATTGACCATAATGCAGTCCATAAATTTTTATTTTATTTTTGTCTTACAATCATAACCTGTCTCAGGATCGTATTGTTCATTTACATTTATTAGAACTTAGGTCAAACATTTATTAACTGTGAATATATTCATCATATATCTCTGTCGTATATAAAACTCTGCTTACCTCATGCCTGCTCCATATCTGATCCTGTTTACATACAATCATCCATCGTATCTATATTCGTACATGTATCTGTTTATACATATCTGTACCATATGTAGGAGTTTATTACATATAAAACTCGATTACCAAATAATACATTCGCCTTATTCTTTTATAACATTTCTCAAAAATACCTTACATTTACTACTATCACTATGAGTTTACAAACCATACATTCATTCCTATTACAATCATGGTTAAATTTTTTAAACCAAAACGTTTCATTACTTGTATCTATACAACTTTACATTTAATTAGCTTGCTTGCACATTGCACAAATTACATATAACAAATTTGCTTCTCGCTTATCCGTACATTCACATTCCTTTACCTTAGCTTAACTGGAATATCCAGCCTTCTCGTACTTTACCTGAAATATTAGTTCATAACAAGAGTGAGCACATAGACTTAACAAGTTAATCAGATAACACCTTTCATGCTTACAATTTATATTTATGCGTCATACATCCTCTACTTTACCATGCTATGCTTAATGACACATATTCAACTTAACAGTTAATACACATAGTTGCACGGAGTGCATATTTCAACTATCACATAGTTCACATAGAACAATTAGTACACTTAAGTCTGAAAAACTTGTCTAATCTGCATCTTACATTTAACCTCTACTGCCTCGCGTGGCCTTCCCATCCTTTCCTTGCCTCGGGTTGCTAATCTGAACCTTATCTGTCAACATTGCACTTATATGTCATTATAAGATCATAAGACTTAATATAACGTATCAAACTTTATCCATAACTGCTTAACTAATAATCTCTATTCATTTCACATGTGATGTATTATACCTTATTTAGGTTAATAATACATCTTAACTCGTTACCAACATTTTCATAACTCATATCATGATTTAACTTAGCTTTAGGCATGTTATATTATGCCATTCATCATTTCATTATACATTGACACCCTTTATATTGGTCATTCTTTATCTATCTAGGGTTTACATAGTTTATCTTTATCATTCTGTATCAAAACGTCGCATTTTGGACACTTTAAAAATTTTACATTGCGCCCCGGCCGCGAAGCGTTGCCTTTTTTTCCTACTAGCACTATAACATGCAAGTATATGCGTTCAATTGTAATACTCAACAAGCAAGGTATGTATCATTCCCACGAGGAAATATAATAATAACTACCAAAATCAATTTTAAAACTCAATTAACCCTATTTAAATTATCAAATTGATATTTTAACTTTTAACTAAATCATAACTAAATAATGATTAACTACTGAATTAAATAACCACGAAGTAGACTGCAGATAAATTGGATTAAGATTACAACTTCCCCTAGTGTTTCATTTAAATCACCCCACTCTCTATATGCAATTGATTAATTACATTAAACCGCTAACCGAGAATTCTTTATAATATTTATACGCTGCGTCTGCTAGTCATATAAACAAATCCTCCTAAATCTGACCTTGAGGTAATAGAATTAACAAGGAACATCCTAATTAATTAATTCACTATACTCTTATGTGCACTATGTTAATTAGGGTTTCAAACTTAGACTCTCTTTTATAGTTGCAAAAGGCATATTGGTATATCTCTATCCTATACACTAATCATATAAACCCTTTCAAGTTTTATGAATAGATGTTATCATACCCAGATCTAAATTGATACTTCATCTTCCAATTTTGTATAAATTATCATAGTAATTGTTGATCAGACAATTAAACATTAAAGCACAAGATATGATAAAAGGCTATGAATAAATAATCAAATTAACGAGAAAGTGATAAATTTAAACTACACACTAAGTTCCATTGTAATCTTAAATAAAAGTTAGTTCATATCATTAAAGAAAAATAACATCATATTATTGATTAAACACATCTTTAAGAATTACAATAGTTGAAAATAAAAGAAATGATTAAGAGAAAACTATAGTAGCCGCTCTAACGTTGTCCCAAACTCTAAACTTTGTAATCCTCTTCACGTTTTTCTTCTGCTTCTTCTCTGATTTGCAATATCCTTCTATGGTAAGTTATCCCTTTTCTTTTATCCTTAGGTTTTTGACTCTTCTATTTATAGCTTTCAAGTGAAATCCGTATTAACATCAAGTTTCTCACACAACAAGATTCTAAAATCAGCTTCAAGCCGCGATCGGGACCCACATGAGAAACCTGTTAAAAACTGGAAACGAACACCACCGCAGTTGCGGTCATGATGGGCGTAGCTGTGGTCCAAGCAATTTTCTCCAGTGCAGTTGTGGTCAATCCCAACGCAGCTGCGCTCCATGTTTCTGTTTTTGATTCTTCGATTGCTCTATTGTAGCGCAGCTGCAGTCCCCTTTTCACTAGAAATTATGATTTTGCCACTTAAGTTCAATTTTTTGCAAAACAAAGAAAAACACATAAACAAGTAAAACAAAACATAAAATGACGTAAAAACTAACAAATAATCAAGCTAAACATACTTAATTCATAGGTATAAAACTCACTCATCAAATGCCCCCAAACTTGACTATTTGCTTGCCTTCAAGCAAAATACCACAATCATAACTAAACCTAACATAATAAACACATATAAATTACTCAAGCAATAAATCATTTCGAATCAGATTAACGGCCTCAAAGATTATATAATAGGACTGAACAGAAATTGCACAACATAACAAAATTTTAAAATCCCAACACAATCACCAATTTTAACAATATCCAAGATTCCTTAGCGTGTGTGTGTGTCCCCCTCTATTCAGCTAGTTAGAATCTAAATAACTCATAAAATCAAATATTCACCGCACGATTCTAGTTCGAAGTTAAAGCTCCATTTTTTCACATTACTGCCGACTAAGTCAAAACCATCACATAAATCCAAGATCACATAGATTCACATTTCCGCACCTTTATTTCTTATAAGTGAGTCCATATAATTTTCAACTTTTCATCTCCCCTTGCATACCTGTTCATGGATGAATGCGTTTTACGCTCCATTTCATCCTCATACTCTCATTCTCGACTTGTGCAATGTCTAATTTTATTAGGCTATTCAGAGTTACATGTGTAACAAACTTTCAATCAATGACTCCCAAACCAGTCGGCTTTAGGGCATTAGATGTAAAAACATCCCTAAGGGCTTTAAAATCCCAACACAATCACCAATTTTTACAATATCCAAGATTCCTTAGCGTGTGTGTGTGTGTGTCCCCCTCTATTCAGCTAGTTAGAATCTAAATAACTCATAAAATCAAATATTCACCGCACGATTCTAGTTCGAAGTTAAAGCTCCATTTTTTCACATTACTGCCGACTAAGTCAAAACCATCATATAAATCCAAGATCACATAGATTCACATTTCCGCACCTTTATTTCTTTTAAGTGAGTCCATATAATTTTCAACTTTTCATCTCGCCTTGCATACGTGTTCATAGATGAATGCGTTTTACGCTCCATTTCATCCTCATACTCTCATTCTCGACTTGTGCAATGTCTAATTTTATTAGGCTATTCAGAGTTACATGTGTAACAAACTTTCAATCAATGACTCCCAAACCAGTCGGCTTTAGGGCATTAGATGTAAAAACATCCCTAAGGGCTTTAAAATCCCAACACAATCACCAATTTTAACAATATCCAAGATTCCTTGGCGTGTGTGTGTCCCCCTCTATTCAGCTAGTTAGAATCTAAATAACTCATAAAATCAAATATTCACTGCACGATTCTAGTTCGAAGTTAAAGCTCCATTTTTTCACATTACTGCCGACTAAGTCAAAACCATCATTTAAATCCAAGATCACATAGATTCACATTTCCGCACCTTTATTTCTTTTAAGTGAGTCCATATAATTTTCAACTTTTCATCTCGCCTTGCATACGTGTTCATGGATGAATGTGTTTTACGCTCCATTTCATCCTCATACTCTCATTCTCGACTTGTGCAATGTCTAATTTTATTAGGCTATTCAGAGTTACATGTGTAACAAACTTTCAATCAATAACTCCCAAACCAGTCGGCTTTAGGGCACTAGATGTAAAAACATCCCTAAGGGCTTTAAAATCCCAACACAATCACCAATTTTAACAATATCCAAGATTCCTTAGCATGTGTGTGTGTCCCCCTCTATTCAGCTAGTTAGAATCTAAATAATTCATAAAATCAAATATTCACTGCACGATTCTAGTTCGAAGTTAAAGCTCCATTTTTTCACATTACTGCCGACTAAGTCAAAACCATCATTTAAATCCAAGATCACATAGATTCACATTTCCGCACCTTTATTTCTTTTAAGTGAGTCCATATAATTTTTAACTTTTCATCTCGCCTTGCATACGTGTTCATGGATGAATGCGTTTTACGCTCCATTTCATCCTCATACTCTCATTCTCGACTTGTGCAATGTCTAATTTTATTAGGCTATTCAGAGTTACATGTGTAACAAACTTTCAATCAATGACTCCCAAACCAGTCAGTTTTAGGGCACTAGATGTAAAAACATCCCTAAGGGCTTACTTGTTCGAGTAACAAAGGCCACAAAATTTTGACTAAGCCAAGTTATTTTAATATTATAACTTTCTTTTTATATTGCCGAAATTTAAATATTATCCGACATTCCCCCAAACTTATAGAAAAGCCTAAACTTAGCACGAAGCAAATGTTCCAAATAAAATTTAAATTTTCTCCACAGAAATCATGTCAAATATCTAACTTATTAAGTTTTCTAAATAAAAACTAACCAAACAGAAGGATACTGTGCTAAAATATGGAAAAGAATCAAGGATATTGCCAACATAGCTCAAATGTCAAAATATAAATTCCGCATTTGTCAACTTCCATTAAATAACAGTGAATAATCAAATTCTTATCATTGGTCTAATCTTACTTCACATGATTAACTGCTCGAATAACCACTACTATCTGCAATATAATAAAACAAAACATAACCTAATTAATCATTTTCGTAGGTATCACGGTTACACTTAGCATGTGCAACAAGCCTTTGAACCCCATAGTTATCCTATGTAGACGAGTTATGTCTCGTGAGAGTTTGCAGCAAATATACCCACACAATTTTCAACATTTAATAAAAATCTAACATGCACAATTTTTGAATTCCCCCCCCCCCCCCCCCTTTTTATAAAAACCTAGCACAAAAACCTAACACATGCAACCTACCCCCAAACTAGAAATAAACATTGTCCTCAATGTAATATAATGAAAATAAAATAAGTAGAGGACTTCCCTGATGGTGATCAGTCTGTGCTAACGGCTGCGTCAAGTTCCACGTTTGATGGTGGATAAGGCGGGATTGAAAGAGGTGCAGGAAATTGGATGGATGAGAATGCTTGCGCCAACGCCTGCGCCACATCCACATTAAAAGATACATGGCATCTTGGCGTTGAGCTATCTGTTGGTTCTGCTTATCCAACCATTTCTGCAGTCGTCTTAAGTTCATGTGAAATTGATGCACTAATGCATTATTTGATGGAGCCGGTATTGATGACGATGATCCCAACTCAGGCCGAGAGGCAGTAGCATGATTCGGAGATGGTGATGCAGCGAAAAGCTCATTCGTGTCAGGCGACTGAGGTACCAAGATAAACCCCTCACCCGTTGGGTTGGCTTGAGCACCGTCCCACTGTTTAAAATTCTTTATGACCCTCGAATCAATTACTACTTGCGGCTCTTGGACAGGTTCCTCAATAGTCCATAAAACATCCGCTTGTGCGCACAATCCACATATCAATGATGGATATGGCAAACCCCTCGACGCACCACCTGTAGTTGCTTATTTGATTGAGGCATTTATCACCTTCCTGATGTTAATGTTCTTGCCTTTTATCATGCAGTATAGAAGAATAGCCCTGTCTTTAATTACTTCTGTGACATGTGTAGAGGGCATCAATTTTGCGCAGAAGAAGTAATACCACGTTTTCCCGTATCGGCTCAGATAATTGTAAGAAAAATGTATCGGTTTCCCATCTTAAACTTTCCAGGTAGCGTCTGGCTGGCATAAACTTTGAATGACGTCATCCAAATTTAGGAAATCATCCTTGTACTTGAGGTAATCATCCTTCTCGGTCATGGGATCAAGGTTATAGTACGTATTAATCGCGTCCTCGGAAAAGGAAACCTGTTTGCCCCTTACGCGTACTATATTATGCTTTACGAACTTGACATTAGCATAGAACTCCTGAACTATTGCGATCACAGCGGGTTCTAGCTGTTCAATAAACTCATACTAACCCCGCCCTTGTATCATGTTATACAAATGCTTATCCAATGCACCGGGTCGAACGCCTCTCTCAGGGATCATCTTTTTGTTAATAACCGTCGCATGGAAATAGTCAGATGCCACTTCACTGGAGAACCTCTTCTTGTTATAAGAATGAATAGAAGATGATCCTTCCCCTCTTTGTCTCTTAGGAGCCATAAGTAATCAATTCCCAAATCAAAAACCCACTGGATTAATGCTATGTGAGACTCCAAGTTGGTTTAGGCAATTCCTCAAACAACTTGCAAGCAAAGCCTAAAAACCTTATTATTTGTAACCTTCCCCACTCATTCACTTACAATCCCTCAAGCTTGAATGCACAAAAACTCTCCTCACCAGCACAATGAAAACCCAATTTCCAATTGAGTCAACACAAACTCAATTGGGCAACTAATTATCTGAACCAAAAAAAAATACGAAAACAATTCTCAAATACCTCACTAGTTGAATGTATTAATCAAATTTATGTAGAACACAATCCAATATTCAACTAGTTAAGCAATAAAAACTTGCCTTAGTTGAAATAACTCGAGCAGTGATAGCCCTCCAGGTGTCGAACGGTTTCTTATGTGACTTCAAAGCGAGACAATTTGATTAGGAACTCTGTGATGAATGCGAAGATGAGATGGAATCGGTAAGGCTAGGAGAGCAATAGAGAAACTCTGTGATGAAGGGTTGTAAAATTTGAAGATAAAAATAATTCGTTTAGGAGAAGGATTAAGTAGAAGTTGATCGGCCCTTTAAAATTCATTTATTTATGTTTTTTTTTCAAAGACCGGGGTCGAGCGCAGGTGCGGATAAGTCGAACACAGCAGCGTTAGGCGTTAAATGTTTGGCAGACTGATTGGGCGCAGTTGCAGTGGTAGTGAGCACAGTTGCGGTTGGCGCACCTTCATTAACAGACTGATTGGGCGTTGCTGCGGTGGTCATGGGCGCAACTGCGGTGTAACTTTCTACTTTCGCTATGAATTTTTCTGCATTGATGTCCATCCAAACTGTAAAGTTGGTACCTGAACAAATTAGCTTACGTAAGTAAAATGGATTTGATAAAACAACTAAAATAACACAAGAAACTTAGTAAACTATTTAATTAAACTAATTTAAGGTAACTAACTTAATGAATAAATAAAATAAAAAGAGTTAGAGCCTGAGTTGCCTCCTAGTTAGCGCTTAGTCTAACCAGTAAGGTTAATTGAAGTCTTTGCACGATCAATTGCTCCTCCAAAGTAATGTTTTAAATGTTGACCATTTACTTTGAAAATTCTTTTTGAATGGGGGTCCTCAACTTCGACCGCTCCATGAGGGTACACCTTTATGACAATAAAGGGACCCAACCACCTTGATTTCAGCTTTCCTGGGAAGAGTTTAAGTTTAGAATTGAATAATAAGACAGATTGCCCGGGCTCAAACTTCTTTGTTATGATTTTCTCATCATGCCACCTCTTGATTCTTTCCTTATATAATTTGGAATTTTCATACGATTGGAGTCTGAATTCCTCCAAATGGTTAAGTTGCAAGAGGCGATTTTCTATTACAGCAGACAAGTCAAAATTCATCTTCCGAGGGCAATTTCGTAGAAAAAGAACAAAGGGGTAGTATGGTAATTAAAAATGCGCGCGCTTACAAAAACTACGGCCCTAAACGGTACCGTTTTGAGAAACGACTGCTGGGTTCCGCGCATACGCGCGGAGTAAAAATTTTCTACGCCAAAACAGCGTCTTTTGGTACCGGTATCCAGCAGAATCTGCTAGCGCGCAATGCGCGGCAAGCACTTTTTTTTTTTTTTCTTCTTCCAAACAAATTGTCTACAGTACCGGCAATACACTACCAAATAAAAATTATACATTCAAGTAAGCTTTTAATCTCTCAATAAAAATTCAAAAAAAATTACCAATCACTTAATATCAATTTATAACATGAAAATTTAATTTTTCATGATTTAATACCATTTTTTTTCATAAAAATTATTATATCACATAAACTACTACAAATCATAACTTTTTGTGTATAACTCCATTTTGAGTGATCCAAACTTTGTTTTTCTCATGATTTAATGTTCTATAATATTAGAACATCAAACCTAAGTTTTATAAAAATATTTTTGGTCATAAATTCCAAGACTTGTTTACACACTACTAAACACATGTTTTTATCATACAAAATATACCAAAATACAAACCAAGCATATTAAACTCAAGCATGTCATAAATATTACTACAACACCTTATTAACTATATTAACATGTTTATACTCACATGTTAGTTTATTTAATTTAAAACAAAAATTAGATTTAGAATAACTGTTACCTTGATTTAATGGTTATTCTCATTTTTCTTCCAAAATAGGTGGTGAAAGAAAATGACATGAACCAAGAACTCATTTTCTTGGTATTTTTGCTCTCAAATAATTTCTTACACTCTCAAATGCTCTCTAGCTCTCTTTTGCTTGAAAAATAAAATGAAGTGTACATGTCTTACTAATGCAAGTATACTCCTACCAAATATTAGATATACATATTGTATCTAATAATCTAGACCATCATGCTTCTATATGGATACTTGCATAAGGAATGACTTAAGTACCTAAGTTGATGAAAAGAGGAATGGTGTCCATATACTACAAAACTAATACAAGCAACCATTTAGAAAATAAATAAAAATAAAAACAAAACAAAAAAAATCATTTTTCTCTCCCTCATTCACTATACACGGCTGACTTGGGACTTTGTCCCAAAAAGATAGTCATCATGCTCATTTGTTTTTAATAAATAATCATTTACATAATTAAATTCCAAACGCACTCAAGCTTTGAGATTTATTTTAAATACCAATTGGGCTCCTATTAAATTTTTTGGGCTACTAGTTTGCCAAATTTTATTATTCTTCACTTGGGCTACTAATTGATCCATGTTGGGCTAATTTAATAATTTACACATTAATTATTCAATCCATGATTAAATAAATAATTAGATTGAATAAATAATTAAATACTCTAACCCATTAGTATTAAATTACTAAATGAACTAATAAATATTATTCTTAATATTTCACATTGTTTACATTAATTAATAATCATATTAATTAATTTATAAAATTTAATTAACTCATTATAATCAATTTAATTGAATATTTAATTAATAAGAAACTTAACAATTATTTTGATATTAAAAACTTTAGGGTTTGTTCACTAATAATAATATATATAATTTATATATATATATATATATATATATATTATTTATACACATTACTTTACTTCAAAAACAATTTCACAATAAATTATGAAATTAAAATAAATACAATATATAATTTAATATATATTATTTAGGCCATAAATTAAATTATTTAATACAATTACATTAAATAATTTATTTCTCATCAATTATGGAAATAAATCCATTTACCCGAAAATACATTAAAATAATAATATATTTACTCAATTTCTTATTTAAATAATTTATTAAATTATTTAATTAATATTACACAAGTAATTGTATAATTAAATTACTCAATTATAATTCATTTACAATGATTTATTTAATTATAGAATATATTCATTTAATATATTCAATTACTATTTAAAATTACTCAATTAATTTAATCCCTTTATATATATATATATATATATATATATAATTACTATTCTCCCTTAATTAATTTAACTACCTTATATAATTTATAATTATATAAATTACATAATTATTCCTCACAAATAATTTATCAATAATTTGCATAAATATTGATTAATGAATATAATCAATATAATAACTAAATTAATTCTACAATTAACCTTTTAATTCAATTCGGATTAATTTAATATTAATCTATTTATTTACCACAATTTAATTAACCATTAAATTATGTTACTAAATATGCACGCATATATATATTCATATAAATACATATTTAATTTACACGCAACCACGTCGCATAATTACATAACTCCACTAATTTATTCTCTTCATCTAATTAGACTTGCTATTAGTCAAGCTTATTGAATTATCACTTTACTCGCTAACTTATCAAAAATTTGATATCACCAAATCTAAGTTAGTCCATTAAATTTAATTTGGACATCTATTTATCTACCACTACTAGGTTATCAAACTCCAACCTTTATTAAATATTAAATATTTTATTTCTAATTCATTTAAATATTTGGGATATTACAGTCTTGGTTGGTCAAAATGTTAGATATTTTTTACCTCCAAAATGTCCTCCATAAGCTTGGTCATGACAAAATGATAAGACACTCCTAAACTCATGGTCAGGTACACACCTCCTAATGATTTGATCAGGGCAATATTTAAACAAATAGGGGTCATCCCAATAAAAATGTTTGACTTGTAAAAGATATTTTGACTGGTCTTATTTGGACCAATGGGAAGGAATCTCACTAATAACAAGGTAGTTCACAATATCAGCAAACCAATGTGTAGTGGATATGGAGAAAAGTTGTTCATCTGGGAAAGAATCATTTAAAGGTAGTTCAAAGTTGGACTCCACAACTAAACGAGACAAATGATCAACTATCACATTTTCGGACCTTTTTTTATCCCTTATTTTTAGGTCAAATTCTTGGAGCAATAAGACCCATCCAATTAAACGGGCTTTTGAGTCTTTTTTGGAGAGAAGGTGTCTAAGGGCTGCATGGTCAGTGTAAACAATTATTTTAGACCCAATAAGATAAGATCGAAACTTTTCTAGGGCAAAAACTACAGCTAGAAGTTCTTTTCAGTAGTTGAATAATTCAATTGTACATCATTCAAAGTCCTACTAGCATAATATATGACATGGAGAATCTTATTAATTCGTTGCCCTAGAACAACACCAACTGCATAGTCAGATGCATCACACATTAACTCAAATGGTTGATTCCAATCGGGTGATTTGATGATAGGAGCTGAGGTCAACTCCTTTTTAAGTTATTCAAATGATTGGAAACATTTTTTATTAAATTCAAATTTTGATTCTTTACTTAGAAGATTGGTTAAGGGTCTTGCTTTCTTACTAAAATCTTTGATGAATCGCCTATAAAAGCTTGCATGTCCTAGGAATGAACGAATTTCTTTGACTGTAGGAGGTGGTGAGAGATTGGCAATGAGGTCAATTTTGGCTTTATCTACTTTAATTCTCTTTTCAGATATGATATGACCAAGAACAATCCCCTTTTTAACCATGAAATAACATTTTTTCCAATTTAAAATTAAGTTAGTTTCCTTACATCCCCTTATAACTAAATCAAGGTAGTGAAGACACTCATGAAATGTAGACCCAAATATGAAAAAATCAACTATAAAAATCTCTAGGAATTTGTCTATCATGTCAAAAAAAATGCTCATCATGCATCTTTGAAAGGTGAAAGGGGCACTAAATAGCCCAAAGGGTAGACGATTGTGAGGATCCGAATTTCCAGAATTTCTTTAATAATATTAAATGAGAATTTAATTGATAAAATTATCAAAATTGTTTAAATTATTTATGATATAAGTAATTTAAAGTGTGTGAAGGAATTGAATAGTTAAATTAAATATGTATCAAGATGGTGATGAATTGTGTGGATTTAAAATAAATAAAAAGGTAAATAAATTGTTTGGAAACAATTTATGAAAAACAATAAATTGTACAATTAAATTATTGTAGAAGTACAGGAATTATGATTTTAAATGAGGTTATGTGTTAATGTGAAAGGCATGAATTAAATATGTATATATTTATATATATACATTTTTATATATATGTGTGTATATGTTTAAGTGATAAATATAAATTTCATTAATTATGGAAATTAAGGGATTAATAATAAAATTAATCCAATTTTAAATGAAAAATTAATGAGGGAGTTGTAATAATATAATTATGGATTTTAGATTTTATTAAGAATGGTGGAGAAAGTTTAGAATTTATAAAAAAGAGATGTAATTATATAAATTATATAATAATAAGTATATAATTTATATAAGGAAATTAAAGTGAAATATGAGAAAAATAATAATTATATAAATTATATAAGAATAATTATGTAATTTATATAAGGTAATTATATGGAATAAAGTTAGAGGAAATTAAGAAATTATTTAAAAGGAGAATGTGATTATATAAATTATATAATATTAAATTATATAATTTATATATAAAGAAATTAATGTAAATATTAAAGAAATTGAATAATAAATAAGAAAAATGAATGTTTTAAGTTATTAAAAATTATATTTATTTATAATGGAATTTTTATGATGTTTATGAAGAATAATATTTCAGAAACGGGAACATGTTAGTGCAACATGTTGTCCAAGTAACGAAGTGAAAATTTATGAAAATAATTTTTATAAGTCATATGAATTATTTTATGATTTTTGGAGGTATAAATTACCTCATTTAATTACATGCATGTCATTATCGTGTACAAAATTTGTCAAGAAAAGTACCCGAAAGAGATATTAAATTTATTTATAAATCATGTTATGATTTTTAGTGAATTAAAATAAATATTTTATATATATTATATAAAATATTTATTACACGATATAATTACATAATGTATTAAATAAATTATTTACGAAATTTTTGAAAATTTCGAGAGAGGTAACAAAGCTGGTTGCGTGGGTTAGGTCGGTAGAACTCTCATGTTCTTCCAAAATAATTAATTTCTTTTATTATAAAAGGAAAAGAAATGAAGAAAGAGCAAAGAAAAAAATAAAAAACAAAAACACCAACTCTTCTCTTTCTCTGTTTCCACCGAAAGCAACCATCACCATCATGCCGGCAAGTACCATAACCACCAAGAAGGGAGATTTTGGTGCCATCAAGAGGAAGGAAAAAGCTTCAAAGGAAGGTATGAATAATAATTTACATGATTTATTATGTATTTGTAGTAATAAATTAATTCGTGAAAAAATTATAAATAATTAGAATAATGATTCCAAATAATTTTTGGATGAATATTTATGAATTGTGTGATTTTTGGAGTGTTGGTGTTGCTGAAATAATGATCAAAAATGGATTAAATTTTGCCTTGTTGGGTTACTGGTTTCGGGGAAAAGAAAGAAAAAAAAATTTAGGCCAGGCCGCGCATTGCGCACGCAGAAATTTTTTTTCGGAAGAAGGCTCTAAACGGTGTCGTTTTGAGGCACGGGTTCTTGGTCGGTCGCGCCATGCGCGGCAGGTCTCCAAACGACGTCGTTTGATAGGAGCAGGCGAGGGGCAGCCGCGCCATGCGCGGCGGAGTTTTCGGCTGAAATTACTATTATGCCCCTGCCCTTTTACAGAAATGTCGGGCGTCTCCTTAGCCGCGAGAATAACGGTTTTACCCCTGGACTTTCTGGAAAATTCCGGTTATGTCCCTAGGAGCGCGGAAAGTACGAAAATGCCCCTGGACTTTTCGGTTAATTCCGGTTATGTCCCTAACGTTGCGGAATTTACGGAAATACCCCTGATTTTTCCGAAAAATGCCAATTTTGTCCCTTTGACCGCGAAAATTACATAAATGCCCTCAGAAGTGATTTTTAATGAAATAAATGTTTAAAAAAATGTTTAAAAATTATAGAAAAATACTAAAAATATAGAAATGATGTTTGAGCATTAAATTTAATATTTTTGTAAAAATATTAAATATTGGAGATTAATATTTAAATATTTTAAATATTAATCTAATGAGTTTAAAGGTTAGAAAAGGAATAAATGAAAATCCGGACAACTGATTATGCTAAAATTTATCCGATGAATCGGGTTGTCCGTAGTGAAGGCATTTGATATTAAGTTAAATGAATATTTTAAGGAACGAGGTTAATATAATTAACCCTATTAGTTAATAATTAATCCGGTACCCTAAAATAAATCGTCGGGTAGGGTTAATTACGTTATAGATGATATTAATTAATTAAATTAATATCATAAGAGGATAAATAATTATTATTTGATTATTTTATGATCTTAGGTTGATCGAGTTAAGGTTTTGAGCTATTAATTGGACGTCAGGCAAGTTCTTCAGTCCCTTTTATGTTAAATGTTGAACTATTATGATATGAAATTCTTGTTTTAAATGCATACAAATTATGTGCTATGTGATACGTGTTTAATATGACCACAATGTGTTCTTTGTGTAACGATATGAGATATATTGTTATATTTGAAGCACAAGCACATGATATATGACACACACCAAGCATGTTAAGGTATGTGCTACGTGAAATATAAACTGTTGAACTTGCTGAGCCGTTGTGCTCATTACTTGTTTAAAATAAACTTTTGCAGGGTAAAGAAATAAGTTTCAAGAATATCGGATTAAGTTTAAGATAAAATACCTAGAAGGTAGAAAACGTGATTGTTATATTGTTAATATTATAATTCAATGTGAGAAATTTGTTAAATTACTGTGATGAATTGTATGTATATATAAGTTGAACATAGATATGATAGAAGTTCAATTATGAACTGTGATTGATCAGGATAATTGTACGATAGAAATTATTATATGTTGGATTACAAATGACGCAACAAGGAATATTTGTATGAAAATAAATAATAGTAAATTTTAAATGATGAGCTTTATAATACGTGAAATAGAAAGAAAAAGTAAAAGTTGCGATCCAGGGACTAGGATCCAGATGTAAGAATTTAAATATCCAAATATTTTAATACAATGATTGAATGGAGAAAAAGAAAAAGAAAAAAAATTATATCGAAAAATTCGATAATTGATGATTTTAAAATCAATTAATGGATTAAAGAAGGTGAGAAAAGATTTATTAACGGACTGAAATTTGGACATAAGGCAATTGATGATTAATAACTACAAGATTTAAGAGAATAAGTGGGTCGAATTTCGGGGTCGTTACAACGATGATCTACGAAAGTTCCATAAGAACAAATGAAGTTATGACGCCCCCAAATTCGGGTCCTAATTACCCGAATCCGGTCATCACGATCCAATACAAACATCCACCACTAAACAACATATAATAACTAAATGCGGAATAATAAACATATGTTGTTTATGCAAAAGGTGTTACTAGTCCCAAGATACGATAACCTTACAACAAAAGTACACAAATACCCTTAATAAAGCACTTAGGGTTTACATTACATAACAAGTAATTTAGTTAACTAAAAGGCTGCATCCTGAACTCTAACACTTCATCTTTCCCTTACCCTTGTTCTTCCCAGAAGTCTCGGGTTTCACTGCAATAATGTTCATGATATAGCAAGGGTGATCAACTAGTTGTCTCAACAAGTTTAAATAACAACAAGAAACAATATATCATGAATGAAAGGGAATAGCTGAAACAAGTCAACAATATGAATAACATAAGCAGGAATAATGATTTGTTTTTAGAATTAAGATAGTCAAATAGACTATAAACTATAAACATCCACTGGAGTCAATAGCAGGTTGACCCAATGGTTACAACCAGAAATATGTACCCGAAAGGATCAGCCTCAATATAATATGTGTATGCATAACATTTAATTTTCGTGTTTTGTACCTGATAATAGTCTAAGAATCCGCATCTTCAATGATTTGGATAGCTTTTAAAATCTTTAACATAAATGTCTAGCCGAACAATGGCTTAGACCTACTTTGAACAATTCTTTAAACAGTAGAACAATAAATAAAGTACAAATCAAAGACTGTACAAGATCAAATGTACCAAGTGCGACTAACAACAACATCGATGTGGAATAATTGTAAAGTAATTTAAACCACTCAAAGCATACTTGGAATTATAGTTCAAGCTTAAATAAATAACTTGCTCAATGAAATGAGTTAGAGATAAGGAACTTGCCTGTATTCTCAACTACAACAAACTAGTTTTAATTAAATGGCTTTGAAGGACCTGACATTAATCAAGTTGGTCTCTAACAATTAATACAGCGTATACTGGTATGTTTGTACGCTAATTAGAAACTTATCTATCAAATAAGTCTAACACATAATTCACATAATTAGATATGCAATCACTAACCCTATATACACTTAAACAACTTAGGTTAATGACTTAATAAGTTAAGAGTATTATTCTTAAGTGTTAAACACTTAAGGAATCTTTAAACAATTTAATATAATTGTTTAATTGAAAAATTATTAAATACTTTATATTTAATTAACTCTTTCTTTAATTAATTACTATTTGTTGTTAATTAAATAGTAATTAACTAACTACCTATAGTCATTATTTTGTTATAAATAATAACTAATTAATCTTACCTAAAAGATTAGCTTATTTTAATGCTTCTTAATTATTAAATAAGATTAATTAGATAATAATTAATTATTCACCTTTATTATAATCTTATGTAATTATTATTTAATCTTAATTAAATAATAATTAATTAATTAATTAATTAATCTTACATTTCTTTAATTATTATTTAATAATAATTAATTTTTTAATATAATATATGATTAAATTATTAACTTTATTTATCTTTTAATTATTATTTATTAATTAAATAATAATTAATGACTTCTAAAATCTTATTAGTTAATATAAATCAACTAACAATTTACTAAGTAATTATCCTCACTTATTATTTAATTTAAAGAAATTAAATAATAGTTTATTAATTTTAATCATCTTTAATTATTATTTAATGTCAATTAAATTAATAATTAATTATTTATCTAATTTAATTATTCTTTAATGTTAAATAATAATCAATTTATTTATCCTTATTTATTATTAAATTTTTTATTAAATAATAAATAATTAATGAAATTTGTATTTATGTAACTTAACCATAAATTTAGCTAACTAGATTAATATTTCAAATATTTAAATACTAATCAAAATGAAAAATATAATCTCAAATATCACTTTTGTATTATTATTATTTTTATTAAAATTTTAAATTAATTTTTAAACATTTAAATTAATTAAAAATATGCAGAATGGCAAACTTGTAAATAAACTGAAAAATCAGACTGAAGGCAATATTGTAATTAAACAGAAAACTGAATGGAGGGGCAAAACTGTAATTTCGCCGAAATTGGCTCCCGCGCATAGCGCGCACCTAACAAAACCCAAGGGCCCAATTGAAAAAAACGAAAACGACTTCCGCGCATTGTGCGCGAGTTATCATTTTTATACGTCAAACGACATCGTTTGGCTCCGCGTCTGGCAAAATCTGCTGGCGCGCAATGCGCGGCCAGCCTTTTATTTTTCCTTAACAGATTGTCCACAGTAACCGAAAAATACCACTTAATAAAAATTATACCTTCAAATAAGCTTTAACTCCTCAATAAAAATCCAAAAAACTTATCCATCACAAAAAAATAATTTATAACATGAAAATTTAATTACTCATGATTTAATTCCATATTTTTCATAAAAATTATTTTACCACATAAACTATTATAAATCATAACTTTTTATGTATAACTTCATTCTGAGTGATTCAAACCTTGTTTTTCTCATGATTCAATGTTCTATAATATTAGAACATTAAATCTAAGTTTTATAAAAATATTTTTTGGTCATTATTTTAAGGCTTGTTTACACACCACCAAACATATGTTTTCCATCATTAAAACTTATATAATATAAGTTAAACTCATGATAAACTATATAAACATACATAGCATAATTTTAACCATAATAATTATTAGATTAATATTTATACCATAAACTTGAAAGAAAAATAAGATTAGGGTTTTAAAAAATAATCACCTTGTTTTGATAGCTATTCTCCTTTTCTTTCCAAAATATGTAGTATAAGAAGATGACATGAACTAGCTTAGAACTCCTCCTCCTTCTCTTGGTATTTTTGCTCTCAAATATTTTCTTACCCTCTCAAATGCTCTCTAGCTCTCTTTAGCTTGAAAAAATGAAAGATGATAAATGACTAACAAAAGCTCCTAAGTTGTAAGTATACTTACAATGAGAATAGATATAAAATCTATATCTCTTAAAAATACCATCATGAAGCTAGTATACTTACTTATACAAGAAATGTGGCTAAGGACTAGAGTTGGTGAAAAGAGGGATGGTCCATGTACAAAAAAAACCAATACAAGCAACCATTTATTAAATATTTGAAAAATAAAAATAAAAAAAATCAATTCACTCTCTCTCTCTCACCCTTGTCGGCAACACATGCTCTTTGGTGTCCCAAAATAATTGTCACAAGTCACTTTTTTAATAAAAAATAAGTTACACCATTAATTCCAAGTTGGCTCATGATTTGGACTTCATTTAAAATCCAATGGACTCCTAATAAATCCATTTAATTCATCATTGGACTATTTAATTATAACTCAAATGATTAGTTATTAATTTTGTTACACATTAATTATCCAATCCATGATTAAATAAATAATTAGATTAAATAAATAATTAAATACTCTAACCCATTAGTATTAAATTTTTAAATGGACTAATAAATATTATTATTAATATTTCACATTGTTTACATTAATTAATAATCATATTAATTAATTTACCAAATTTAATGAACTTGTTATATTTAATTGAATATTTAATTAATAAGCAACTTAACAATTATTTTGATATTAAAACTTTAGGGTTTGCTCATTAATTTAATTAACATATTAGTGACCCCCTTTAATGAACTCTAGAAATTAATCACATAATCATTTAATTACGTAATTAATTAATCGCACAAAAAGATTTAAATAACCTCATAAAACTAACTCGTTAGAAATTAAATTAATATTTTAATAAATAAAAATGTCGTGAAAATTCTAGGACATTACAAAAGTGGTCTTTTCTTGGTCTTCTGGGGCTATGGGAATTTGAAAGTAACACGAGTATCCATTAAGGAAACAATAGTAAGCATGGCCAGCTAATCTTTCTAGGATTTGGTCTATGAAGGGTAAAGGAAAATGATTATTTCTTGTGGCCTCATTGAGTTTTCTATAGTCTATGCAAACCCTCCAACCAGATTGGACACGAGTGGGAACTAACTCATTATTCTTCATTTTGAACCAAAGTTAAGCCAGACTTTTTAGGCACCACCTGAACAGGACTTACCCAAGAGCTATCAGAAATGGGATAGATGATCCCCATTATCTAGACATTTAAGAATTTTCTTCCTAACAACCTCTTTTAAAACGGGGTTCAACCGCCTCTGTGGGTCTCTCACGGGTTTAGCATCATCTATTAAATGGATCCTATGTTGGACAATGGCAGGACTGATCCCCTTAATATCTGTTATGCTCCATCCTATGGCTTTTTTGTTCTTTCTAAGGATGGTCAATAACTCTTCCTCTTGTGGGTTTGTTAAATCAAAAGCAATGATCACAGGAAGAGTTTTGGAAGGACCTAAATAGGCATATTTAAGATCATCAGGAAGACTCTGGTGGACTCTTTTTAAGAGGTTCTGAAGATTTTAAGATTGGCTCGATCACGGGTTCCCATTTTGAATACATTGATGTAGAGGACTCTAACATTTCATTCACCTCATGTACATATTTTGTATCATCCCAATTTTGACCAAAGTGATTTAAACAAAAGTTAAGAATTTCATCTTCCCCATTAAGTTCATTTTTAGACATTTCCTGAATTATGTTTGTTTCAATGCGTTGGTCAGAAAAACCACTAGGTTGATTTCCCACATTAAACACATTTAAGTCAATTGTTATGTTTCCAAATGTCAATTTTATTAGTGTATTTCTACAATTGATTAACACATTAGAGGTTGCTAGAAATGGTCTACCTAAAATAATAGGAATTTGACTGTTGGGATTGGCAACAGGCTGGGTTTCAAGAACAACAAAATCAACAGGGAACACAAAATCAACAACCTTAATGAGTACATCTTTAACTATTCTCTTTGGCACTTTGATGGAACGATCAGCTAGTTGGAGTGTGACTCTTGTCTTTTTCAACTCTCTTAAGCCCAATGTTTGGTACACAGAAAATGGTAAAAGGTTAACACTCGCTCCTAAATCAAGCAAAACTTTCTCAATTAAGGTGTCTCCTATGATGCATGAAATAGTAGGACAACCGGGGTCTTTATACTTCACAGGGACTTGGCATGACATGATAGAACTAATATAGGCTGTTAGAAAAGCTTTCTTGAGTGGTTCTTTTGTGTGTGCATAAATCTTTTAGACATTTAGCATATGAGGGAACTTATTGAATGGCATCTAGAAGAAGAATATTAATTTTCACTTGTTTGAACATTTCTAGAATTTTGTCTAACTGGGCTGACTGCTTGTTTGAAATTAGTCTTTAGGGGAATGGGGCCTTTGGTTTAAAGATTTTTTTATTTGACTCAGAAGATGTGGTTTGTTCATTCTTTGACAATTGATTGGTAGATGGACATATTGACTCAAGCTTTGTGGGCTTTTCAGGCTAGGCTGATTTTGAAAATGGATTATTGGATTCATCAATTAAATTTTTCTCTTCTTCATTATCAATACCAGCATGATTGTTAAAATAATTTTCAGACCTTAAAGAGATTACAGAATTCACATGGTTGATTTGGTTGTTTTCAAGTGAATTGGCATGATAAGGTTTTTGATTAGGGACTGAAAATTTTAGATTGGTCTCGAGCTGGCTAGGGAACTTACCCTTCTCTCTTTCACTAACTATAGTGGTCAATTAGCTCATTTGGATCTCGAAACGAGATATAGCTTGGTTAGTTTGGATTTGAGATTTCATTAAAGTTTCCATATTTTTCTCTAACATGTTAAATCGCTTCTCACTCTCATTAGAAAACCTTGGTGGATATTGAGTTGCTGAATTCGAATTTTGGTACGGACCAGGATTTGACTTTTGGAAAGGTTGAAAAGATTGATTTAGAGACTGGTTAACCTGATTTGAAGAGTTATTCGGGTAGTGTCCTTGGTTCCATAAAAAATTAGGATGATTTCTCCAACCTGGATTATAAGTGGGTGCAAATGGGTCATTCCTAGGTCTTTGAAACATCGCATTAACTTGATCAAAATCTTCAAGTTGGTTTACATGTGATAGCTCCCTTGTTTCTAAAGCCTTAAGTCTTTTAAGTACACCAGCCAACTTAGCTTCAGTGGCAATTGAATTGTCAATTGTATGAATACCCCTAGATGAGCTAGGTTTATCAGTCTCTCGGGTGATTTCTCATTGCATGGTTTTTTCTACTAAGTCTTCTAAAAACTTCCAAGCCATGTCCTCGTCATTTTTTAAAAAATCTCCTTGACACATTGACTCTAAAATTGTTTTAGTGGAAAAGTCTAAACCTTCGTAGGCAATTTGACACAATCTTCATTTCTCAAATCCATGGTGTGGGCACTGAGATAACAAATTTTTAAATCTATCAAAATATTTCCAAAATGACTCATTTTCAAGTTGGCAAAATTGATGAATTGTAGTCCTAATTTTGGAAGTTTTGTGATTTGGAAAATATTATTTTAGAAATGTAATAATAAATCCATCCCAGGTTGTTATAGAATTATTTCCTAGGCTATAAACCACTTTTTAGCATTATCTTTTAAAGTGAATGTGATCAATCTTAACTTAATAGAGTCTGCAGACATTTGTTGAATTTTCATTAAAGCACAAACTTCTTCGAATTCTTGAAGGAATAAATATGGATCTTCTACCCCAGATAACTTAGGTAACATATTTATAAAATGCAGTTTAAGTTCAAAATTATTACAAGTTACCGGTGGTAGACCGATGCATGAAGGTTGGGCAAAGCAGGAAGGATAGCATCGATCCCTTAAAGAAATGGTTTGTGTTACCTCCATTTTTAAAATGAGATCTTTTAAAGTGAATTTTGACACTAAACGGGATGTTTTGTCCCTAACCAAAACTTTTTGCATGCACTACTAACAAATAAGCAAATTAAGCACACAAAAACAAATAAGAGAAAATAAATATAAAACCTACTTCTAAGGTCACTTAAATAAAATCTAGACAGCTCCTAACTGTTTCAAGTTACTCTTTAAGGTCCACCAAATTCAAAATTAATCACACCACTAGCCAGATAAGTGTAAGAATGGGGGAGTCTCTCCATAAGTACGGTGACTAATTAAGTAACCACGCGTTCTTTAGGCGTTTACTTTTTGAACCACTTGCCTAGACACCAGTAGTTTGATTAATTTAAAATTCAGACTCCTCTTAGAGTTTCTTGTCCTAATTGAGCTCAAGAGTCATAGGGGCCAATGTCTACTTGATTTTATTTAGTCGGTTATGCAAAGTGTGGTTATTTGTGGGCCAAGGAAGGATGATGAAATCCTCACCTTATCTTGTTATGAGATTTTACCCTTAATGTTAAATTAAAAATAAAATTACACAAATAATAATATAAAAAAACTCTAAACAAATAAAATGTCCTAAAACTATGTGAATTACGAAAGAATGAGAAATTTGACATACCTCAATCCTCCATCAATCACCACAGTTTATATTTAATAATAAAATAAAATAAAAACCTAAGCAAGATGTGCACTATGTGAGTGAATGCATGAATGCGACAATTAGTTTTTAAACTAAAAATAATAAACTAAATTACTATTATTTTGTTTCTTTTTTGATTTTATTTAAAAAATAAAAAAAAAAAATATGGAGATACGAAGTACCAAAAAAGCGCAACAACAAAATATCTATGTTTTTGCTCCTTCGATCTGCTTCGATAATCCTGAAAAATAAAAATAAAAAAATATTAGTGGTAAAAACTAATTCGAAGAAATAAAAATTAAGGAATAAAAAATTAAATCTAGTCCCCGACAACAGCGCAAAAAACTTGATGTGATAAAAAATAGTAACTGCAAGTGCACGACGTCAAATTGAAAAACGGGTAAATACAAGTCAAACCATAGAGACTAAATTAATTTCAATGTTCCCTTAATTTATATTCCAAACAAATTAGAAATAAAAAAATGGTAGAGATGATTAATTAACTAAATAATGTAAATTAAAAATTAATAACAAAAACTAATAATGAGAAAAATTACCTAGGAATCCAAATCCACTAAATACTAACATAATAATTAAATTCTTCCATTCCTTCCTTAATTAATTTATGAATATTTTTCCTTCCGTTTAAAAATAGTATTTCATATAATTAATATAGGCAAGCACAGATTATGAAAATTTAAGGATTAACTATAACTCATCAAAACTTCATTGAGTAAGCATGAATTATGAAAAACTCATATCTTAACAATAACCTATCAAAATCTTGCAATTAATATAGAACCAAAACGAATTATGCGCGAAGGTAAATTGAGGAATAAACAATTAGACATTAATATCGGAACGGAAAGAATATATTAATATGCAATACTTAATTTCATCTTCATCCTAGGTATTAGAAATTTAGCTAGTCATAGAATTCATAATAAAGAAAAATAAAATTCAAAACTATTAATATAAATTGCATGAAATAAATTAAAACTAATAGAATAATAACCAAATAAACTTGTATTAAACTAATAAAGAATCTTACAATACATTAATACTCCCTGACTACTCCTACACTAAAACCGTGGCACATAAAGAATAGGGAAGGAATAAACAAAATACTCCCTGACAACTTCTACTTTGCTTTACCGAAACTAAGAGAGAAAAAGAAAATAAAATATGACACCCCATTTTCTCTAAAATAAGACTCCTATTTATTAAAAAAAAAATTGAACCCTAATCTAATTTAGAATAACTTGGACTCTTCTTTCCTTCTTGACTTCAACTTCTACATGGTTCCAACTCTTTATTAGAGTCCAAATAAAAATCAACCTGAAAGCTTGTAGAACTCATTTTCCAACTCAACTTCAATTATTTATCTATTTCCTGCAAAACAAAATAAAATGTATTAATTAAATAAAATAAACATATTAAATAATAATAATAGAAATATGAAAATGCATAATTACGTGTCTATCAGTGGCCTTGTTCAACTTTCTGTAGTCTATACATACTCGTCAACCCGTAACTGTCCTTGTAGGGATCAATTCGTTGTTCTCGTTCGCAACCACCGTTATTCTTCCTTTCTTTGGCACACATTGGACCGGGCTCACCCATGAACTATCTGAAATAGGGTAAATGATACCTGCATCCAACCATTTGATGATCTCCTTTTTAACCACTTCTTTCATGATGGGGTTAAGTCTTCGTTGTTACTCAATGGTAGGTTTTACCTCAGCTTCAAGAAGAATTTTATGCATACAGAATGATGGGTTGATTCCTTTTATGTCTGCCAGAATCCATCCTAGAGCTGTTTTATACTCCCGTAACACCCTTAACAACTTATCCTCTTGACTTTCATTGAGAGACGCAGAAATTATAACTAGTAATGTAGAAGAAGAACCAAGATAAGCATACCGTAGATGATTAGGTAGCGGTTTGAGTTCCAAAACAGGTGGTTCTTCCGAAGATGACTTTACCCTTTTTGATGGCTCCCTCGAATAGTCCAAGGTTTTGAACTTTGTTTTAATTCGCTTAAATTTTGGAGCTGAATCTAACACTTGGGCCAACTCTAGCGAAGCTGGATCTTCCAAAATCTCATCGCTTACCATTATAGTCTCAAGCAAATCTTCAGTTTTAGTAAAAACATCTTCAATCGCTTCTTCCAGCATATCAACTTGGTAGCACTCCTCACTTTCCTTAGGGAATTTCATAGCCTTGAATACGTTAAAAGTTACATCTTGGTCTTTGACCCTCATTGTTAACTCTCTTTTTTGCACATCGATCAGCGTCCTACCCGTAACTAGAAACGGGTGCCCAAGAATGATTGGTATGTTGTTGTCCTCTTCAAAATCAAGGACTATGAAATCTGCAGGGAATATAAACTTGTCCACTTTTAGTAGCACGTCCTCCACAATTCCCCTTGGATAACTGAGGGATCTATCTGTCAGCTGCAACGTAACGTTTGTAGGTGTAGCTTCCTTTAATTCAAGCTGTTGATAAACTGAAAGAGGCATCGGATTAATACTTGCTCCCAAGTCATACAAGCATCGGTTGAAAATTTTAGCCCCTATAGTACACGGAATGGTGAATCTGCCCGGATCCTTCAACTTTAGTGGTAACTTCTTTTGTAGAATTGCACTACATTCTTTCGTTAATGCTACTGTTTCGAACTCTCCTAGCTTCCTCTTTCTTGATAAAATGTCCTTCATAAATTTGGCATAGCTGGGCATCTGTTCTAAAGCATCTTCGAATGGAATGTTGATATGCAATTTCTTGAACACCTCTAGAAACTTAGAAAATTGTTTGTCAATCTTTTGCTTTTGAAACCGTTATAGAAAGGCACAGATGGTATCACTGCATTATGGTTGTCCCCTTTTCTATCTTCCACAGATTTGTCCTCAGGCTTATTTTTTGAATTTCCTTCTTCCTTATCATCTGCCTTTAACTTTTTAGCTTTCTTTTACTCATCAAAATCTACATTCAACTCTTTATATCTGCCTTCTAAGGGTGATCGCTTTACAATGTTCATTACCACCTCCTTTTGGATTTTTCTCAGTATCACTCGGTAGATTGCTTGGAGGCCGATTATTCCTCTCACTTGACAAGTGTCCAATCTAATTCTCAAAATCCCTTATTATAACCATTTGATTCTTTGAGTTTACTTCTAGCTGACTTGCCAAATTAGCTATCATCTGCTCCAATTGAGATATCTTATTATCTTGCTGTTGAGGTTGAGGTTGAGGTTGCTGATGAAATCCAGGTGGATAAGTTTGCCTTGGAGCTTGAGGTTGTGATTGGTTATTGCTCTAAGCAAAATTTGGTTGGTTCCTCCATCCTGAATTGTAATTATTTGAAATTCCACGTTGTTGTCGATTAAAATTGGACACATATTGCACAAATTCAGTATTGATTGCACATTTCTCACTAGAATGATTCCCTGCGCATAACTCACAAATCAGTTCCATTTTCTGAACATTATGACCCCCAATTGTATCTATCTTCTTTGAAAGTGCAGAATATTAAGCTGCCAATTGAGCCAATAAAGCCGTCATTGCATCCACTTCTATTTTCCCGGCTAATTTTGGCTGATTTTTCCTAGCAGTTGGCCATTGGTAATTATTGGCTGCCATTGTTTCCAATAGTGTGCATGTATCCTCACAATTCTTAGCCATGAGAGCCCCTTCCGCAGCAGCGTCTATGTTGGTTTTCACTGTGCTGAATAGTCCATTATAAAAAGTCTGCACTTGAAGCCATTTAGGAATCCCGTGATGAGGGCATCTTCTTAACAAATCTTTAAACCATTCCCACGCTTCATAGAGTGATTCTACATCGTGCTGAACGAAGGAAGTGATATCGTTCCACATCTTTGCTGTCTTAGCTGGTGGGAAAAACTTTTCTAGAAATTTTTGTGCTGAGTCATTCCATGTCGTAACTAAGCCAGGTGGTAGTGAGTGGAGCCAACTCTTTGCTTTATCTCTTAGTGTAAATGGAAACAACTTGAGTCTTATCGCATCTTCCGTTACCCCGTGGTATTTGAAAGTATCACAAATTTCTAAGAAACTGACTATATGATCATTCGGATCACCATTTGGCAGGCCTCCAAATTGCACTGAGTTCTGAATCATCTGTATCGTGCCTGGTTTGATCTCAAAATTTGTCTCATTGATCACAGGTCTCATAATACTAGATTGAAGTATAGTTACTTGCGGCATAGCATAATCCTATAATGAATTTTGCTCTTCGTTCGCCATTTTCTCTTGATTTTGAATCGTCTCTTAAATATACCTCCTTAGTCTGCGGAACCTTCTTTCTATCTCATCGTCGTATTCAAACGATTACTGACCCTTAGAGCGCGTTTGCATGCAAATAAAATTCAGTATTACCTGAAAAGAAAAGAAAAGAAAAGAAAAGAAAAATGTTTAAACTAAGATTAACGTACTTGCAATTAATAAAGACAATTTATTAAAATAGTTCTCTGGAAACAACGCCAAAAACTTGTTGCCTTTTTTCCTACTAGCACTATAACACGCAAGTATACGCGTTCAATTGTAATACTCAGCAAGCAAGATATCGTTCCCACGAGGAAATATAATAATAACTGCCAAAATCAATTTTAAAACTCAATTAACCCTATTTAAATTATCAAATTGATATTCTAACTTTTAACTAAATCTTAACTAAATAATAATTAACTACTAAATAAAATAACCACGAAGTAGACTTCAGATAAATTGGATTAAGATTACAACTTCCCATATTGTTTCATTTAAATCACCCCACTCTCTATTTGCAATCGATTAATTACATTAAACCACTAACCGAGAATTCTTTATAATATTTATATGCTGCGTCTGCTAGTCATATAAACAAATCCTCCTAAATCTGACCTTGAGGCAACAAAATTAACAAGGAACACCTTAATTAATTAATTCACTATACTCCTATGTGCACTATGTTAATTAGGGTTTCAAACTCAGACTCTCTTTTATAGTTGCAAAAGGCATATTGGTATATCTTTATCCTATACACTAATCATATAAACCCTTTCAAGTTTTATGAACAGATGCTATCATATCCAGATCTAAATTGATACTCCATTTTTCAATTTTGTATAAATTATCACAGTAATTGTTGATCAGGCAATTAAACGTTAAAGCATAAGATATGATAAACGGCTATGAATAAATAATCAAATTAATGAAAGAGTGATAAATTTAAACTACATACTAAGTTACATTGTAATCTTAAATAAAAGTTAGTTCATATTGTTGAAGAGAAACAACATCATATTATTAATTAAGCACATCTTTGAGAATTACAATAGTTGAAAATAGAAGAAAGGATTAAGAGAAAACTATAGTAGCCGCTCTAATGTTGTTCCAATCTCCAAACTTTGTAATCCTCTTCACGTTCTTCTTCTGCTTCTTCTCTGATCTACAATATCCTTCTATGGTAAGCTATCCCTTTTTTTTTTATCCTTAGGTCTTTTACTATTCTATTTATAGCTTTCAAGTGAAATCTGTATTAACATCAAGTTTCTCACACAACAGGACTCTAAAATCAGCTTCAAGCCGCAATCGGGACCCACATGAGAAACCTGTTAAAAACTAGAAACGAAAACCACCGCAGCTACAAACATGATGAGCGCAGCGGTCCAAGCAATTTTGTCCAGCGCAGCTGCGGTCAGTCACAGCGCAGCTATGCTGCATGTTTCTGTTTCTGATTCTTAGATTGCTCTACTGCAGCGCAGCTGCGATCCTTCAAAGCGCAGCTGCGGTCCCCTTTTCACTAGAAATTATGATTTTGCCACTTAAGTTCAATTTTCTGCAAAACAAAGAAAAACACATAAACAAGTAAAACGGAACATAAAATGACGTGAAAACTAACAAATAATCGAGCTAAACATATTCATAGGTATAAAACCCATTCATCACGAAGTCTTCTCGGCTGGGAATAGTACACTGCACCCCGGCGTAGTCCTGCAGTTACAGAAATTCTGATTTTTGCTGATGCTTTGCTGATTTTTAACTCCTTCAATATACATCCAATTAAGTTCAAATTTGGAACAGTACTAGGTCTTACTACCCAGTATTTTACAAAATTTCTACTTGTCTCATTTGGCTTCTCAAAATCAGTGAAACATTAGCCCGTAGGAAGGCGTTTAAACTCGTTTTCAACCTTAAAACCAAAATTTACCAATTTTGTGATTTTTGGCCATTTGTTTTAAAACTTCATTCTAACACTCAATAAAGTTCATATACGTCATATATGACATGCAAAAACTTTTAAAACAATAAAACTTCTCACGAGACGATATTTGTCCGTTAAAATCCATTTAGGGTCGAAACAATCGATTTCGATTGTTCGAATCGCCTTTTCATGCAAATTTCAATCCGTTGATTACCAAATCAATCTAAACACGTGTATTTATATAAAACTAGGTCACTTGGCTTCATTTCACCTTTAATTACTCAAAATTGCCTAAAATACCTATATGTTGGATTTTCCTTAACTCTTATAAAACTTTTCATTTCAATACTTAGACTCTACTTGGCATCTTAAACTCTATACACCACATAGGCTACCACATACACATTTAACAACTTCTTGCAATCACATAACTTCTACATACACCTTTTAATGCACTTTACAGATTATGATTTTCTACATGCAAATCATAGCTTAATATTGTAATTTTCTATCACAAGTCATTCCTTTAAACCATTTAGGCATCTTGAATGCTATCTAACATGAAATTTCTCATGTATCCAACATGATCAACACTTTGAACTAGGTGTTCATAAAAATTACCAACAAATAACACATGATCCTCCATGAATCATGTTTCTTAAACTTTAAATATGTGCCTAAATAGTGCACCACCTTTGTTCTAGCATACTTGAGCTTAGGCTTCATGATTAATCAAACATATAGCACATAACTTACATAAATCACACTTTTGATCTTAAATACATGTATGACTTCTCTTGTTCTTCCATAAAAACACATAAATGACAATTTGTGTGGCTAGAACACATTCAATACCTTCTTTGTGCTTTACTTCTCCTAGCTATGAACCTCCTAATGGTTGGATGATCCATCTTGCTAGCTATGTCTTATTCCTTTAACCACTTTTTCAGCAATTCCTTTAAGGTTTTTCAAACCCTAGCCTTTTCTCTCTTTAGATCACTTTGTTAAAATGCTCCAATACTTAACCATCTATGATTAGCTTAACCTTTGCATGGTTAGGGGCATATAAGTCATTTCCTATTATAAAACAAGGGTAACTTGGTCATTATACCAACATAGGACACCAAGGTCATTCCATAAGTTGTCAAGGGCAGTTTTGGTCATTTCTCCCAAAATCTAGATAAATTAATTCTCATAAATCATAACTTATTCATTTTTTCTCCAATTCAAGTCATTTTGATCTAAACTTGTTTTTATCATGCTTTAATTTTATTCCAGCATCAATTTGTCCACAATTGACTTGTCCCATAACATTTATCACATTTTTAAAATTGAATTTCATTAATTAATAATAATAATCACAACATTTTTTTAAAATTGCATAACATTGCTTTCTTAATTTTTCTACGAACCACATTCGGTTCCCCAATCAATCAATTTCACTTTCCGACATCCTAATATAGTCGATTGCTCATTTTTTCATAAATCGCTTTCTCGAGAAACGAACCTCAATCGAATTACCAAAATCCATCATCATTATCCTTTAAGCTCATAATATCATTATTACGACTTTAAAGTCCTTTTCACTTGTCTACTTAATACACATAATACCAATTTAAACCATTTTTGCATACAACTTCCTTTCTACACATTCTCGGAGTTACTACATGATAGGGTTAAATTATATGATATTTTTATGCCCTAATACTTAGTTTTTATAATTATTGTATGCTTAAATGTTTAATTATTTAGCTTATTTTGGTTTTAATAGGTTTTATAGGATTTTAGTTAATTTATGTTAATTTAGGTACTTTTATAGTATTTTTATATTTCTTTTTATTTATGTGTTTTTATTTATTTTTAGTGTTTTAGGTGTTTTATTTATTATTATGTGTCTTTAGAATTTTTAGTATTTTTATATTATTTTTATTTATTTTTATTTATTTTATATTTGATTTTGTAGAAAAAATAAGCTTGGGGGCAAATCTGCAAATTTCGCAAGAATCTGAGGCTAAAATGGTAATTAACCAGCACCAGTGGCATTTCTGTAATTATCGGAAAGAGGCGACCGCGCGCATTGCGCGTATGGATTTGTTGAACATAGAAAACGACGCCGTTTCATTACAGTGACCGCGGCATGCGCGCGGTGAGCGGATAGTGGTAAGAAAGGAGCAGAATACGACGTCGTTTTTATGCCAGTGCCGCGCAATGCGCGGGCACGCGTGAGTTGACCGGTCAGAGGACGCGAATGGCTTGTTTGGCTGCGCGTTAATTATGGAAAAACGAATTATTTCGGATTTATTACTACTTTTTCATTCCAAATTGGATTTTAATTCCAACTAGGGTTAGGAAAATAATTATTTTACTTTTCTTTTATTTTTATTTGTATTTTAAATCCTTTTAAGGTTTGGAAAGAGTAATTCCAACTAGGTTTAGGAGGATTTTGGAGCCTATAAATAGAGGGTTTGACACACATTGTAAGAAACAACTCTCATTAGAATAAAAATTCTCTCTTCTTTTATTTACTATTCTTTATAATTATGAGTAGTTAATTTATTTTTCTTGGTTTAAGTGATTGAAGCCATCAAGATTTATACACTGTGAGATCTAATTTATTTTAATTGTTCAATTTATATTTTGATTATTGAATATTCTTCTATGCTTAATTTTATGATTAATTTGTTTAATTGCTAGGAGGCCTACTAGTTTATTATTCATATTAATCTACTGCTATTTTTGAAGCAACTAAGTTTAATAATTGTTTTGCAGATCAAAAGATTATTTTATTTTAGGAAGAATATTCATCTAAATTAAATGCAAACACGTGGCTTGTGTTGTTTAGTTCAACGATCTCTCTAATTCTTTATGCTGCTATTAAATTAAATCTTTAGCACGTGCCGGGGGTTGTTTAATAGTAAGGGTATTTAGACCACGTGGCTCTACTTATCTAAAATTAAGGAGGGAGGAGAAAAATTATTCCACCTGCGAGTAGTTCTTTCTATGGTGAATCTTCAAAATATGAATTGATTTATTTTTGCAACAGTGATCAGTTGTAAATTCTTGATGGTGGATATTAACTTAAACCAAGGCTTTTTATTTTTATTTATTTCTTGCATATTTATTTTAGTTAATTTTATTTAAATTATTTCTTTAAAACCCCCCAATTCTTATTTGCAAAAACATAAAATTAAATAATCATTCTCTGTGGGATCGACTCTTACTTGCACTACTACATATTTATTTTTCCAAAGTAAAATTTTATTTTTGGGTGCTTGCGACATCACACCAAATTTTGGCGCCGTTGCTGGGGAATGATTTTAATTTAATTTTGTGATTTTGTAAATATTTATTTAATTTAGTAATTTTTCTTAGATTTTATTATTTTAGTTTTTCATAGTTTAATTGAGTGGTGCAGGTAAGAATGGAAGCCATGGATAATTATGTCAATGAGGTAACTATTTCTTCTCTTAAACAACAAGTTAATGATTTAACTTCTCTTGTTTATCAAATGGTTGCAGGTAATGCACAACAAATGGAAGCTTGTAGAATTTGTGCAGTGGTAGGACATCCAACTAATATGTGCCCCATTCTTCGAGAGGAGTCCTATAAGCAAGTCAATGTAGCAAGTGGTTTCCCTAGTCAACCCCAATGGAAATATGATCCCTATTCAAACGCGTATAATTATGGGTGGAAGGATCATCCTAATTTTGGCTATGAGAATCCACAAATGAATTCGCCCACAAATCAAAATTTTCCAAGTTCTCAACAAAACCTGCATTCATACCCCCAACAGCAACAGGACCAATCATTTTATTCTGATATGTCTTTAGAAGATATGCTTAAATTAATTAAAGCTAACACTTTACAATTTCGACAGGATAATTTGCAATTTCAACAAGACATGCAGGCACGTATTCAAGAAAATAATGCAATTATTCAGCGTTTGGGTACTCAAATGGGACAAATCACAATCGATCAATTGGAGGAATAAGATTCTGAAGAATTACCTTCTCAAACAGTGAATAATCCAACGGAGAATACAAGTGCACAAGTGTTAAGAAGTGAAAATCCAGAAAAGAAAGTCTCTCCATCACTGAAGCAAGAGAAAGCAAATAACATCAATGAAGCGGACAATATTAATGTAGACAATGATGTTATTTTTGATGATGACATGCCTACGGTGGCGGAAGTTGTTGAGGAGATAAACAAGAAAAAGTTAGATATTGCAATTACCCACAATTTGCAGTTAAAGGAAGAAGAAACAATTGAGCTGAAATCAGATTTGACGGAGGATGCAGCTCCATTAAATTCTTTGCCAATGATTTTTGATAATAATGCAATAATTTCCATTCCATTGCCTGTTACTCCTAACAAATTTTCATCTTTTGTTTTGCAGGATCTCATTCCGAATATAAAGACTCTCTTCAATTATATTAAATATCTATTCGTTGAAGAGAGAGTAAAACGTTCATGTCACGTGCAAGGGAGACTGAATCTACCGATAAAGAATGACGTGATGGATGAGGTACTCAAAATTCATGAAGTTGGAGTAACGTAGTATTTTAGCATGAAGTCCAGCCAATGACGATAAACAAAGGCGCTGCTTAGGAGGCAACCCAAGAAATCAGATTTGCATTTCTTTTCCCTTTTTCTTTTTATAGTTATTTTTGCTTTTTCTTTGCATTTTATTTTACATTGGGGACAATGTAAATTTTAAGTGTGGGGGAAGAGATTTAGGATATTTATTTTATTTTTAGGGGATTTTAAAATTTTGTTTTATTTTTAGAAAAAAAATTATTTTATTTTTAGGGAATTTTAAAATTTTGTTTTATTTTTTTTTAAAAAAAAATTTATTTTATTTTAGGGAATTTTAAAAATTTTGAAAATTTGAATTTTGTAGGTAAATTCACTGCAAACCCTCACGAGACAAAACTCGTCCACTTGGGGTAACCTTGGGGTTTAAAGGCTTGTTGCACATGCTAAGTGTAACCGTGTTTCCTACGAAAATGGGGTAGTTTTTTTTATTTTATTTTTAAGATGTGTCGCTTGAGCAATGAGTTGATTGAATTTTAAATTTTTAGCCAATGATAAAAAATTTGACCCTTATTTATGATGGCATGGCTTTATTTTGTGACACATAAAAAATGATTTTTCAACAAAAAACGATAAAGATATTTTAAAATGAATCAAATTAGGTTATTAGATTTACTAGGTTAAAATTGAAAGTAATTATGAATTTTAATTTTGAAGCAATTTCAAAATATCACTTTAAACAAGATTGTACGAAAATAGTGATTAAAATGAATATTTCAAATCAAGCAAAACTATGATAATAAACAATTTCATTTGAAAAAAAGGTTTTCATAACAAGTTAAAACAAATATTTCTTCAAAATACTATTAATCTTATGAACATCAAATTTCGAGATTACTTTAAAAAACGATGCACCTTTTTAACGTTTTTTTTTTAAAATCTCCTTCACTGTTTAACACCATAAGGCATCATATGACATTTTAAGCAATCCATTCACTACACCATTCATTTAAGCATACACATACACACGCTTTTGAAGGGAAAATATCAAGATGCGGTAACTATATTTTTACGGAAGTCGGGGGGTGTTTAACACATTTCTCTCGTTTAAGCAAGTCCCCAACTCTATGAATCTCGGTTGCAGACTAATTAATCAGAGTCACATATGAGACATCTCGATTTACAAAAAATATAAAATTTGGATGAATTGGTACATTCATTTAAATTTATACCAACTGGCAACTCTAATCAACCAACCTATTATTTAAAATCAAATTTTCAAAACCCGTCAACATTTATTTCCATTTTTTCCTAAAATATCAACCCTAAAATGAACTGAAGAAAAGAGATAAAAACAGAAAGAAAAAAAAATCCCCAACATCGATTATAGGATAAAGACGAAAGTTAAAGGTTGAATTAAAAAAAGGAAAAAAAATAAAATTATTTATTTAATTATAACGTGGATAGATAGATTTGTTTGTGTTTTTTTTTCTTTTTTATTAATTATATTATCTTGTGCCGTTACATATCATCTCAATATTTTCTATTTTCTATTTTCTTTTCCTTTTACTTTCTGGTGTCACATCAAATAAAAGTATTAATTTTGGACTAATAATACAATTGATTTTTTATTTTTATAGTTGAGTTGGATCAATTGAGCAAATTAAAAGTTTGATGGCCCGACAAACCTAAAAAAGTATAATGGAGTAAGAGTATCACAAACGCGGTACTTTGAATTTTAATTTCCTAATTCTGCTTTCAATCCGTCCACCAGCCAATTGGGAAAATGGCGCGACCAACGATGCAATTGGGAGCATCATCGTCGGTGACCACAACCCTAACCCTAGAGAACCCATCTCCATCACCTTCTACTTCACAACAACCGCAACAACAATCACCACCACCGAAAACCCTAGTTTTGCAGCTTAATCGCAAGAAAAAGAAGGTCTCTTGGAAGGAAGGAACCGTCGACAATGAGTTCCTCCAGAAGAAGAGTTCTAAGAAATGTTGCATTTTCCACAAAGAAAAATCCTTTAATGAAGATGATAGCGATGAAGACGAAAATCATCACGATGACGATCACGAGCACGAGCACGATGGCGCTTGCTCTTCTAATAATGCTGCTGGTGTGGATTAAAACCCTTTATGTAAGTGTACACAAATTGTTTGAGGAAGTTGTTAGAATTGTGTTCTGGAATTTGTCAAAATGTTTGGATTGGAAGATGGATTTGAAATTTATAAATACGTAATGAATCTTATGTTTTGATTGTGGCAGTTCATGATTTATGGGGTTGTTCTTTTTAGTTTTTTTTCCTTCTTCTTTGTTATCAGTATTATAATGCTTATTGTTTTGAGAATGCTGCTGCTTGTACCAGGCAGGCAGCCATTGCCCTACATTTTGTCTCAGTTTTTCATTTTTATTTATTTATAAATTTTAGTGATTAAATAGTGTATAAATTGTGTTCTCAATTTGATTTGTTTTGAAATTTGTGTACAATTTGGAGTAGTAAAATGAGTTGAATATTTTTGAAGTGTTAATTTGAAGGTTACAGTTTTGGTAAATGTCTACAGCGGATAAATTTTATTACTGTGCTGTTATATTACTTATCAAAAAAAAAAAAAAAAAAACTAATAAAAAGAATGTGGTTGATCTGGTTATTGATAATTAATAATGAAATCAGTTCATCGTAGACTGAAATTTTATTTTGCATGCATTAGCTTTTCCTGGTTTCTTATATTTGATGGCAGCCATGCTTTTCATCTGGTATTGGTTTCACTTTAGAGTAATGAGGCTCCTCATAGTTTCTTTAAATTTTTGTGACTGATTGAAACACTTGGAGCTACTAAAAGAAGACACCAAAGTGAAATAGAGCTAGAGTTTATAATGTAAGAGTTTGTAGATTTACATACACATTGGGATCACAAGTCAAGAGCAAAATAAAGAATTTTTATTATCATTATTTTAATGATGGTGATCACAAGTCAAGAGCAAAGCAAAAAATTTTTATTTTTGCTAAGTTAGAGTTTTTATTATATTTAATATAAGAGTAATTGATGTAGTTTATTTATTAGTGGGGATTTAGGACATTAATTAGTGATTAAGAATTATTAAATAAGGGTATTTTATTTGTTTAGTACTTTTATTATTTTCTAAGTAATATTAGGGTTTTGAGTCTCTTTAAATAGTGATGTAATCCCATAAGTCTTGGAGAATATAGACTATTAATATTGAAGTTGATTATTATCATTCTTACCGTAGAGGTATCCTACCATAGAGGTATTTTATCTTAGTATTGATTTGTGGTGTTGATACATTTGAGAGACCCTAGCGATTTAAACGTGGAGTTTAAATTCTAGTTTATTTTTCCTTTGTTTCCCGTTATTTCTTTATTCTAAATATGTCCTTCATCACATATAAATGGTTATAAATTGGGAATTAATTCTTTCAAGATTGTTGGTCAGAATTGTATTCGATATTAAAAATGACCTCGATATAGGGACTTGATTGGGTGTTTATTGATTCATTTTGTTTTTTGATTTATTTTAAGTTTCTGGGGTTTTGGTAACAATCAGTTAAGCCTTACTGATAGATTATGACTTGTAATGTTAGACATTTTAAGAATAATTGGTGCTTATAATAAGCCATATTTCATTGACAGCCTCAATGCTTTTGAATTTGCTTATATTTTTTGTTTTATTATGTCAGGAAAGGGCAAAGTGGGAAAGAAGGAATAATAAGTATCTTTTAGAATTATTTTGGTTGTACATATGAGCACGTGGGTAGTTATTTAGTGCGAGTGAAGGATAAGAGTAAAGGTATAGGTTAGGAGGATTTATTTCATCATTTGTTATCTATATATATATGTGTAAAGGAAAGAGTATTCCTCAAGTATTATGATATGAATTGTGTGAAGAAGAAAAGCTTGTTTAAGCTTTCTTCTTCTTCTTCTTCTTCTCTCTCTCTCTCTCTATGTATCTCACTAACTCAGTGAGAAATCACTGAGGAATCTCTCTATGTATCTCATGAACTCGGTGAGAAATCACTGAGTTCCTCTCCTTCCTCCATTTTCTCTCTAACTTCTCTGTTTCTCTCTATTTCTATCCATCTGTTTCTATTTCTCTCTTAATCTCAGGCCAGGTACCAAGCTAGGCAAATTGGTAGCAGAGCTCTTGCTTGTTCCATAACTACCATTTCTTCCTTCTAATCCTATGTTTTCTTCTATCTTCAACCTTTAATTTCTTCTCTTCTACTAAACTAATCTAAGTTCTATGTCTTCTACTCCCTTCTACTCGTCACACACCCAAAAACAGCCCTGAAACACCAGCAACATCTCCAGATTACAGCAACAAAGCAACAGAAAAAGCAACTTCCGATGCTCTGTTTTCTGCCAGACCTGCAACTTAACAAATTCAGGTGATTAGTCACTTGTTTTGGGTATTAAACTTATCAAACCCACTCGTTTCAGTCATATATACAGAGCCCCAACCATATTTCTCATTATTAACATCACCCACACATGTTTCAATCCATATTTTGCTTGCTCTTTTCTGTTGGCAATTTTTTTCATATTATGTGATATAACCTTGTTTGATCTGATTTTGTTTGTGATTCAGTAACTTATTTCACTTTGTTTATCAGTGTTCTAAATCCCCGCCTAGGTTCGATTAATCCCCGCCTAGGCGCTAGGCCCCCCTTGGCGCCACGCACGCCTAGGCTGCCTAGCGCCTCGCCTATACCCAAGGAGGAAAAAAAATTTCTCCAGGAAATTATACGGGACTGGGCGGGCAAGACGGAAAAATTAGGCAGGGCCTAAGCGAAAAATTTAGGGCTGTAATTATTATTATTATTATTATTTTAATTTCAATAACTAAGCTACAAAACTACGTTGTAGGAATAGATGAAGAAGTTGAGGGTTGTTCAGGCCTTACTTGGAAAGCGGTTGGTGAAGCATCTGAAATGGATAGCGTGATAGAGCCTAATAGAAATAGTAGAAATGTTAGAGTAAGAGAACTCCATGAAGAAATTTTTTTGTTTGATGATGACACGGAAGAAGAGGGAGATGAGGAGTATGAGTGTGAGCCCGATGGAGACATTATCTTAGAGGGATATGGAGAGGAAAAGTTAGAGAGAGATATAGAGGGATATGTAGATGAGAATTATTAGTTTGTATTTTTTATTATTTGATTGTGTTTGAACTTTAAACAATTGCATGTTTCTATTTGAACTTTAACATTAGTAATACGGATATGTGTTTGAACTTTAAACAAAAACTTTTATTATCTTTATTATAAATTGTTTTCTTTTATATTATTGTTTTATTTGGATAAATGTAAGATAAATATTAAAATTGGCTTAAAATAAAAAATTCCGCCTAGAGCCCACCTAGCCCCCCCAGCCGCCCGCCTCCCGCCTAGCGCCTTTTAGAATCTTGTTGTTTATCATATTAGTTTAAACAGTCAAAAACCCAAAAATATCAAAATCAAATTGCAGTTGTTTTAAAATTCCAAAAACTAAACAGTTTTTGCATATTTGCTAATATTAGGACTTGTTATTACTCTAGTAACTTACTAAGTTTTAATATTAGTTGTGCTCCTTTGGTGCTATTAGTGCTTGTTATTACTCTTTAAAATTCAACTAAGCTGTAGCTAATTGAATTTAAAACTTGTTCTACCTCAGATACTTGGTTTGTTTAACTGAGGATATCCATTTCTTACAAAAAAACCACTTAAGCTCATTTACTCTCATTCAAGTAGTATTGCTATAGGTTGAAAATAATTTTCAAACTTAGAATCACTATAGTCCTGTGATTCCTTTCATTCCTATCCTCCGTGAACATGGCTGGACCATCACAAATGTTGTAGCAGGATTCTCTGAGTTATAGGGAGTAAACCAATGAGAAACTGCAATCATTGATGAGAAGATGGATTACTTGTGGTGTGAATGAGCTACTAAGTATATCGGCTCAGATAATGAAGAAGGGTTTGAGAATCCTTTTGGGAGTAAGGGGCAAGAGAGGTCTGTTCATGTGGGGCAGAGAAGGGACAAAGGATTTTTTTAGAAATCCTTGCCATGCTGAACAGGAAAGATCAAGGAAGCATGAAGAAGGTGATGCTTAATGGAGGAGGAAGAATCAAAATGATGAAGTTGATGAAGGGGGAAGAGAGCTCAAGCATCGCAAGTTGGTTTTTCTATTGTTTACTGAAGGTGCATGCTAAGAGTTGGGTGCAAGACTGTGAGGAGTACTTTGGGATTTATGGAATCCATTCTCAAAGAAAGATTGCTATTGCAGGGATGCATCTTTATGGGTTTTCAAAATATTGGTACAAGTCTTACATCAATGGCAAGGAAGGGTTTACATGGAGGGAGTTTGCTGATGGCTTCATTGTAAGGTTTACAGAGGCTGGTATGGAGAAAATATATAAGCAATTCAAATTGGTGAAGCAGGTGTGCACTGTGAATGCATATTATGATGAGTTTGAGAGGCACAAGGGGAGATTACTTGAGAAGTTACCTCACTTGACTGAGGACTTCTTTGTAGGAAACTTTGTGGGTGGACTCGAAGGATGAAACTAAGAAGATGGTGAAATTACTTGACAATGCGACACTTTTCATGCCTTCAAACAAGCCAAGTTTTATGAATGTCCTATCCCTAAACTTGCCAATAGCTACTCTAAAGCCTAAACCAATTACACAAACACTCAGTCCAACACTAAAAAAAGACCTCCTTGCAACCTTTACCATGAAAACACCATTGCTCAACTACCCTAGAAAATATCGCAACAGACCTAAACCCATCGCAACAGCCCAAAGAGATGAGAGGAAAGCAAAAGATCTCTGTTTCTATTGTGATGAAAAGTACACTATGGGTCACTAATGCAAGGTTCCTTAGAATTTTATGATCACTTGTGAAGAGATACCAGAATGTGAGGAATACTCCGGACCTCCCAAGTTTGATGAGGAACCTGAGCTTACCCAAGTGGAGGATGGTGATAAACTTAAAGGGAGAGCTGCACTGTGTAATATACAGCTTAAGGGAGTAAATAGAGGAGGTCAAGCACTAGTTCTTAAAGGCAACAAAGAAGGAAAACCTCGGGTTATGTTAATAGATGGTGGGAGCACTTTAAATTTCTTGGATGAAGAAGTATCAAGGAGGCTAGGCTGTCCTATACACCCTATTGACCCTATTATTATCACTCTTCCTAATGGTGAGAAATTCATAGTAAGGCATGGTGCCTTAAGTTTCATGGACATTTGACAATCACAATTTGAGCACACCTATGGGGATTATTAAATTTCAAAAGCATGATGCTATTCTGGGAACTACATGGATGAAGCAACTGGTGGCAGTTCACTTTAACTATAACAAACTCATAAAATTTCTGTACAATGTGGAAGAAATACTTATGGAAGGAATATGGAATCAGCAGCCCTCATAAGTTGCAAATTCTCGAGCTTGCAACTACTTAACAATAACTCAACCAACTTGGATGTATAGTTGAAAGTTATGAAAGGGATGATAATATTTCCTAGGTTATAACTGAGTTAGCAGCTACAAAATGGGGCCCAATGAGTTTGAATTAGTCTACGGATTGTTCAAGTATAGAGGAAAGTTGGTGATAGGATTCAAGGGGGAGTTGAGAAGGCAATTATCTGAAGAACTCCACGAGAAAGGAGTGGGGGGTCATTCAAGAACAACCCTAAAAAGGATGGAGCAACATTTCTATTGGGTAGGGATGAAAAATGATATTACAAGATGTTGTGTGTGTTAATTTTCCAAACATGAAAATGTAAATAGCCCTTGGGCTACTTCAACCATTACTCATCCTTAATCAGCCTTGGTGAGACATAGCTATGGACTTCATCAGTGGGCGTTATGAAGTTATTTGGGTAATTACTGATAGGTATAGCAGGAACTCTCACTTCCTACCCCTCAGCCATCCTATTTCTGCTAAAACATTATCCCATCTGTTCCTTGAGAACCTTTTTAAGCTATATGAGCTTCCCAATTCTATTGTAAGTGATAGAGACCCAATATTCCCGAGTAATTTCTTGCAAACTCTTTTTAAGCTTGCTTGGACCAAACTTCACATTAGTACCTCTTACAATCCTCACAAAAAGAATAAACCAATCCCTAGAATAGTACCTAAGGTGCATGTGCTGTCACTCACCCAAGAAAAATGGAGTTCCTAGTTACATATGGCTGAATGGTGGTTTAACACCTCTTACCATACTTCTCTTCAAATCACACTCTACAAAATTCTCTATGGTCATGACCTTATCCATTTAACCATCTCAACCAAACTTGGCATCAACATTGCAGCAATGGAAGATGTCCTCACAGAAAAACAACAATTGGATATTCTCAAGGAAAATTTAATTAAAGCACAACAGAGAAAATGCGGAGTTAAGCTGATAAAGGAAGAACCGAAAGAGAATTTGAGATAGGGAAGTGGGTATATTTGAAGCTTCAACCCTATAGACAGAGTTCAGTATCAATGAGTAAGAGCATAAAATTAGCTCCAAAATTTTATGGGCCTTTTAAAATTGTGGAAAGGTTTGGTACTATTGCCTACAAGCTGGAGTTGCCAAACACTTCAAGGATACATCTCACATTTCATGTCTCACAGATTAAAAGGTATCTGGGGACAACTCAATTAAACACAGCTTCCTGAGGTTAACCAAGAAGGGAAATTTGACGTAGGATCACTCATAACATTAAAATAGAGGAGAATTTGCAAAGGAAGCAAGGTCATTTATCAATATTTGACTATTTGGTGCAATAGAAATATTGCAGCTTCGAGCAAACTACCTGAGAAGATGAAAAACTCCTTAAACTCCACTATCCAGAGTTGGTACTTCATTCATGAGGACACAAAATCTCTTAAGGGGGAGGGAATGTCAGGAAAGGGCAAACTGGGAAGGAAGGACTAATAGGTATCTTCTAGAATTATTTTGGGTGCATATGTGAGCACATGGGTAGTTAGTTAGCATGTGAATGAAGGATAAGGGTAAAGGTATAGGTTAGGAGGATTTAATTCAGCATTTTGTTATCTATATATATATGTGTGTGTCTGTGTATACTCCTCAAGTATTATGATATGAATTGTGTGAATGAAATGAAGAGAAGCTTGTTTAAGCTTTCTCCTTATTTTTCTCTCCCTCTCTCTGTATCTCACGAACTCAGTGATTAGTGAGAAATCACTGAGTTCCTCTCCTTCCTCCTTTTTCTCTCTATTTCTCTCTATTTGTTTTTATTTCTCTCTTAATCTTAGGTCAGGTACCAAGCTAGGGTCCGACATATGACGTAACTGTTAAGTAAAAATAATAACACTATCTACGCATGTTTAGTTTTGGTTCCAAAAGATTTTCCTTAAAGTACTCGAGTTCTGGGAGATCTGTGGCCTCTTGTTCAGATGGTTTCCTTTTCTTTTCAGTTCCGGTTAAGTTGTTTGTATCTTTTCTTAAGCTTAATTTCCTGCAGAACTTTAATGTCGCGCAAGAGTGTTTCAATATTTTTTCCCATTAGTTAATTATTAAAGTTTGAAGGTTAATTTTCTCAGTCAGTGTCATAATTTAGCTTTTGGAGACTGTAAGTTGCATCAGGGCTGAAAGGGATACTATATATACATAGTGTAGTCAGGAAGCTAGGATATGAATTGGGGACCTTGGGGGTGAGAGCCATGACTTCTAGCAGCTAGCCCTTTGTTTTGATGTCGATCAATTTCGGATTGTCCATATGAACATACTATTAGACAGTTGACATTTTAGTTATTAAATTATGTTTGAGTTTCTGCAATAGTCAAATAGTCTATTAGTATTGAAGGTCAGTCGTTATATGCTGTCATTGGTCTCTTATGTTATTGTATTTTATCTTTTGTCCACATGCATTAGTACATGAATGTCCAACGTACTTGGTGCTAGTGGCTAGAAGGTTCCATGGGCTCCTATAAGTGTTTATAATGTGGTCATTTGAAATAAGAGGAGTGTAGTGATAGAAAATTCTCAGATTATTCATGGTGTGTGAGGACACTGAGGCCTGAGAACCCTAGGTGTGACTCATATGTTATCTTTCTCCGTTCCTATATTCTTGATATTCCTATTAATACTGCTGATATGTTCAGATCTTGCAACAGATTTGATATCATAGATTAAGGTTTCACTATTATGTTCTTACATAATGGAGAGATCCTCTACTCCTAAACTAACTGATTGGAACAAGATTTTTTACTTTTTGAGATTGTTTATGGAGTGGAGAATCTCAAAACTCAAGTATCTACACTCAAACATAAAGTACATGAAGTTAATTTGAAAAAATGTTTTGCTCGTTCAATCTTCACCAATAAGACAGATAATAATATTTTTGGAGTGGAGACTGGAGAATCTCAAAGCTCGAGTATCTACACCTGAACATAAAGTTCACAAAGTTAATTTGCAAAAATGTTGTGTTCATTCAATCTTCACAATAAGATTGAGAGTAATCAGTTTAACTATGGTCTTGAAGTTGAAAATCAGTTCGGGGATGTAATTTCTACTCTAGTTGCTGCAATCATTGACTTTGTTTATTCCAAAAAAGTTTCAATATACAGTCAAGGAAGTCGATCTTCAGATTTTTTCTTCACTACAACTGAAAAGTCTTCATATGAAACCATGTCTACTTGTTTCAAGTGCGTGGATTCTTATACAATTTAAACCTCGAGGTGAAGTTTTCTCCAACTGTGAAAAGTTCAAAGATGAAAAAGGTTCAAGCAGAAAGAACTTTGGAATTTGACTCGATCTAAAAATGGGTTTTTATTAGGGAATTCACAATTTAGTTATTAGTGTTTTTTTGGGTCGCTAAATCAATTTAGCTGTTTGTTATTTAATAATGTTTTAGAGTTTCTACAATGGTCAAATATCTTTTAGTATTTCATTTGAAGAAACTCGAGGGTAATTGTACATGCACTGTATGTAGCTAGTTCAACGTACTTGCTGCTAATGACTATAAGGTTCTATGGGGTATTATTATATGTGGCGTGGCCATCTGAAATAAGAGAAGAGTGATGCAAGTGAAAATTCTTAGATTATTCAAGGTAGGTGATGAATCATTTTCTTTTTGTAAAGCAAGAAACCTCGGTGTGACTTCTAGTTTATCTTTCTTTTATTCCTTTATTCTCGATATTCCTATTCATAGTTTTGATGTTAAGATCCTGCATCATGGAGTCTGCGGAACACCGTATATATTCTGTCAAAGCCTGCTAGTACTAAATAACTAGTGAAGTAGTATTGGATATGTAAATAGGAGTGGAATCCAGAATGGTCTACGTGACAAAGAGAAGTTAGTTAGAGGGTACAGTAGTCTTTTATGCATTCTAGACTAGTATAAATATGATGATGTAATAGATGTTGGGCAGACTAATATGATGAATGAAATTCTCGGGTTATGTCACACGAACTTTTTCTCCCCAGTGCTTTTCAGACCTTAGCTGCTTCCCCTAGCTTTCATCTAAATAAAATTCATATAATGTTCTAATAATTTTGGACATGCTCACATGCCATTTAACTCCACCTTGCCAAAATAGAATATGTTTGAATGTTTTAGGCAATGATGTTGTTTGAAATTTGAGATGAAATCTTGGAAATTGTTAGGATTTAGTGGTTTAGGTTCTTAAATTTTATTTTATGTGGTGGTTTTAACCTATGGATTAATATCCATGAAGTGCAGAAGCAGGGAGTCTTCTTAGTCTAGGCTGGTTTCTTATGAGAGGACTTGTATTGCAGGCATGAGAGAGAGAGTTTCTCTGCTGCTTAGCTAGAGTGTCCACTGATGAGTACTTTCATTTTCATAATGATTACATCTTTTCCATTGGTTACATTATATATTTTTAGTTATGGAAGTAGTGTAATTTGGAAATTAGGGTAGAGAACAATGTTATTTTTGCAATAGCTCTTGTAAATACTGTATGTCTAAAGTAAGGCACTAGTGGCAGTGCAGCCCCAGAATGGGGGCATGGGGAGCCCACCCTCACTAATTTTCTGAAATTTTCATCCATACAGATGCTAGTCGTATATTTATATTATAAAGCAAGAGGAAAAAGTTGATAGTTAATTTGGTATAAGCATTAAGCAATATATTAAAGCTTTTTCATTTTCTTATTTTACCCTTTAAACCTCCTTTATTCATTCTCACTTTTCTCTATCCCATTATCTCTTACCTCCTATCATTTAGTATCCCATTTTCTCCTTTTTAACACACACGTAGTGTGTGCCATGTAAACTAGTGTTTTAAAAATATAAAGGAGTTTTAGACAAAATTCCCACCATCTAAACTAATTACTAAAATCTAAGAGTGACCGAGTGGCAGTTCAGTTTCTTTTGATTTCTCTCCCTCTCTGGTCACCTAATTTTTTTTCTGGCAGCATCATTACAACAGTCCGCAGGCCCGGTGTGATGGCTAACTGCTCTCTTCCTTTTTTTCTTTTTGGTACATGAAATGGGGGTAGGTAAAGTATCCCATAATCCATGCAGGGCACATTACGCCTAAAACAACTCTTTCTCTCTATATAGAATATACCATAATTCATGCAGGGTACAGTGGGCCTACAACAACTCTTTCAGTCTATATAGAATCAACGACTTCTCTCTTTCAAGTTTCAATTTCTAACTCGCCCCGTTGAAAATTCCTGCGTCCACTGCTGCTAAGTGATTTGCTCTACAGTTAGGTTTAGTTGGCTAAGTGGTTCTGCGTGCTTAGAACTATGTAATGGTTTGCATGTGCTTGCAGTAAACTTTTAAAAATCCATATTATAAATTGTACTCCCTCGAAGATACATTTATATCCTAAATGTTATGAGTTTGGTTGGAAAACAAAGTTTTTCTTGAAAGTCTTTTTAGAAATGTCTGAATTTTGGTAGGGAGTAAACAGAAGATATTGAACATGTCTGAATTGTTTGTTTTCTTATCTAATGCATCTTTAATTTCATCAAACATGAGTGCTGGTGAAGCTTTTTATGTAGCAAACTCGAGCCACCTTACTAAGAATTGGTAAATATGAAAAAAAAAAAAAAAAAAAAAAAGCAGTTGAGGGCCTGGGTATGAAATATAGAATCGTATGTCCAAAAAACATAATTTTATGCTTGAAGCAAAATTTCAGAAGACCTGGGGCCCCACCTCACAGCCCCCTGGGGACATAAATGGCTCCAGCTGGAAGGTGTAGCTGCAAGTTGAACTGGGCATTTTCTAGCACCAGGATCGAATTGTATTCCTATACTGTTGCTGCAACATAGCTCTGTTTTATTACTTGGGTTTTATCCACATTGTCTTGTACGGGCTATATAAGCCATAGTTTATAATTATTTTGATCCACCTGAAAATTGCAAGCAAAAATAACTCTTTTGCAATTAAATTGCAGATTTGTTGCAATTAATATAGCAGTTTCTCTTTGTCAGGAAGTTCATCTGCAGTTTCTAGTCTGATTGACAACATTTGAAAGATACAGTGGATGCAACTCCAAGTGGAGCTCACTTTCTATTGTACCAGCATTAGTTTGTATTCCTATACTGCTTCTGCAGCATATCCCCTGATCCAGTTAAAGAGAATGTTACAAATCATGGATAGTTTCTTCATTATGTAGTATATCAGCATTATATATTTAGCTAAAGAACTTATCACAACAGTGAAAAGCCGATTTAATATATATTTTTAGTTTGGTTGACGATCCATCTCTTTAGGGTTACTTTATTGTCATTACTTGCTGGAAGTTCCTTTTATGATTATGATAAATATGACAATAATCTTTATTCTTTTTGAATGAAAATTTGTCTGTATGATAAACTTTGATGCAAGTCTAGGCCCCATAAATAAACTACGGTTACGTTTATTTATAAAAAATATGTTCGGGATTAGATTATTTGTTTTAATTTAATATCATTTTGCATTATTTAATCTTTTGACTAGAGATTATTAATCCCTTAATGTTAGACTATTAGTCTCATAAAGCTATTTAATAGCTTAAAATGAAGGGACTATTAATCTCACATTTTTTATGGGATTATATAATTTCTCATAAATAACTTTATGAATAATTAAAACTAGTCCATAAGACTAGTTAAAGGACATTAATCCTCTATCATATGATAAAAAAATTCGAAATAATGTTAAATTAATATAAATAATTTAATTCTAAATATATTTTTTATAAACAAAACTAACCTATGATTTGTATTTCTCAGACTATCAGTACAGATTTTAGGATTAACGCTTTCCTTTGTATGAGTGTTATTATTTTGGTAGAACTTTTATTTGCGTTTTGGTGTATCTATTTTATGACTTATTGCAGACTTGTAGATTAAGTTGATAATTATTTACCCACCGAGGATTCTGTCATATCTACTATTTCCCTTTTTTTCTTTCCTTTCTATCCTCTATTAATATTTTGTGTTGTTCCTTTCCCCCACTTGTCCTGTAGCTTCGTTAGTTTCTCTCTTTAATGTAACGCTTTCTACATAATTAGTTATTATAGTCTGAGTACTGTAAACCATGTCTGGGGACCTTAACACCTTAGAAACCATGTCTGGGCACCTTTGACACCTCACTTTTTTTTGTAGTACTTCTAAATTCTTGCTATTAACGGCGAAACAACCAAGGGGTAGGAGGGTTTATTTAGTACTTCTAAGTACTTGCTATTACACGGTGAAACAACCGAGGGGTAGGAGGGATTTAAACCCCATACCATTGCTATGCAAGGTCTGGGTAATCCATCACAGCTCAAGGCTGGTGGTAAGACACCTTAAAGAAAACAAATAGTGATCCTAAGACACTTTTAATAACAGGATGAAAACTAGTTAAGCTACTAGGATACAACCAAAAGATTAACTGGCATAAGAGTCCGTAAAACATTCAACACTATCCCACCGCTGATGCAAAGCCCAGAGCAGAGTGTAAAAGAGCTAGAGCTTCAACGTGAAGACGAGGAAATTTATTTGCTCAAGAAGGGCATAATAGTGCTTTCAACAATAGAAATAGAAAAAAAAAACACTTGCACAACATCCACTAATACAAGTAAACACTCAATACCATGCCAACACCAACCACTAACATCCACCATCATAATCATCCACTAACACAAGCACACAACACACCTTTTTCATCTTCTGCAATTTTTCTTCCTTCCACACCCACCCACTCCATTAACATAAGCACACAACTCTGTCAATTTTGTCATCTTCACAGAGTACCAATCTCAGCCACCTACCTCCATGGCCACGGTAACAGCACCACAAAAAACTAATGTTTGGTTCTTAACTTGTTATGAACACCTTGATTTGATGATGGATTTATAATAGTTCCAAGTCTTATTTTGTCATTACGAGATCAATTGTAATATTTGTAAAAAGGTTTGTTATGTTCTGTTAGGATTAGTACTTGGATCCTAATAATTATTGTATAGTTTTTTATTCAAACAGAAAAATCCCTAGTTAAGTTGCGATTTTTTGTAGTCTTTTTATTTGTAATTGTTGTGTCAATAATCTTTGGAAGAGCTAAGAGTAGAACCTTAGTTGGAGCTTAATTGGAATGGAAAAATACTCGGAGCAGAGTAGAAGTACTCAAAGCAGAGCAAGGCATTCAGAGCATGGCGTAGAAAATGCAGAGCAAAAGAACAAATAAAAGTAGATCATTGAACGAACTCAACGCATAAACGAAAGCGTCGAGCAGTTTGCTCTACACAGTCTTCACCAGGAGTCGATTTCACTCTACGTTGAGCATAAGGTTGAAGTTTGGAACGATCGCTCTACTCACAGTAGAATACAAGCGTAAAGCAAGTTACTTGGAGCTTGTGTATGTACCGTATAGTAACTTTCCTAGAGTAGAGCAGTCAAGCTTCAAGTAGAAGTCCTTTAGAGCCTTCAATGCTCAAAGTTGCCAAGCCAAGCCAAGCCACGCGAAGTACGGTCATTCCACTCAAAACATTTCATGTGCTGAGTTCAGAGCCGAGAGTGTTCTTAGTCTAGCTTCAAGAAATCCCAAGTAAAAGAACAACCTGATGTGACTACTCAATATTAGGCATGATCATGCAAAAGATCAACAAAATAAATGATGACACGTGACATGCTAGCAACTTGAGTCAACTGCTGCAGGATCAAATAGGAATAAAGGGTGAAAAAACATATATAGTGCTTTCAATACCGACACCAACAGTTGATGGGAACATTTACCTACTTAATCCCAATGTTCAATGGGCAAAAGAATGAGTCAAATATATTTATAGTAGTCCTCTACAACTGAATTCAACACTTTATCGGTCCAACTCTCGTCTGTTGAACTATTCATGGTTTTTCAAGCATTCATATGCATTCAAAGCTGATCATTTAGTGCACTTTTTCCTCGAGGCATTCATGAGAAATATTCTTTCCGTCTTACCATTTTCGGAGTAAGGACGTGTTCGACTAATAAGACTTTAAATATTTTTCACCGCTTGTTTTGTTAATATATCTTATTAAAGTGTTGAAGACCATCGTATTATTCGCCACTGTTGGCGGCAATTCAGAGCAAGACATTAAATTTTAGAGGTTAAATATTCTTCTTTATTCTTGAAAATAAATCCTTATCCCACGAGTAGGTGAATATACCCAAGACATTAAATATTTTTCTTTACTTAGACGCAAATTAAAGTGTATATAAATGTAACCTATAGTCAAAGTCTCCTCACTATAAATTGAAACAATATTACAAAGTTGTTACAAAACTAGAATTTTTTTATGGGGACCGAGATAGAAAGTGGCATGCTCAAATATATATATATATATATATATATATATATATATAAACAAATTACGACTAAATTCATACATATAATTTATGTAGGACTTATTAGAAATAAAAATTAATATTTGCATGTATTGTGAAAATTACATAACCTTAGGAACATGAAGCAAAAATATCATATTTGGAAGGATTTAAATTTGTTTCTTCCAAATTCCTTAGATTAGTTTTGGAAGGTAAGCATGGTTATCAAAATGAACTGAACCGATCGGTTCAGCTTATTGAATCAAGAACCGAACTCCAAGTTGACCGACTCAATCAACTATATAATTAAAAACGTAAACTTAATTTGATTTTATCAATTTTTAGTTTAGCTTTCTTAATTCATAGTAGGATAAGTGCTATCTAAATTTATATTAATTAAATACTATCTAAATTTAAAAATATTTCTATCGCTAAGAGAAATAAAAAAGAAGAAGATATTTTTCTTTTCTATTTAAATTAATATAAATACTATACAAATTTATAATAATTAAATATATATTATCTAAATTTGTATAGTATTCAAAAGAAATCCAACCAATCTCTAAGAGAAAAATAACTTCTAAAAGATTTTTTTTTTGATCTTACTAATTTTATTACAAATTTTTTTTTATCACAATTTTATGTAATTAATTAAGACAATATAACATATTATACTATGCCATATACCCCAATTTTATGTTATTTTAAGTCCAATCAAAATATAAAATGATATATGATTTAGTTTTGTGGTTACTTGATATTTATTACGAAGTGAGGTATTAGCATAAATATTATTTAAATTTGTATTAATTAAATACTATCCAGCTTTAAAAATATTTCTATCTTTAATACAAATAGAAAATAGAAAGATATTTTTCTTTCCTATTCAAATTAGTATAACTACTATACAAATTTCTATCAATTAAATTTTAAAACATCCTATCTCTAATAGGAATAGAAAAAGCGAATATTTTTTTTCTTCTATTCCTATCACTTATAAATTCACTAACAACAATTCACTTTTATTCTCGATGGATTCGACAAATAAAGAACAAAAAATTTCATGCAACAAAAACATTATCGAGATATGGTTGAGAAAAAAACATTTGAAGAACAATATAATTTGAAAAAAATAACAAATGCATCCACACTGATCATTCAATGAAATTTGAAGTTGGCGACTTAAAAGGTATATATTTGAAACTTACAAGATCTAATGTGATGTCCCCTAAATCCGGATTCCTTGAATCTCGGGTTCAGTGCTCACGATACTATTCTACCATAAAATCACATCCATTCATTATCTGAATAAAATAACTTAATTATAATATTACATAACTATCTCAGGTTCTATAGACCTTTACAAAATCCAAAGCATTAACATCAAAATATATTACAAATTTATTGCATCAACAAAAGTATAATAGCTAGACAAGTATTGCTTACTCGCATTTCCTTTCCCTTTATCAGTTCCTAAACCTTCTGCTTGCTCAGGCTTAACTGAAATATTATGTTAAGCAAGAATGAGCATTAAACTAGCTTAACAAGTATATAAACAAGTAACTACATAATATCTTAGAAATAATAAAAGATTTTTTTTTAATTAACTTTAACCATTCAACAATACTACAAAGAAGCTTGAAACCATATCATAAAACTCTTTCATAAACGATTTGAATCATTAACATAACATGCTATACGGTCACAAGACCAAGAACTCGTTTAGAATAATATCAATCATAAAGACCGATACTGCCCAACACAGTCACAAGACTACAATTTTCTTTCAGACGTGCACTTTAGGAGATAAGCCTATCGTACCCTATATTGTGCACAACATAACCATCTAACGACGCAACCACGCCATAGGATTTCATATCCCTATTTACTTTTATCCACTTTTATGTAAGGAATGTTTTGTTACAACATTTTCATAGATTCCGCACCACAACAATATGAATCAAAGGACATAAAAATAAATGTCCGAAGTCAACATAAATCACAACATATGTCTAGTCAGATAAAAATGGCATCGACCTTTCTTAAAACAGTTCAATAACTAAATGAACTTCAGAAATACCCTTACGAGTTTACATAGCATACATAACTATTAAATGAACTACAAAAGAGAGTTCGAATAGAATACTTGCCTCTGTCCTTGCTTACTTTTACCATTACTACCTTATCACGTTTATGACCTACATATCCACAATGTCGGTCCATACATTAGTTACATACATATCCTTTTACCTTTACCACATTACACGTTCAATGCATTACCTTGACATAAAAGCCACCGTTCACCTTTAGACATAACTTAACATATATCATATTGTTAATTCATACCTTAATATCTACCAAATTGACTATTTTTTATATTATCAATTTAAGGTTTACATATCATGACTCTATTATATAATATCCAAACACTGCATTTTGGATTAAATTATTTTTTTTTAGGAACAGGGCACTGCGCCCTAGCGCAGAACATCTCGCCCCCAGTGAACTTGGTGATGAGCGGGTTTTATACCTGCGAATTAGTACGTCTAACTTAATATTTTGTGAGTTTTTGAGAGTTGTTATTGCTTATATTTATGAATTTTTTGATCCCTAATGTCTCGTCGGTGTTTTGTAGGATTTTTGAGCTGAAAGGGCAAAATGGTAAATTTCACAAAAGACCACCGCCGCAGCGGTGGATTATACCGCCGCGGCGGTCAGCCATGCTGATTTCTGACGAGTTTTTCCTACTTAAGAAAAACGTTGGCTAACCCTAGGGGCATCAGTTCTCACGCCTTAGAGCTTATTTTCTTCATTTCTTCCAGCCTTCAAAGCCACTTGGATTGGTGTTAAGCTCAAGAACAAGAAGAATCATCAAGCTTGGATTGCTATATTGTGAAGGGAGTTTTAGTGTTTGAAACTTGTGTTCTAGGAAGTTTCATCCATTCTAGTTATCTTCATTCTATGTATTTAAGCTTAATGAGTAACTTGTTAATGATTGTTGGTCATTTAGCTATGAACTAACTTCATTTCTAGGATCACAATGGATCTCACTACTAGATTTTAATGAAATATCTCTCTTTTTGATGTGAATGGATTGCTAATGAATGTTTATCATGCTTTGCTCTTCATGTATGGATTATGTACTTTGTATGTAATGTGTGGTTGTTTATGATGTTGAAAAATGGAGTAAATAACTAGATCTAAAGCATGATAGCACTTGTAGGTTGTTTTATCTTCGGATGAGAGCCTAATTTGTATCTCGGATAGGAATATACCGGTGTACCTTGTGTACCCTTGTTGAGGAGTGTTTTTATTGCCATCTTGCTAAGTTAGGTCACATAGGAATATAGTGAACTATTTAGTTTGGTGTGAATCATTTTACTATCGAAAGAGGTTTATGGTTGCTTGTTTTCTCTGGTTATCATTCGAGCGGTCTTAGCATTGATAAGAGAGGTGTGAGGGTTAAAGGAGGTAGTGAGTGAAGTTGTGATCTTAGCTTGTTTTAATCGAATCTTTGTTGCTACGTTTTTATTATTTTAGGTTATTGTGTTAACATAAACTCACCATCTTAATCTTAGTTTAAATCGGATTAGATTGCTTTAAGCTTGCCATGCAGATGTCGTTAGTATAACTCCTCGTGGGATCGACAATTTACTTACATTATATTACTTGTTGACCGCGTATACTTGCGCGTACATTCATTCAAACGAATCCGGAATCGCGCGTTTTTTATAGGTGCCGATTCCGTTCAACAAGTTTTTGGCGCCGTTGCCGGGGAGTTATTTATCTAATTTCTCTGCATTATTAAGCTTTATCAGTATAATCTTCGTTTAAACTTTTACATTTGTCTAATTCGTTTTAGTTGTATTTTTATTTTTTGTTTTCTTCCAGGTACTCTTGACTGTGCATGCTTCCTTTTCAAGATCCTAATCTTGTACTCTTCGATCCTGAGATTGAAAGAACTCTGCGTGTATTGAGAAAAGAAAAGAGAAGTCAAGTTATTCACCATCAAGATACAATGGCGGAAGAAGATTATAAAACTTTGCGGGAATATGCTATGCCGCAAGTTACCGATCTTCATACAAGCATCAATAGGCCAGCCATTGTTGCTGCTAACTTTGAGATCAGGCCGGGCACTTTCCAGATGATTCAGAATCATGTGCAGTTCGGTGGGTTGCCGAATGAGGACCCGAATGGTCATCTGGTAAAATTTCTGGAGATCTGTGACACATTCAGATATCAAGGGGTTTCTGAAGACGCTCTCAGACTCCGTCTGTTCCCTTTCACGTTGCATGATAAGGCAAAGAGTTGGTTGCATTCTCTACCAGCAGGCTCTATTAGCACCTGGGCTGATCTAGCTCAGAAATTCTTGGCTAAATTCTTCCCTCCTGCCAGAACAGCTAGAATGCGTAATGACATCACAGCCTTTAGCCAACAGGATGCGGAGCCTCTCTATGAAACGTGGGAGCGTTTTAAGGATCTTCTCAGAAGATGCCCCCACCATGGTATTCCTAAATGGTTACAAGTCCAGACGTTCTATAACGGTCTATCTAATTCTACCAGACAAAGTGTGGATGCTGCAGCTGGCGGAGCTTTAATGGGAAAAAGTTATGATGAAGCGCTTGAGCTGTTAGAAATCATGGCAGCTAATAACTATCAGTGGCCTGCTGAAAGGTTCACTCCAAGGAAGGTAGCGGGAATGCATGAAGTAGATGCAGTTACTTCCTTATCTGCACAAGTGGCAGCGCTTGCTCGAAAAATTGACAATATGGGAACAAAACCTGTGCAGAGTGTAGCTGTGATATGTGACATATGTGCTGGAGAACATCCCAGTGAGCAATGTGCCATCAAGGCAGAATCAGTGCAGTATGTCAGTAATTACAATCGGCAGCAAAACACTAATGTGCCGTCACATTATTATCCTGGAGTGAGGAATCATCCTAATTTCTCGTGGAGTAATAACAATAATCAAGGACAATCTTCATCCTCGAGGCAGCCATATCCTCCAGGATATCAAAATTACAACCCACAGCAGCAACAACCACAGCAGCTACAACCAACTCAACAACAACCACCTCCACAACATCAACAAGCTCCTCCTCCTCCTCCTACGGAAAAGAAAGTTAACTTGGAGGAACTTCTGACTAGATACATTTCACAGAGTGAGACAAGGAGCAACAACCAAGACATTGCTATAAGGAACCTTGCAACCCAAGTGGGGCAACTTGCTAATGCTATGAACAATCGTCCGCAAGGAGCTTTGCCAAGTGACACTGAGGTCAATCCAAAAAGGGATGGCAAGGAGCAATGTAAAGCAGTCACACTGCGTAGTGGTAAGCCCTTAGTGAATACCACTGGAGAAACCACTCCTGTGCCACCTATTCTAACGGAAGAGGAAGTGGTTGTTGAGACAGAAAACACTACAGCTGGGACTCCTGAAATTATGGAAGAAGTCCAAGAGCCAAGTTCCAGAGTCAACAAAACCCTTCCAATAGTTCAACCCATGCCATTTCCTCAAAGGCAGCAAAAGCAGAAACTGGATAAACAGTTTTCGAAATTCTTGGAGGTATTGAAAAAGCTTCACATCAACATTCCATTTGCTGAAGCTTTGGAGCAAATGCCGAGTTATATGAAATTCATGAAGGATATACTGTCCAAGAAAAGGAAACTTGGTGATTATGAGACAGTTGCTCTGACGGAGGAATGTAGTGCAATTCTACAGAATAAGCTTCCTCCCAAGCTAAAGGATCCAGGGAGTTTCAATATTCCGTGCTCTATTGGAAGTGAATTCACTGGAAAAGCTTTATGTGATCTTGGAGCAAGCATCAATCTGATGCCCTTGTCTATCTATAGGAAGTTGGGGTTGAACGAAGCAAAACCCACCAGTGTGACTCTACAACTTGCTGATAGATCTCTGACTTACCCGAAGGGAATCGTGGAAGATGTGCTGGTAAAGGTTGACAAGTTTATCTTTCCGGCCGACTTTATAGTTCTGGACTTTGAGGAGGACAGGGAAGTCCCTATCATATTGGGGCGTCCATTTCTAGCCACGGGGAGAACTATTATCGATGTTCAGAAGGGAGAGCTTACTATGAGGGTACAAGATCAAGAAATAAAGTTCAATGTCTTCAAATCAATGAAGTTTCCTAGTGATTCCGAAGAGTGCTTTAGAGTCGATGTGGTCGACAGGTTTGTCCAGGAAGTTCTCATGAAAACTTGTGTTTCTGATCCATTGGAGGCGTCGATCATTGGAACCACGAGGGCAGAAGATCCTACTCATACAGAATGCATGAAATATTTGGATTCAGCTCCTCGGTTTGCCAAATTCAAACCACACTATGAAGCTTTGGAACATCCAGGAACGTCTGTTCCAAGTTTATCTAAAGAGGAAGCACCAATATTGGAGCTCAAGCCATTGCCAAATCATTTGAGGTATGCATTTCTGGAAAAAGAATCTACTTATCCTGTTGTAATATCTGCAGCTTTAAATGAAGAACAGGAGAGTAAACTTTTAAGTGTGCTGAGGAAGTATAAAACGGCTTTAGGGTGGACTATATCAGACATCAAAGGCATTAGTCCATCCTTCTGTATGCACAAGATTCTAATGGAGGAGGATAGCAAACCGACTGTGGAACATCAGAGAAGGCTCAACCCTATCATGAAAGAGGTTGTTAAGAAGGAGATTCTGAAATTGCTAGATGCTGGGATTATATATCCTATCTCCGACAGCGCATGGGTGAGTCTTGTCCAGTGTGTGCCCAAGAAAGGAGGGATGACAGTCGTCAGAAATGAGCAGAATGAGTTGATACCAACAAGGACAGTGACTGGTTGGAGGGTGTGCATGGACTACAGAAAGCTAAACAAAGCTACAAGAAAAGATCACTTTCCATTGCCATTCATTGACCAAATGTTGGACAGGCTGGCGGGTCATGAGTACTACTGTCTGCTGGATGGCTACTCGGGGTATAATCAGATCGCTATTGCACCTGAGGACCAGGAAAAGACAACCTTCACCTGCCCCTACGGGACGTTTGCATTCAGACGAATGTCCTTTGGGCTTTGCAATGCACCGGCAACATTTCAAAGGTGCATGATGGCCATCTTCTCTGGCATGGTGGAGCATAATGTGGAAGTCTTCATGGATGATTTCTCTGTGTTTGGGGACTCTTTTGAACTGTGCCTTGAGAATTTGATTCTTGTGCTGAAACGCTGTGTGGAGACGAATCTAATTCTAAACTGGGAGAAATGCCATTTCATGGTACAGGAAGGAATTATCCTTGGCCACAAAGTCCCAGAAAAAGGGCTGGAGGTTGACAAGGCAAAGCTGGAGACAATTGAGAAATTGCCACCGCCTACAACTGTTAAGGGGGTGCGTAGTTTTTTGGGTCATGCGGGCTTTTACAGACGCTTTATCAAGGACTTCTCCAAGATCTCCAAGCCTTTGTGTAGCCTATTAGAAAAGGAGGTCCAATTCAAATTCGATGAAGACTGTTTACAGGCCTTTGAGCTATTGAAAACAAAGTTAACATCTGCTCCCGTAATAGTAGCACCGGATTGGTCTGTACCCTTCGAATTGATGTGTGATGCGAGTGATTTTGCAGTTGGGGCAGTGTTAGGTCAGCGCAAGGAAAAGATTTTTCATGCCATTTATTATGCCAGCAAGACCTTAACAGATGCTCAGCTTAACTACACCACCACCGAGAAAGAGCTATTAGCGGTTGTATACGCTTTTGACAAATTCAGGTCATATCTCGTTGGAACAAAAGTCGTGGTGTATACTGATCACGCGGCTATAAGATATCTGATTTCCAAGAAAGATGCAAAGCCTCGACTTATAAGATGGATTCTTCTTCTCCAAGAGTTTGATTTGGAAATCCGTGACAAGAAGGGTTCAGAGAACCAAGTGGCGGATCATCTTTCTAGATTGGAGAATCCGGAGCAAGAAAGGAAGGATAACAGGGTGATTAATGAAAATTTTCCGGATGAGCAGCTGTTTGCTGTGCACATCGAATTACCCTGGTATGCGGATTTCGCGAACTTCATTGTGAGTAATGTGACTCCCCCGGATTTAAGCTATCAGCAACGGAAAAAGTTCTTAAGTGACGTCCGATTCTATGTATGGGATGATCCGTTCCTGTTTAAGCAATGCGCAGATCAATTACTGAGGAGGTGTGTGCCTCAAGAAGAAATGAGTGATATTCTTCATCACTGTCATTCATCTGAGTATGGAGGACATTTCGGTGGGGTGAGAACAGCGGCAAAGGTCCTACAATCGGGGTTCTATTGGCCATCTTTGTTTAAGGACGCTCATTCCTTTGTATTAAGATGCGACAAGTGCCAAAGGACGGGTAACATTTCTAAGAGACATGAAATGCCCCTGAATAGCATTCAAGAAATTGAAATTTTTGACGTCTGGGGCATAGATTTCATGGGACCATTCCCGTCATCTTATAACAACCAGTACATACTAGTCGCTGTGGACTATGTATCAAAATGGGTTGAAGCTGTTGCTCTGCCGACCAATGATTCCAAAGTCGTTCTGAACTTCTTGCGTAAAAACATCTTTTCGCGCTTTGGCACTCCACGGGCGATTATCAGTGATGGCGGTTCACACTTTTGCAACAAGTATTTCGCTGCCCTCCTTGCTAAATATGGGGTCACCCATAAAATTGCTACGGCCTATCATCCGCAAACCAGTGGGCAAGCAGAAGTCTCTAACAGAGAAATAAAGCGGATTCTGGAGAAGACGGTAAATCCTAACAGGAAAGATTGGTCTAGGAAATTGGACGAAGCGTTATGGGCATACCGAACAGCTTTTAAATCGCCAATTGGAATGTCACCATATCGCTTGGTTTTCGGAAAAGCTTGCCACTTACCGGTTGAACTTGAGCATAATGCATATTGGGCTATCAAAAAGCTCAATTTTGAATTACATGCGGCCGGTGAGAAAAGGATGCTTCAATTGAACGAAATGGATGAATTCCGTCTCCAAGCATATGAGAACGCGAAAATTTACAAGGAAAAGACCAAACGATGGCATGATCGGAAAATTGTGGAGAGGAAGTTCGACATTGGCCAGAAAGTGCTTCTATATAATTCCCGGTTGAGACTCTTCCCGGGAAAGCTGAAATCAAGATGGTCGGGTCCCTTCACTGTCAAAAATGTATTCCCGCACGGTGCGGTTGAGTTGGAAGATGCCACAACGTCGAACACATTCAAGGTTAATGGTCAACGTCTTAAGCAATACATGGGGGGTGAGGTGGATCGGCAAAAAGTCTCTATCGTTCTCGCCGACCCGCAATGATTCAGGAAGTAGTCAAGCCCATGACTTTAAATGAAGCGCTAAATGGGAGGCAACCCATTTTTATTGTCAATATCGTTTTATTTGCATTGCATGCTATATTTAGTCATTTTTGCGGTAATTTTGATTGGCTAAATTCTTTTGATATAGTATATTAGTATAATATTTATTATAATTAAAAATTTAGCTTTATAACTAATTGCAATTTCGATGTTCTTGAGTTAAAATTGTGATTAGTTATTAAGTTTTTGTTGCATCTATGTTAAATTTCAGGTACTATCAAGGCAAAGCTTCAATGCGGATCAGTTGAGGAAATTTTTTTTTTTTCTGGCAGCAGCATTCACCGCCGCAGCGGTGCCCTGCTACCGCCGCAGCGGTGGATTTATTTTTTTTTTAGCAGAAACTTTCACCGCCGCAGCGGTGCCCTGCTACCGCCGCAGCGGTAGTCTTCAGCTTGGTTAACAGATTGTTTCACCGCCGCAGCGGTGAATCCTACCGCCGCAGCGGTAGGCCGGGTTTTCAGAAAAAAAAAAAAATTTTTTTATAACCCTGACGAGGGTTATTTCAAACTAGCAGCTTGCTTGGCTTTCCCTCTCTCAAATTCGTGACTCCTAAACTCTCCCTACCATCAACTCCCATCCGATTCTAGCACACAATTGCAATACCTTTCAATTCCAAACCACACGGAGGGTTCAAAGCAAACCGGATTGCACTCTCTCTCTCTCCGAGCCAACCTTGAAGTTTGGGGGATCTCTCGGTCGAAATTGGTACCAATTCCTTCCCTCTTTGTTGCTCGTTTCGTTTGCATTCTCTGAATAAGGATTGCTAGTGTAGTGTGTTGGTGATATACCCTCAATTTGGGTGGCTAAATTTGATTGAGGGAGGGCTTGTTCATTGTTCAAAGCAAGGGTGCACTCCAACTGCTCGATAAATTGCCTCAACCAACTTTCTCTTCAAAATCAGTGGTTTGGGTTGTCGTTTGCCATCGTTTCCGCTTCTTAGCACTTCATTGATCAACTATGGCTCCTAAACGACAACGTAGGCAAACATCTCGCGCCACATATGACGTGCATCGTTTTGTTAGCGAAGAGGCGGAGAAGAAGTACTATGAGGTGATAGAAGGGAAAATAATTATCCCAGAGCGAGGCCTTCTTCCGAATAACAATGATGGACGCTTGTGCCAAATGATTACTGAGAAGCATTGGAACAATTTCACTGAACAACCTGAGCCGGCATGCATTTCAATTGTCAAGGAATTCTACGCCAATGCAAGGGAGAATGTTAATGTGGTGCGCATTCGTGGGGTGGATGTGCATTTTGGGGCTGAGCAGATTAACGACTTCTATCACATTCCCCACATAGAGGAGATGGACCAATATACCTCCTACAAGACCGAGCACCTCAATCTAACCGACGTGCTTCGGGGCTTGTGTCAGCCGGATGCCGAATGGACTCTAAAGGATGGGGCGCCCCGGTTATTTTCGCATCGATTCTTGAGCAGGATTGGCAAGGCTTGGTATTATTTCATATGTGCCAAATTGCTCCCTACCACACACGTCAGCGATGTGATCATATCCCGGGCGGTGCTTTTATATTGCTTGGTCAACCGGATGAGCATCAACGTGGGCCGTGTTATTCTTGGCTCTATCAAACACACTATCCACGGAGGTACTCCGGGTGGTTTGCCACATCCTTCTTTGATTTGTGGCCTGTGCCAATTTGCTGGAGTTGAATGGTCTGCGGATGAGCCTCTGCAGCGGCCCAAAATCCCGATCGAATCTCGGTTGATTCGTAGCTACAATCAGTGGGATGGGGCTCCAGCTAATCCGACTGGTGCCAGTTTTATATTTGAGGCTCAGTCTCCCGATACGGAGGAACTCTTTGCAGATGATCAGCAAGAGGAGGATGACGCCGCCAATCCGCCATCTCTAGCATCCATTGCGACGGAGGTACAACGCTTGCGAAGGGATTCGCGCCGCCAATCTCGCCAAATTTCTTATGTCGCTCAGCAGGTTAACACTATGATGCAGTTCAATGCCAATTTCACTGCAACCCTTGCTGAGATGTTCGAGAGGACGGGATTGAATTCTGGGCCAAACCCTCTGCAGTTCCCGAGCCCACCAGTGATTCCTGACTACCCTCAGGATTCTCCTGACGAAGATGCAAATGCCTAATTCAAATTCAGGGGAGTCCTCAGTTTTAAATTCTCTATCTTTCCAATGAGGGCATTGTCATGTTTAAGTTTGGGGGTTGTTTTTCTGTTTCTATTTGTTCTTGTCCTTATTTAGTGCCTGGGTAGTTTCATAGATGTTATGCTTATTAGTAGTTATTAAGTAGTTATCCAGACTTTTGTGTTGTGAATTTGAAGCCAATGATATGAAGTGTTTGACATACTGCCAGTTTAAATTTAAAAATTTAGCATGCGTAGTCTTTATTTCAACGATTGATTCAAGTTAACAATGCCATTGATCTTGCTTTATTTCATCTTGCACAATTATGATCCCTTTTGTTGATTAGTTTTTTATTAGAGAACTGGTTTAGTTAGCTGCTTGTGGGGTAAGCTTGAAATGTTCTAACTGCCCTTCTTAAACGCTAATTCTAGGCTTGTATATAAGTTTGGGGGGACCTCGGATGTTTGTATTTAAAAAAAAAAAAAAAAAAAAAAAAAAAAAAAGAAGAAAAAAAAATAATATTAAATAACTTTAATAATAAATTGCTTGACTGGTCGAGTTTTGTGGCCTTTGCTGCTCGAGTGATTAAATCCTTGGGGTGTTTTTCCACCTAGTGCCCTAAAGCCGACTGGTTTGGGAGTCACTGATCTAAAGCTCGATATGCGGGTAGCTCTGAATAGCCTAATAGAATTAGACATTGCACAGTCAAGCTTGTCAGTCAAGGTGAGACGGAGCGTAAAACGCACTCGCCTGTGCTTCTAAAAATATGTTTATCTTTTCTTGTTTAAATCCGAGGTTCCCTGTCCTTATATAATAGTCTTGTTGGTTGTGCTTGTTGGGTTTGTCGGTATTTGAAAAATCGGCCATGGCAGTTGCTTGTTAAGTTCATCTAATCTCTGACTAATTTATCATGGGGATTTGCACACACGCACGCAAAACGGATCATAGGCAGTCGTGAACTTGAATATTTTGTTGAAATTTTAGACTTTGTTTTGCTTTATGATTTATCGTAGCTGTTGCAGTTATCCCTGAGGCTATGATTCCATTTCTTGTCTGGTTTAGTATATTTATTAGTTATTTAATTTTTGTTTTATTGTTTTGCTCGAGGACGAGCAAATGTTTAAGTTTGGGGGTATTTGATGAGCGGGTTTTATACCTGCGAATTAGTACGTCTAACTTAATATTTTGTGAGTTTTTGAGAGTTGTTATTGCTTATATTTATGAATTTTTTGATCCCTAATGTCTCGTCGGTGTTTTGTAGGATTTTTGAGCTGAAAGGGCAAAATGGTAAATTTCACAAAAGACCACCGCCGCAGCGGTGGATTCTACCGCCGCGGCGGTCAGCCATGCTGATTTCTGACGAGTTTTTCCTACTTAAGAAAAACGTTGGCTAACCCTAGGGGCATCAGTTCTCACGCCTTAGAGCTTATTTTCTTCATTTCTTCCAGCCTTCAAAGCCACTTGGATTGGTGTTAAGCTCAAGAACAAGAAGAATCATCAAGCTTGGATTGCTATATTGTGAAGGGAGTTTTAGTGTTTGAAACTTGTGTTCTAGGAAGTTTCATCCATTCTAGTTATCTTCATTCTATGTATTTAAGCTTAATGAGTAACTTGTTAATGATTGTTGGTCATTTAGCTATGAACTAACTTCATTTCTAGGATCACAATGGATCTCACTACTAGATTTTAATGAAATATCTCTCTTTTTGATGTGAATGGATTGCTAATGAATGTTTATCATGCTTTGCTCTTCATGTATGGATTATGTACTTTGTATGTAATGTGTGGTTGTTTATGATGTTGAAAAATGGAGTAAATAACTAGATCTAAAGCATGATAGCACTTGTAGGTTGTTTTATCTTCGGATGAGAGCCTAATTTGTATCTCGGATAGGAATATACCGGTGTACCTTGTGTACCCTTGTTGAGGAGTGTTTTTATTGCCATCTTGCTAAGTTAGGTCACATAGGAATATAGTGAACTATTTAGTTTGGTGTGAATCATTTTACTATCGAAAGAGGTTTATGGTTGCTTGTTTTCTCTGGTTATCATTCGAGCGGTCTTAGCATTGATAAGAGAGGTGTGAGGGTTAAAGGAGGTAGTGAGTGAAGTTGTGATCTTAGCTTGTTTTAATCGAATCTTTGTTGCTACGTTTTTATTATTTTAGGTTATTGTGTTAACATAAACTCACCATCTTAATCTTAGTTTAAATCGGATTAGATTGCTTTAAGCTTGCCATGCAGATGTCGTTAGTATAACTCCTCGTGGGATTGACAATTTACTTACATTATATTACTTGTTGACCGCGTATACTTGCGCGTACATTCATTCAAACGAATCCGGAATCGCGCGTTTTTTATAGGTGCCGATTCCGTTCAACACTTGGCTCAGTTACACTACACCCCGATGCAGTGTTTAGTGCAAAACATCCCACCCCGGCGCCGACTACATACACTAGTTTTTCCATAATTTTTCAATGCAATTTGATAATTGATTTTTATACCTATTTATTGGATACTTTTAGACTTGATAATTCGTGAATTCTTTAGCATTTTATGTTAGTTTTTATGTGTTTTAATCTTCTTTAATTTTTGTATTACTTTTATATGTTTTTACTTTGTTTTGTAGGATTTTGGAATAAAGGCGGTTTGGATCAAAGCTTGGAGTTACCATATTTGAATTTTTTGCTTGCTGTTTGTGCAGGAATCACTTGTTACCTAATTTAGACCTTGATTCAGCCATTATCTCTCAATTCATCCACCATGAAAGTTGTAGATATACTTCTCATCTTTCCAAAACATCTTAAATTATCTCAATCAGAGGTCGGATGGAAGAGTTATGCCCAAAACACTGAAGGAGGTTGTAGCAGTCCAAAAAGAGAGCATTTATAGGTAGATTGTATGAGCGCTGCATCGGCGATTTCCACCATCGCAGCGGTAGTACAAAACCAAAAAACAAGAAGAATGTTTGATCGCCGCAGCGGTGCCTTTGACCGCTGCGGTGGTGCACTGTTCCTACGCATAAAAATTAATTTTAAAGAAGAAAATAACAGCCCTAACTTCATAATTTTATTTATTCTTCTTTGGGAGGATGCTAGAGGCGATTTTGTGATTTTGGAGGCCAAAGGATGAAGAGAGTCACCTTCCATGGAGGTTAGGAGTGGAATTCAACATCTAAGGAAATTATGGATTGAATGCTTGGAGCTTGGAGATTGTTAACAACTATCTTTTTCTTCTTTCCTTTAATTTGTATTTTCATTGTTGTTGATTATTTTTTGGAACAAAAATGGATTAATATCTATCCATTGATCTTGTATCTATGTTGGGTATTGAATCTATAACATGTTTTGGCTATGGTGAATTGTGTTTTGATATCATTTAACTATGTATATGTTGTATGCTTGTTGGATATGATTTTACTCAATTGTTATAGTTTAAGCATGGAATCTTTGATTGTGTTGGGTGTCTAATACTTAGTTTAATTGAATCTTTCTTTCTTATTTGGTTGTTATTACATTTGTGAGTTCTTTGAAAGAAGAATTTCATTGTGCACACCAAGTGTTCGACAAATTTTCCAAGTGAAACTTGTCTTGTATTTTGCATATTTTTTATGCTTCGTTGGCTATGGTTTGTGGTCTCTTGGATGGCACCATATGAATTGGATTATCATATTTAGTTTTTCATGTTTAATTGCTTGGCCAAGTGGTTAATTTGGTAACCTGTATGAAATTAAAAAATGGATTATAGTGTTTTGACCTGAATGTGATAACATGTGTTATGTTATGTGTTCTTAGGAGCGTATATATAATTTGTGTGTATGATAGACATATACTTATGTGCCACATGTAACCAATGTGAGAATTTATGCTCAAATCCTTGATTTGCTATTTCTCATAGATATATAGTGAAATGCCTAGTTTGGGTGTCCTTGTCTGAATCCTGTCAAATGTGATAGGTTTGGATTTGGTATGTTTATATGTCCTTCAAAAGAGACATATAAATACTATTGTATTCTCGATTAATAAGTCATCGTGACCGTAAGACCAAATAGAGAGAGTTAGGAGAATAAATGAAGTATTGGGAGAAAATGTAATCATAGGTTCATCTATTTTTTTTACTGTTTTAGTAGTTTAAATGTTAATTTGCGTTATGTCAATTTACATTTCACTTCCTTCATTCAATCAACTGTTTGAATTAAGATCGACTTGATGAAATAGGTATTTGGGAAATCGTTAGAACTAATTCCTCGTGGGATCGATACTTTACTTTCACTTTATTACTTGTTGACAGTGTATGCTTGCACGTTATTCATTTAAATGAATTCGAGATCGGGATTTATCTAGTAAAATAAAATATAAATAAAGAGTTCCGATTTCGACCAATAAGTTTCTAGCATCGTTGCCGGGGATCAATGAATTTTTTTATATATAAAAAAAAAGAAAAAGAAAAAGAAAAAGAAAAAGAAAAAGAAAAAGAAGTAAATATTTATGTTCTTTGTATAATAAAAGTTTGGTTAGTCTAATTTTGTGGCCTTTGCTACTCGAGTGATTAGATTAGATCCGTTGGGGTGTCTTTCCCCCTAATGCCCTAAAGTCGACTGGTTTGTGAGTCACTGATCAAAAGCTCGGTATATGGGTAGCTCTGAATAGCCTAATAGAATTATACATTGCACGGTCAAGCTTGTAAGTCAAGGTGAGACGGAGCGTAAAATGCACTCGCCTGTGCATATAAAAATAAGTTTAGCTTTTCTTGTTTAAATTCAAGAAACCCTGCCCTTATATAATTTCCTTGTTTGGTTGTGATTGTTGGGCTATGTGGGTTAAAGTGAAACCGCTCATAGCAGTTACTTGTTTAAGTTCATCTAAACTCTAACTAATTTTAACATTGGGTGTTGCACACACACAGGTAAAGCGGATCATGGGCAGTCGTGAGCTTGGAAATTTTGTTAAAATTTTAGACTTTATTCTGCTTTATGATTTGTCTTAGCTGTTTCATGTTAATTTTGAGCCTATAATTCAATTTTATGACTGATTAATATTAATTTTGATTATTTAGTCTATGCTCTATTGTTTGCTCGAGGACAAGCAAATACTTAAGTTTGGGGGTATTTGATGAGTGCGTTTTATACCTGCGAATTAATACTTTTGGCTTAATGATTTGTGAGTTTTTGAGGGTTATTATTGTTTATAATTATGATTTTTATGGTTCTTAATGTCTCGTCGTTGATTTGTAGAATTTTTAAGCTAGAAGGGCAAAGTGGTAATTTTTATCCAGGACCATCACCGCAGCAGTGGAGAGCACCGCCGCAGCGGTCGAACATGCTGAAATAGACAGGATTTTTGCTATTTAAATCCATTCGTTGCTTGACCTAACTAGATAAAATTTTATGCTTGAGAACTATTTTTCTTTAATTTTTTAAGCCTTCAAAGCAACTTGGATTGGTTTTAAGCTCAAGAAAAAAAAGATTCATCAAGCTTGGATTGCTACATTTTGAAGGGAGTTTATGTGCTTGAAACTTGTGTTTTAAGATATTTCATTCTTCTAGTTATCTTTATTTTGTGTAGTTAAGGCTGATGAGTGACTTGTTAATGGCTTTTATTCATTTAGTTATGAACTAACTTCATTCATAGGATCACAATGGAGCTCATTACTTTGTTTTAATTGAATATCTCTCTTTTTGATGTGTATGGATTGAAAATGAATGGTTATCATGTTTTGTTCTTCATTTATGGATTATGTACCTTGTATGTAATGTTGTGTTATTTATGATATTGGAAAATAGATTAAATAACTTGACCTAAAGCATGATAGCACTTGTAGGATTCTTTATCTTCAGATGGAGTACTTAACTTGTATCTCGGATAAGAATATACTAGGGTATCTCGTGTAGCCTTGTTGAGAATTGCTTTTATTGCCGTCTTGCTTAATTAGGATCACATAGGAATATAGTAAACTAATTAGTAGGGTGTGAATCATTTAACTGTAATATCCCAACTATTTCCAAATTGATTTAACAAGATCTAAGCAAGGTTGTCAATTCAAAACCTAAGATCGATTTCTCAAGCATACCTTGAGCTATCTTAAAGAATATATACGACTCGAAACTACGATCGTATATAACAAAGAGGTTAAACTGTTTAACCTAAACTATGTGTTGTGTGATTAGTAAAGCTTGAATTGAGCTTTTAAATGTGTTGTATGAATTATCTATGTGTAGGATTTTGTGTTTTGGTTCAAGTAGTTAACCTTAACACTGATTAAAAATCAGAAGTCAATTTAGGGCAAAAACCTAAATTGGAAAAAGAGTTAAAACCTAAACCCTAACCCTAGGGTCTAAACCCTAGAAAATAACCTAGGCCCTTGAGCAAAATGTGAAGGTTAAATTGACATTCTGTTTCAAGATTCAACCTTCCCACGCTTTAAAAACACGTAATAGTCAGTAAAAGTTTTTCTCGAAAAACGTGTAAAAAGCACTATTCACGAAGAAACATTTTTCATTCGTTTGATCGTTTCTTTCATCTGTAGGACTTCTTGTATTTCACGACATAGTGATAATATGAGGTTTAGATGCCAGGGAATCAATAAAATTTTCTTGGGAAAAAGACGAAAAAGACACGATTTACGAGAAAACGTTTGTCGTCCTTTTGAACGTTCTTTTCAACGTTTGGACTTTTTCTATTTCACGATATAGCATTTATACGGGGAATAGATACCAGGGAGCCACTTATATTTTTCCATAAATAAAACGTAAATCGCTCTTCAAACGAAAACGCTTTCCGTTTTTGATCAAACCGTTGATGGATACAGTGTTTGTATGCAACACCGGTGCGTAATAAGCAATAAATGATTTTCTCGAAAAGTGTGTCGGGAATAAGACGAAATAGGGAAAAGACAAAAATAAATATTATTTTTGACTTTTTGGTCTTCTAACTATTTTATGAGAAATGGTCGTCAAAAAAACTATTCACTGAAAAACGTGCCAAGTCTTTTGGACTTTTCACTTTACAGAAAAGTGTTCATTCGGAACAAAACTCAGTAATATCAAATTTTTAAATCAGTAGAAGTTAACCAAATTAGTTGGTATCAGAGCTATATAAAAAGAACCCCGAGCCTCTCGCTGGTGACCGCCCATAGAAGGGAGGCACCGAAGCCAGACTCTCCGTAGGGGACGCCGCATGCGGTGGCAAACTGATAGGTACCATTGTAAGGTGCCATTCTTAATCGTTATTATGCTTAAAGTTTTATTTTTATCGATGAGGCTCAAGAACATAAGTCGTAGCCATGTACGATTTTTCGTTCTGCGTGTTCCTATGACTTGAGCAAGTCGTTGTTATGTCAAATTTCATTTCATAGTTTAAAGTTCAAGAACATACGTCGTATCCATGTACGGTTTACCCGTTCTCCGTGTTCTTCGTATGTTCTGGAGTATTATTATAAATTGTTATAATTAAGTAAACAAGTCGTTATAATGACCAAATTTTGTCAATTATAAAGTGTTATAATCACATATGTAAGCAGTTATAATGCTCAAATTATTTCAAGTATGAAATCCAAAAGCTCAAGAACATAAGTCGTTACCATGTACGATTTTTCGTTCTTCGTGTTCTTCGTGTGTTCTTGAGCAAAAGTCATAATTTCTACATAAGTAGGCTTATGATTTGGTAATTTAGTGTTATGGGATGATGAAACATGATGGCCTTGCTAAATAATGCTTGTGGCATCAAGTTTTAGTAGTCGAAACGAAGAACGATGAAACTTTGTTCTTCGTGTTCTTCGTGTTCTTCGATTCGTTCTTCGTGTTCTTGAGAAAAAGTCATGAAATCTTATATAAGTAGGTTTATAATTTTGTTATTTTTATGTTATGAAGTGATACGGAGTGTTAGAACATGTTATCTTAGCAAATTAATGCTTGAGGTATCATGTTTTACCAATCGGATCAAAGAAATATAAGTTTAATATACTAGCAGAATATTTTTGGTAATTTCCGAAAATTTAATTTCTGAATCTGCCTTAGCAACCTAAATGAAAGTTGTAGATCATGAAATTCTAAGCAATTTAGACTCAAGAATCACTCAAAAATGTTTTCGTATGACAAAGTTATGTCTGTCGCAATAAAATAGGTCGAATCTGAAAATTTTTAAGGACCATTCGGATCCTAGCACTAAAAAATAAGATTTTGAGTTCGCCACTTAACGAAATGATTCCACCAATGAAAATAGTCTAGTTAAGTTATTCTAAGACTTATTCAAAAGGACAATTTGATAAACTAACGTTCGGGGTCGCGTAACCCTTTTTGTAGGCGTTTAACGATTTCCCAGGAAAACCCTAAAACGGTTTCAAGGCAAGTCTTCTAACTCTTGCTATGTGCTACTTGTGTAGTATTGTTAAAATGTTAAATGAGATGTGTAATGTCATGTTATTATGCAATAGATGATATGTGAAGTCTTTAACTGATGTTTACAAGCCTTCTAACTGTTATGTTTTATGTTTACGATTTACGAACATGATTTATACACTTTGTGTGTCAATGTGATATAAATTGTTGGAACGTGAGTTATATGTGATATTAAATGGAGAATTATGTTCAGTCAATGCATGTTAAAAGTTTATATGAAAGCATAAACTGCGTATGTGCTGTATGTTAGACTTGCTGAGCCGTCGTGCTCATTCTTGCGAATAAAACCTTATTTGCAGATTAAAGATGAACGTTAAGAAGATCATGAACTTAAAGATGCAGCATAGATTAGGTTTTCATGTAAATTGATTGTATTTGTATATGTCATAATGACTGTTGTAATACGAACAAACAAACATGTAACCGAATATTGAATGAATGATATAAATAATTATCATCAGAATGTTGTTATGTCTTTATTTTGATATAACCTAGAATTGTTAAAATTTAACATAGTATTGATAATGATCTATTTATCTGGATGATGATCGGTAAATAACTTGTGAGTGCTGTACATCTGAGACAGAACTAAGCGATGTTGACTGGTCAAATCCATCGTTAAGGTTCCTCGGACCCAGGTATAACTCGTTATTACTATTCTGAATACCATATAAGTATGATTATTGATATGAAGAGATATCTTTGTATATTGATACTTGTAGTACGAATGAAACCGTTACAAGTGGACGTATATAGAATATTTAAATCCTAAGGTTAAAATTAAACCGTTATATATGGTTTTATCCATTTATACGGATGAAATACAAGTTGATACTTGTATACTTATGAGACTGAGATCAAGTTAAGATCCAGGGACAAGGTTAAGAGAATTTTTTAATGATTAGTCTAAAATAAGACTAATTTAACCAATATGATTATGGGATCATTGGTTAAGTCAATAGATGTATAAAATTAACGCACAAGGTCCGCCACATCGAAAGCGCGGGGATTTTGGGGGCGTTACAGTTGGTATCAGAGCAGTGGATTATAGTTTTGAGATAACAAGTACCTTGGAGTATAATCTGATGGATTAAGAAAAGAAATGGACTTGTGAAGAGTCCGTATATAATTAAAAGATATGCATAAATCTTATTAAATCTTAATACATAAAAATTATTATGTGAAAGAAATATAATGAATAAAGATAAACTCTTTACGAGAATATCTGAAGTTAAATAGACTCATAAAGAGTTCTCAAAGCAAGCAATAAGATAAAATAATCTTATTAGTTTTTGTGTGAAACCGTTTCATAAAAAAAAATGAAATGGTGTGTATGGTATGTTGTGTAATTATACCTAAGAAAGGAGATGAGTAAACTCATAGAGAGATGTTAATGAGAAATTCATTTGGAGATAGTAAAAATTTGTTTGGAGATTGTAAGAATTAAGCTTATAATGAGTTGTAATGATAAAGAAATGGATTCAGGAAATTCATAAGATAGTTAAAGAACGATTAGGGATTTCAATTGAAAACTCATATTAGTAAAACTGAGTAGGACGACTCTCTTGTATGGGAAAGAGTTTAATATGCTTCAGAGAACCGATCTAACTACATTGTTGGTATGAATGATTCATGGTCAGTGTTCTCAAAATGGGTTACACACTGAATGAAATCATTTGAGGATAGTGTTGATGAGACGGGGAACTGATTCATTAGTTCTTGGGTGGAAGAATAACTCAGTTTGCTATATTGATAAGTAAATTAAAATCTTGTGTCAAACTCTTCTTTGTATATATTTTGAGAAGGTGATTCTTTTCTGATATGTATATTGACTAGTTAGTAGTTGTTACGTCATAACTATAGTTTTAAAAATATTTGTATGTTAGTTACTGAGCGAACGAACCCTTGTTATGAACTTGGGCTATGATATGTTAGTCGAACCGACTTGTGAGATGCGGCTACGATTTGTCTATTCAGTGCGATATTGATCAGTACCAATGTGCGCTGAGACATTTCAATTCCGTGTTGATGAGAAGGGGAACTAATATATTTGTTTGTACTTGGTTTAATACAACCAATCAGTTTACTATATTACTATATATTTGAAAAACTTGTGTTATGGTTAGAGAATAATGGAAAAGATAGAGGATTGAGGGTATTTCAAAAAAAAAATCTTCTAGCTATGCTAGATCTTCATGGTTATATTCGCACTTGTGTGCCTTTGAAAAGAGTGGTTCACTAGTTGAACTGAAAAATTTTGTTAGTTCTTCACTAGCTGTGTTAATCATATGTCTATGCTAATTGTTTTGGCTAGACGGATTTAATGCGAAGAATAAAAATGATTTATTCATCAACACCCCATTTAACCTGGTGTGAAGATGATACATGATGAGTCATCAACGCACTTTGCAAGGTGCGGTATACAGTCATAAAATTGCTTTTCAAAAAGTTTGAATGGTTTAAATATGAGTCAATGCCAATTGTTTCGGCTAGACACCTTTGGTTATGAAAAAAAAAAGAACGGACGTAGGAATTCGATAGACGCAATAAACCGCGTCTTATATGGTACGACAGGCTGATCACCTAAAGTACAACGTATGTGTGTTCTCGATCTTAATTGATTGTTACACAATGTATGGTGTTCTCAATCTTAATTGATTGCTACACAAAGTATGAAGTGTTCTCAATCTTAATTGATTGCTACACAAGATATGGTTTTCCAGTCCGGATGATGATTTAAAAATTATGGGTTATATAGTATTCATAGTTTTTGAATAAGGTAAAGGTCTTGATTGACCGCTGTATAAGTGAGAAGAATCCAAGATAAAGGAAGAATAAGACTGAATGTCGAGTATGAAAAGAGGTTTAAAACCTAGAGTTATGAAAGGAAATGTGTAGAGATAAGTGAACATTGTTCAGACCTAATCAAAGTATTGGAGGTTTAATGTGAGTTAAAGATGAATTTAGAAAATTCATATTGAAGAGTAAATTGGAGATGATTATATTATAATTTCGAGGACGAAATTCTTATAAGGAGAGAATGTAATATCCTGAATATTTATAGCACTTATAAATATGATATTAAATGACTAAAGTAATTGAAAAGTTAATTTCGAGGACGAAATTCCTGTAAGTTGGGTTGAATGTAATATCCCAACTATTTCCAAATTGATCTAACAAGATCTAAGCAAAGTTGTCAATTCAAAACCTAAGATCGATTTCTCAAGCATACCTTGAGCTATCTTAAAGAATATATACGACTCGAAACTACGATCGTATATAACAAAGAGGTTAAACTGTTTAACCTAAACTATGTGTTGTGTGATTAGTAAAGCTTGAATTGAGCTTTTAAATGTGTTGTATGAATTATCTATGTATAGGATTTTGTGTTTTGGTTCAAGTAGTTAACCTTAACACTGATTAAAAATCAGAAGTCAATTTAGGGCAAAAACCTAAATTGGAAAAAGAGTTAAAACCTAAACCCTAACCCTAGGGTCTAAACCCTAGAAAATAACCTAGGCCCTTGAGCAAAATGTGAAGGTTAAATTGACATTCTGTTTCAAGATTCAACCTTCCCACGCTTTAAAAACACGTAATAGTCAGTAAAAGTTTTTCTCGAAAAACGTGTAAAAAGCACTATTCACGAAGAAACGTTTTTCATTCGTTTGATCGTTTCTTTCATCTGTAGGACTTCTTGTATTTCACGACATAGTGATAATATGAGGTTTAGATGCCAGGGAATCAATAAAATTTTCTTGGGAAAAAGACGAAAAAGACACGATTTACGAGAAAACGTTTGTCGTCTTTTTGAACGTTCTTTTCAACGTTTGGACTTTTTCTATTTCACGATATAACATTTATACGGGGAATAGATACCAGGGAGCCACTTATATTTTTCCATAAATAAAACGTAAATCGCTCTTCAAACGAAAACGCTTTCCGTTTTTGATCAAACCGTTGATGGATACAATGTTTGTATGCAACACCGGTGCGTAATAAGCAATAAAAGATTTTCTCGAAAAGTGTGTCGGGAATAAGACGAAATAGGGAAAAGACAAAAATAAATATTATTTTTGACTTTTTGGTCTTCTAACCATTTTATGAGAAATGGTCGTCAAAAACACTATTCACCGAAAAACGTGCCAAGTCTTTTGGACTTTTTACTTTACAGAAAAGTGTTCATTCGGAACAAAACTCAGTAATATCAAAATTTTAAATCAGTAGAAGTTAACCAAATTAGTTAGAATCAGACTGTTATATAATTAACTGCTAATTCATCCGTATTATTTTCATCAAACGGATCATGAGATAGGTTAACATTAAATTTGAATAATCAAATTTATCAGATTAATACCTAATTATATTATTCAATCATAATTAGTGTCTAGAATGAAAGAAATTTATCAATCGCGTCGCCCGATATGTGTATTTGAGAAAAATACGCGGAAGGTTATCCGAGATTAATTCAAGAAAAACTTTGAGGGTCAGACGAGACATCATATTAATACTGTATGATGTATTTTATGAATAAAATATGTATAAGTAATTAAAACTTATATTACTAATGCGAAATATTTTAAATTAATCGTACGCGATTTATCCGATATGGTGAAAATGGAAGAAAGAGTGGGTAAGAGTGTGGCTGGCACATGCTGGCGCATGCCTGGCACACGCTGGCACACGCTGGCACACGCCTGACACACTCTAGATATTATTTTAGTTTTATTAATTAAATAATGTGCGAAAAGACTAAAATGCCCTTGGTCTTTTTAACTAATGACCAAATTACCCCGACCTTTGATTTTCCTATAAATAGGAAGCTAAACTCATTCATTTCTTCATCTTTTTCCAAAGCTTTTGCAAGAGAAAAATTACTCTCTATATCTATTACTCCTAGTTATAATTCATGTATTGGAAATTGCAAAGAAATAGTTAAAGCTTGCAATAATAAAAGGTACGATTCTTAATCGTTATTATGCTTAAAGTTTTATTTTTATCGATGAGGCTCAAGAACATAAGTCGTAGCCATGTACGATTTTTCATTCTGCGTGTTCCTTATGACTTGAGCAAGTCGTTGTTATGTCAAATTTCATTTCATAGTTTAAAGTTCAAGAACATACGTCGTATCCATGTACGGTTTACCCGTTCTCCGTGTTCTTCGTATGTTCTGGAGTATTATTATAAATTGTTATAATTAAGTAAACAAGTCGTTATAATTAAGTAAACAAGTCGTTATAATGACCAAATTTTGTCAATTATAAAGTGTTATAATCACATATGTAAGCAGTTATAATGCTCAAATTATTTCAAGTATGAAATCCAAAAGCTCAAGAACATAAGTCGTTACCATGTACGATTTTTCGTTCTTCGTGTTCTTCGTGTGTTCTTGAGCAAAAGTCATAATTTCTACATAAGTAGGCTTATGATTTGGTAATTTAGTGTTATGGGATGATGAAACATGATGGCCTTGCTAAATAATGCTTGTGGCATCAAGTTTTAGTAGTCGAAACGAAGAACGATGAAACTTTGTTCTTCGTGTTCTTCGTGTTCTTCGATTCGTTCTTCGTGTTCTTGAGAAAAAGTCATGAAATCTTATATAAGTAGGTTTATGATTTTGTTATTTTTATGTTATGAAGTGATACGGAGTGTTAGAACATGTTATCTTAGCAAATTAATGCTTGAGGTATCATGTTTTACCAATCGGATCAAAGAAATATAAGTTTAATATACTAGCAGAATATTTTTGGTAATTTCCGAAAATTTAATATCTGAATCTGCCTTAGCAACCTAAATGAAAGTTGTAGATCATGAAATTCTAAGCAATTTAGACTCAAGAATCACTCAAAAATGTTTTCGTATGACAAAGTTATGTCTGTCGCAATAAAATAGGTCGAAGCTGAAAATTTTTAAGGACCATTCGGATCCTAGCACTAAAAAACAAGATTTTGAGTTCGCCACTTAAAGAAATGATTCCACCAATGAAAATAGTCTAGTTAAGTTATTCTAAGACTTATTCAAAAGGACAATTTGATAAACTAACGTTCGGGGTCGCGTAACCCTTTTTGTAGGCGTTTAACGATTTCCCAGGAAAACCCTAAAACGGTTTCAAGGCAAGTCTTCTAACTCTTGCTATGTGCTACTTGTGTAGTATTGTTAAAATGTTAAATGAGATGTGTAATGTCATGTTATTATGCAATAGATGATATGTGAAGTCTTTAACTGATGTTTACAAGCCTTTTAACTGTTATGTTTTATGTTTACGATTTACGAACATGATTTATACACTTTGTGTGTTAATGTGATATAAATTGTTGGAACGTGAGTTATATGTGATATTAAATGGAGAATTATGTTCAGTCAATGCATGTTAAAAGTTTATATGAAAGCATAAACTGCGTATGTGCTGTATGTTAGACTTGCTGAGCCGTCGTGCTCATTCTTGCGAATAAAACCTTATTTGCAGATTAAAGATGAACGTTAAGAAGATCATGAACTTAAAGATGCAGCATAGATTAGGTTTTCATGTAAATTGATTGTATTTGTATATGTCATAATGACTGTTGTAATACGAACAAACAAACATGTAACCGAATATTGAATGAATGATATAAATAATTATCATCAGAATGTTGTTATGTCTTTATTTTGATATAACCTAGAATTGTTAAAATTTAACATAGTATTGATAATGATCTATTTATCTGGATGATGATCGGTAAATAACTTGTGAGTGTTGTACATCTGAGACAGAACTAAGCGATGTTGACTGGTCAAATCCATCGTTAAGGTTCCTCGGACCCAGGTATAACTCGTTATTACTATTCTGAATACCATGTAAGTATGATTATTGATATGAAGAGATATCTTTGTATATTGATACTTGTAGTACGAATGAGACCGTTACAAGTGGACGTATATAGAATATTTAAATCCTAAGGTTAAAATTAAACCGTTATATATGGTTTTATCCATTTATACGGATGAAATACAAGTTGATACTTGCATACTTATGAGACTGAGATCAAGTTAAGATCCAGGGACAAGGTTAAGAAATTTTTTTAATGATTAGTCTAAAATAAGACTAATTTAACCAATATGATTATGGGATCATTGGTTAAGTCAATAGATGTATGAAATTAACGCACAAGGTCCGCCGCATCGAAAGCGCGGGGATTTTGGGGGCGTTACATTAACTATCGAAAGAGGTTTATGGTTGCTTACATTCTCAGGTTACCATTCGCTCGATCTTAGCATTAAAAAGAGGGGTGTGAGGTTTAAATGAGGTAGTGAGTAAAATTGTGATCTTAGCGTGTTTAAATCTAATTCTTGTTGCCAAGTTTTAATTATTTTAAGAATCTGTGTTAACCAAAAATCACCATCTTTAATCATAGTTTAAATCGGATTAGATTGTATTAAGTTTAATATTCGGATAACATTAATGTAACTCTCTGTGGGACCGACTTAGTGATAATTAGGTTTTATACCTACTATTTCGATGCCAACTTGCTTTAACTTTCACTTGTTCACATTAGTTTTTATTACTATTCATGCTTTTATGTCTCTTTTGTAGGTTTCATGCTCCATAGTTCATTATTGGCCTTTTCCGTCTATTTGTGGACAAACTGGCATGATTTGGACTAGAACCTGTGTGTGGGGGGGGGGGGGGGGGGAAGAATTGCAGTTTTCAGGTCAAAATGGTTCAATGCGGGAGCGATATGCGCGAAGATCTGGTGCAGCAGAAAACGGTGCACAGATTCTATGACTGGTGCACGGCGCAGCTACGCCCCAATCCTGCCTAAAAACTGCACAGCTACACAGTTCCTCTGCTTGCTATCTGACTGGTGCAAGGCGCAGCTGCACCCCATTCCTTCATAAAAACTGCGCAGCTGCGCAGTTCCTCTGCTTGCTGTCTGCCTGCCGTCAGGCGCAGCTGCGCCCTATCTCAGTACAAAAACGGCGCAGCTGCGCCAGTCCTTCGCACCAAAATCCTGCCATGACTTTTTTAAATGGGCCAATCAAATGCTACTTGCTACAGTGATCGGAAATGTAGCGTATGAAGCCCTATATATCAGTAGTATCAGTCTAAGGCTTGAGATATAGAGAATAGCTAGGTCATAAGGAAGAGGAGATAGCTCATTGTTCATTGTTCATTCTTTGTTTTCTTTGTTCTCTCTTGTTCCTTGTGATTTATCTAGAGTAGTTAAGCTTAGGGCTGGGCTTTGGAAGTTTGAAGCATTGTGTCAACATTGGAACTCCGGATTCGAAGAAGAGAAACCGAGCTTTGCATTTCTTAACCTTTGTTTTCTCTTTCTTTTCATTTGTAGCTTCAATGTATGAACATTTGTGGATGATGGTTGTTATTTCTATTATGAACTAACTTCTCTTATGGGATTATAATGAAACCTAGGGTTTAGTTCAATTTGTTATGCTTCCTTGTTGTGGCTAAATGATTATGTATGAATTGTCTAATGTGGTTTATTTTAATTGTTTAATTGCTTGATCACCAATTACCATGTTAACTCACATGGAACCGAGATAGGGAGTGTGAGTTTAGAACCGACCATGTTAGCTTGTGTTCATGATTTCACATGACGTTGGATTGCATGATTAGTGCTAAGGATAGACATATACCTAAGCACCACACGTAGTCTTTTGAAAACTTGTGCTTAAACCCGTTTTTCTCTAGGTCACATAGAAATATAGTGATTTAATTAACTTGGGTGTTCTTTCCCGTCTGTTGCCCTTTGGGTCAGATCTGGGTTGGATATGGGTATGATGCAACGAGAGTTGGTCATGCTTTAGTTTCGTGTTTTCGGCTAACAATCCGAGATAATCAGAGGTTTAACAGGAAGTATCACAGTTGAATGACACCCTAGGTGAAGTTATAATCCCATGCCTCCTTTGTTTGCTTAAATCGTTTGTTATTTAGTTGTCTTTAATGTTCACAACTTAGATTTAATTCACAATTCCTTGATTTGTTTGACCACTGTTTAAAGAAACCGAAATAGTTATAAAACTGCTGCCTTATAGTGTAATAACGATTCATAGTCCTCGTGGGAACGATACTTTACTTATTCTATATTACTTGTTGACCACGTGCACTTGCGTGTAAGTGTTGATTTGTCATGCATACAGTTTGGCACCCAATAAGTTTTTGGCGCCGTTGCCGGGGACTTTGAGTAGTTTTTATAATTTTCATCGTCAGTTTAAATTAGATTGGTTTAGTTAAACAATCTTTTCGTACCTCATTTCTTTTTATCTATTTCTTTGGTTTTAGGTACTTGTGACTTGTGCATGCTAACTCGATCAAAGAAACGCAGACTGTGGGCTCGCAACGACAACATTAATACACAAGTTCAACAAGTGATTGAGGTTAGCTCTGACAGTCAAGAGGGAATTGAATAGCCAGAAATCATGGCGGGAGAACAAGAGGAACCCAAGCCATTAAGAGATTATGCAACGCTGTTAAGAGATTATGCAACGCTGCGAATAAATGAATTGCAAGCAAGTATCACAAGGCCGGCAATCACAGCCCTCTCCTTTGAAATTAAACCGAGTACCATTCAAATGGTGAAAAATTCAGTACAGTTTGGGGGAATGGCTAATGACGATCCGAATGATCACTTGCTAAGTTTTTTGGAGATTTGTGATACGTTCAAATTCAATGGAGTAACGGATGATGCAGTGAGACTTAGACTCTTCCCATTTACACTGAGAGATAAGGCAGAGAGTTGGCTTCACTCATTACCTCCGGGGTCGATTACTACATGGGAAGATTTGGCGCAGAAATTTTTGAAGAAATTCTTTCCTCCTGCAAAGACCAATAAAATGAGAAACGACATTTCTATGTTCGCGCAACAACATGGAGAGTCATTATATGAAGCATGAGAGAGATTTAAAGAGTTGCTCAGAAGATGCCTGCATCATGCACTACCCCAATGGATGCAGATGAACACCTTTTACAGTGGTTTGAGTGGTAACACTCGGACTAGCATTGACGCAGCATCTGGAGGGGAATTTATGGCAAAGAATTTTGATGAGGCATACGAGCTACTAGAAACTATGGCTGCCAACAATTATCAATGGCCTACTTCTAGGCTAAATCAACCAAAAATGGCCGGAGTTATAGAAGTAGATGCTATCACAGCCTTAGCAGCTCAATTATCAGTAATGTCCAAGAAGATTGATGCTATTGCGGATAATAAAGTGCAGCAGGTGGCTTATGTTTGTGAGCTATGTGCAGGGGAACATCCTACAGAGAAATGTGCTATCAACTCGGAAGCAGTACAGTTTGTGAGTAGCTACCAGAGACAACCGAATCAGTATCAGAATACTTATAACTCTGGAGCTAGGAATCACCCAAACTCGTCGTGGAGCAATAATCAGAACCATCAATAAGGTCCAAGACCACACTATCATCCGAGATTTCAGAGTCACCAACATGTAGCACAACCGTCCCAACCAGAGAGAAAGCCAGATTTAGAAAAGTTAATGCTGAAATACATGGCTAACACGGATGTGTTGATAAAGAGTCAGTCTGTATCCATCAAAAATTTAGAGAACCAAGTGAGCCAAATGGCCAATTTGCTGGCAAACAGACCTCAAGGATCTCTTCTAAGCAATACAGAAGAAAACCCACGAAGAGAGGGAAAGGAGCACTGCAAAGCTGTCATAACTAGAAGCGGAAAATAGTTTCTGCCAACTGGCGCCAATGAGCCAGAAGTACAAAGGGAAGTAGAGCAGTTGCACCCTGCCTCAGACTCAGTTGGTGCAGAAAGTCCTAAGGAAAAAGAGGAAGGTGTTGTGGAGACGGATTCAGGAAATAAGGATCAACCAGAAAAGCCTCCGGTTACTCACACACGAGTCTATCCCCCCAGTACCTTTTCCACAAAGGCTTCAGAAACAGAAAATGGACAAGCAGTTCGCTAAGTTCCTTGAAATTTTCAAAAAGCTGCAAATAAACATACCGTTTGCAGAAGCTTTAGAACAGATGTCGAGCTATGCTAAGTTCATGAAAGGAATTCTGTCCCGAAAGAAGAGATTGGAAGACTTTGAGACTGTGGCTCTAACTGAGGAATGTAGTACGGTCTTACAAAGAAAACTACCTCCTAAACTGAAAGATCCTGGTAGTTTCACCATTCCATGCGAGATAGGGAATGTGTCTTTGAATAGATGCTTGTGTGACTTAGGAGCAAGCATTAACCTCATGCCATTGTTAATTTACACACAATTGGGACTTCCTGCACCAAAGCCCACAAACATATCCCTCCAGCTCGCAGATAGATCTATTACATATCCAAGAGGGATTGTGGAGGACATTCTGGTTAAAGTTGACAAGTTCATATTTCCCGCGGACTTCATTATCCTAGACTATGAAGAGGACAAGGATATTCCCATCATTTTGGGGAGACCATTTTTAGCCACGGGGAGAACTCTCATCGATGTACAAAAGGGAGAATTAACAATGAGGGTCCAGGACCAAAGAATAACTTTCAATGTGTTCCGGGCAATGAAGTTCCCTACCGGTGAAGAAGAATGCTTCTGAATGGATGTGGTAGAAAGGGTGGTGAAAGATGAGTTTCCTAAAATTGCGAGAAAGGATCCGATGGAAACTACCTTGGTGAAGGATAGTGATAGTGACAATGATGAGTCGGGGATGGATGACTGTCTCCAAAAGTTGGAGGCACTACCACAGGTGTACACATGCAAGATACCTGTTGAGCTATTAGAAAATGCAGAAGAACCTCCAGATCATTTGAAACCATCCTTGGAGGTACCTCATACTCTTGAGCTTAAATCGCTCCCATCACATCTCAGGTATGCTTACTTGGGTGAATCAAATACTTTACTTGTGATTATTGCATCTGCACTAACCCCTTTACAGGAAAGTAAGCTGATAAGAATCTTAAGAGAATTCAAGGAAGCTATTGGATGGACAATCGCCTACATCAAAGGCATTAGTCCGTCCTTCTGCATGCACAAGATTCTAATGGAAGAGGACAGCAAACCGACTGTGGAGCATTAGAGAAGGCTCAACCCCATTATGAAAGAGGTTATTAAGAAGGAGATTCTGAAATTGCTAGATGCTGGGATCATATATCCTATCTTCGACAGTACATGGGTGAGCCCCGTCCAATGTGTACCCAAGAAAGGAGGGATGACAGTCGTGAAGAATGAGCATAATGAGTTGATACCAACAAGGACAGTGATTGGTTGGAGGGTGTGTATGGATTACAGAAAGCTAAACAAAGCAACAAGAAAAGATCACTTTCCATTGCCATTTATTGACCAAATGTTGGACAGACTGGCGGGTCATGAGTACTACTGTCTCCTGGATGGCTACTTGGGGTATAATCAGATAGCTATTGCACCTGAGGACCAGGAAAAGACAACCTTCACTTGCCCCTACGGGACGTTTGCGTTCAGACGAATGTCCTTTGGGCTTTGCAATGCGCCAGTAACATTTCAAAGGTGCATGATGGCCATCTTTTTTGGCATGGTGGAGCATAATATGGAAGTCTTCATGGACGATTTTTCTGTATTTAGGGATTCCTTTGAGTTGTGTCTAGAGAATTTGATTCTGGTGTTGAAACGCTGTATAGAGACGAATCTGATTCTAAACTGGGAAAAATACCATTTCATGGTACAGGAAGGAATTAACCTTGGGCACAAAGTCTTAGGAAAAGGATTGGAGGTTGACAAGGCAAAGCTGGAGATAATTGAGAAATTGCCACCACCTACAACTGTTAAGGGGGTGCGTAGTTTTTTAGGTCATGCGGGCTTTTATAGACGATTTATCAAGGATTTCTCCAAAATATCCAAGCCTTTATGCAGCCTATTAGAAAAGGAGGTTCAATTCAAATTTGACGAAGACTGTTTAAAGGCCTTTGAGCTTTTGAAGACAAAACTAACATCGGCACCCGTAATTGTAGTACCAGATTGGTCTGTACCATTCGAATTGATGTGCGATGCTAGTGATTATGCAGTTGGGGTAGTGTTGGGTCAGCGCAAGGAAAAGATCTTTCATGCTATCTATTATGCCGGCAAGACCTTAACATATGCTCAGCTAAACTACACCACCACCAAGAAAGAACTATTAGCGGTTGTATACGCTTTCGACAAATTTAGGTCATATCTCGTTGGAACAAAAGTTGTTGTTTATACTGATCATGCGGCTATTAGATATCTGATTTCCAAGAAAGATGAAAAGCCTAGACATATCAGATGGATTCTTCTTCTCCAAGAGTTTGATCTGGAAATTCGAGACAAGAAGGGTTCAAAAAACTAAGTGGCAGATCATCTTTCTATATTAGAAAATCCAGAGCAGGATAGGAAGGACGAGGCGGATATAAATGAGTATTTTTCCGATGAGCAGCTCTTCATTGTGACCTCAGAGATTCCTTGGTACGCTGACTTTGTCAATTATATAGTAAGTAATGTTCTCCCACCAGAGTTAACTCGCCAATAAAAGAAGAAGTTTTTCCATGAAGTGAAGAGTTACCTGTGAGATGAACCTTTCTTATTCAGACAATGTGTAGATCAGATAATTTGCAGATGCATCTCTCACAGTGAGACGTCCAGTATACTGCATGCATGCCATTCTTCTCTCTATGGAGGTCATTATGGAACAGAAAGAACCGCATCTAAAGTACTTCAAGCAGGGTTCTATTGGCCGACTGTATTCAAAGATGCCCACCAGTTTGTAAAAAACTGTGATCGATGTCAACGAGTGGGTAACATTTCCAGACGAAATGAAAGGCCATTAAATTCAATTCTGGAAGTGGAGATCTTTGATGTTTAGGGAATTGATTTCATGGGCCCATTTCCATCATCGTCCGGCAATCTGTATATTCTCTTGGCAGTTGATTACGTCTCAAAATGGGTAGAAGCCAGTGCTCTACCATCCAACGATGCCAGAGTCGTACTGAAATTCCTTCAAAGGAACATCTTCACTAGATTTGGCACATCTCGAGCAATCATCAGTGATGGAGGGAGCCATTTCTGTAATAGGCTCTTCTCAGTACTATTAGCCAAACATGGAGTAAAAAACAGAGTAGCCACAGCCTACCATCCCCAGTCAAGTGGCCAAGCGGAAGTTTCTAATCGGGATGTGAAGAGAATTCTAGAAAAGATGGTTAATCCGTCAAGGAAGGATTGGTCAATGAAACTTGACGATGCATTATGGGCATACAGGATAGCCTATAAGACTCCCATTGGCATGTCGCCTTTCCAGATGGTTTATGGCAAGGCATGTCACCTCCTAGCAGAATTAGAGCACAAGGCTTACTGGGCCATCAAGAAGCTGAATTTCGATCTCTCAGCCGCAGGAGTGTAGCGACTGCTCCAACTTAATGAGTAAGACGAATTTCGACTGCGAGGCTATGAGAATATGAAATTGTACAAGGAGAAAGTGAAACGATGGCATGATCGGAAAATTATCGAAAGGAAATTCGAACCGGGATAAGCAGTATTGTTATTCAATTCCAGGCTTCGATTTTTCCTGGGCAAACTCAACTCTCGATGGTCAGGACCATTCACAATCAAAACTGTCTATCCTCATGACGCCATCGAAATTGTGGGAAAAGAGCATAAACAACCCTTCAAGGTCAATGGGCAGCGTCTGAAACATTATTGGGGAGGCGACTTTGATCGCCAACAGTCCTCAATTGCCCTCGAGCAGACATAATGAACCGAAGAATAGTCGAGCTACGACTATAACTAAAGCGCTTGTTGGGAGGCACCCCACTTTTTGTCTAAATCTCCATTTGATTAATCTTTGAATTATTATATTGTTAAGCTTAATTTTTGAAATACTCTTGGAGATTTGAATTTTGTTTTTGTGATTTCTTTCAGGAGGAGTAGTACTAAATTAGCATGCTGGATCATAAAAAAGGAAAGCTCTCAGTTTTGGGCTGATTGGCAGACGGCGTAGCTACGCCAGTTTTACACTACCCAGAGGTGCAGCTGCGCAGGGTAGCAGTGCGGAATTTTGAAGCCAGAGGACAGTGCAGCTGCGCCGTTTTCCCTTGCATTTGCGGCGCGGCGCAACTGCGCCTCACGCCAGTCTCAGTTTTTGAGTTATGTTTAAAGCCCAGCCGATCGACTTTCCTCTCCTCTTTAAATCATTTCACTTCCCTAATCCCGTCCACAACAGAGCACGAGAACAATCAGAGAATATCAAACCCTCCTTTCCCTTAACCATTTCCCAGCACACCTTGGCCCAATAATCTCCATCCATAGAATCCTCATTGCACACCATTTTCTCTCTCCTATTCGAGCAAATAATCAGATTACTAACAATAGGGTTGTGAGAAGCAAGTTTGGGGGTTCTTTAAGGTTGAGAACTGATTTTTACAGAGAAACTACATCTAGCCCTAGCATTTTGAAAATGCCTAAGCGCAATCGTACCCCATCTTCTTCGTCGGCTAGTAGTGATGCGGGGGGAGATGGTGATGACAGAAACACGCTAGATGTATCCATGTTTGTCAACCTTTCTGCACAACATTACTATTGGGACGTCATGATTACTAAGTCGTTTGTGTTAGAAAGGGGCCTCAAGCCCAGTTCTGAGGATGGAGGGATGCTGCAGCAAATTAAGAGCTGTGGGTAGGTATTGTTTGTGGAAACGCCCTTAGCTGCGCCAATGTCAATTGTGAGGGAGTTCTACGCTAATGCCCGAGAGACTCAGAATGAAATTTCGTATGTGAGGGGCAAACAGGTAGACTACACCCCTTGAGCCATTCACAAATTGTTCAGGATGCCGGCCCTGACTGATGAGGCAATTCGGTGGATGCAAGAACTGCAATTCCAGACTAACTTAGACACCCTGATGGAAGAGAAGTGCAGGCCCGGTGCGGAATGGAAGACTAGGCCTGACATTAATCAAAAGGTGCATTTTCCTCAAACGGCTTTGAGCAGGTATGCCAAGGCCTGGTACAGTTTCATATGCGGAAGCATATTGCCTATGAGCCACCATCAAGACGTGACGAAGGAAAGGGCGGTAATTTTATATGGCATTTGCAAAGGCCAAAGTATGGATATAGGATACATCATCCATCACTCTATGCTGAGGTTCATGAGGGCCAGTACATCGGGCGAAATCCCGCATGCCTCCATTATTACACAGTTATATCGAGCAGCACAGGTGGAGTGGGGTGAGGAGACCTCTCAGTTGCCAATGAAGGATATTGATCATCCCGCCATTGCGAAGCTCGCGGTTTGGAAGGGTATGAGATCGCATCCAAGGGGCCTTGGATTCATCAGGGAAGAGGTTCATGAGGAGCAGGGTGTGGCAACTGATGAGCCACAGGCCGGAGGGCTTCCTCCTGATTTTGTAGCTAGGCATGATAGAGAGATGCGTCACTTGCAGAGGCGCATGAACGCTATGCACACGGACTTCAGATCATATACTGTCGACTTTTCAGCGGCATTGACTAGTGCATTCTCTCAGCTAGGCACGGACGCACAGTTCCCGACCTTCGGGCAGGGAGGCTTGTACCCACCGCCAGATACGCCACCCGAGGCCTAAGGGAGTTTTCTCTCTCACCCTTATCACCAATGAGGACATTGTGACATTTAAGTTTGGGGGTGTTGGGTGCATGCCATGTTTTGTTATGAAATATTTATTATTCTATTTTGCTTGTCATTTACATTAAGTTTATGATTAGTTGCATTGCATTTAGTTTAATTTGTTAATTTTTTTTTTTTTTTTTGCATCATATTTATTGCTCGTATTGCATTTAGATTAATTGCATCTTATTGCATGAATCCTAGCGTCTTGTTCGGTCGAAGTCATATTGGCCTATGATGATACTCCGTTTTGCTTAATCATGTAACGGGGTTGAAAATCGAGTCATAGTCTTTGTGTCATGTTGATTTATGATTTCTAACTTGTTTGACTCTGATATAACCGGATAGCACTTTAGGTGTAATTGTTTTGTTTGGTGTAATCTAAATATGTACATAATTGTCTTCTGGTGGAAATTTTTGTTAAAACAATAGAAATTTAGTAAATGGGTTGTGGCGGCTATGACAACACGAAAATCAAGTTTGGGGGTTAAGAGAGCTATAGCGTGAGATGGAGCGTTAAAACGCACTCACATAAAAAAAATAAAAATAATAATAAACACGCTGGCTAGTTTAGTTCTGTGGCCGTTGATACTCGAGTTAATAGGCCCGTAGGGGTGTCTTTACACCTAGTGCCCTAAAGCCGATTGGTTTGGGAGTCGTTGGTCGAAAGCTCACTACATGGGTATCTTCGAAGCCTAATAGGACTAGGCATTGTACAGCCGAGTGTAAACGCGAGAAAGAGCAAATAATGCCCTCGTGGTTGTATATAAAGTTGGTTAATTCCGAATAACCCTGATATTGGTTGATGTGAAGTCGTAGTTGACAGTTTTCCTGTTATCGTCTTTCTTGAGTTAGAACTGTGATTTTCCCTCTAAGAAGCGCATTATGACAATATTTGCATTATATCAACCTTAATGGTAGCCAAGCACACTATACACTGTATCAGTAATAATAGGTTGTGGATTTGTCGATTGATAGGACCTATTGACTGTTTCTTGGTTGGATGCTATGTTTATTGATCATTGCATCTCCTCTGAGGCTTCTCAATTAAACTTTGTACTGGCTGATGTGGATTCATAGGCATGTAGCGTAGACTGCATTTTTAGCTTAACTTGCATTTCAGATTGCTTGTTTAGCTTCTTTATTATGTAGCTTGAGGGCAAGCAACGAGTTAAGTTTGGGGGTATTTGATAAGTAGGTTTTATACCTACTATTTTAATGCCAACTTGCTTTAACTTTCGCTTGTTCTCATTAGTTTTTATTACTATTCATGCTTTTATGTCTCTTTTGTAGGTTTCATGCTCCATAGCTCATTATTTGCCTTTTCCGTCTATTTATGGACAAACTGGCGTGTTTTGGAGTAGAACCTGTGCGGGGGGGGGGGGGGGGGGGGGGGGGGGGGGAAGAATTGCAGTTTTCAGGTCAAAATGGTTCAATGCGGGTGCGATATGCGCGAAGATCGGGTGCAGCAGAAAGCGGTGCACAGATTCCATGACTGGTGCACGGCGTAGCTGCGCCCCAATCCTGCCTAAAAACTACGTAGCTGCGCAGTTCCTCTGCTTGTTGTCTGACTGGTGCAAGGCGCAGCTGCGCCCCGTTCCTTCATAAAAACTGCGTAGCTGCGCAGTTCCTCTGCTTGCTGTCTGCCTGCCGTCAGGCGCAGCTGCGCCATATCTCAGTACAAAAACGGCGCAGCTGCGCCGGTCCTTCGCACCAAAATCCTGCCATGACTTTTTTAAATGGGCCAATCAAATGCTACTTGCTACAGTGATCGGAAATGAAGCGTATGAAGCCCTATATATCAATAGTATCAGTCTAAGGCTTGAGATATAGAGAATAGCTAGGTCATAAGGAAGAGGAGAGAGCTCATTGTTCATTGTTCATTCTTTGTTTTCTTTGTTCTCTCTTGTTCCTTGTGATTTATCTAGAGTAGTTAAGCTTAGGGCTGGGCTTTGGAAGTTTGAAGCATTGTGTTAACATTGGAACTCCGAATTCGAAGAAGAGAAACCGAGCTTTGCATTTCTTAACCTTTGTTCTCTTTTTCTTTTCATTTGTAGCTTCAATGTATGAACATTTGTGGATGATGGTTGTTATTTCTATTATGAACTAACTTCTCTTATGGGATTATAATGAAACCTAGGGTTTAGTTCAATTTGTTATGCTTCCTTGTTGTGGCTAAATGATTATGTATGGATTGTCTAATGTGGTTTATTTTAATTGTTTAATTGCTTGATCACCAATTACCATGTTAACTCACACGGAACCGAGATGGGGAGTGTGAGTTTAGAACCGACCATGTTAGCTTGTGTTCATGATTTCACATGACGTTGAATTGCATGATTAGTGCTAAGGATAAACATATACCTAAGCACCACACGTAGTCTTTTGAAAACTTGTGCTTAAACCCGTTTTTCTCTAGGTCACATAGAAATATAGTGATTTAAATAACTTGGGTGTTCTTTCCTGTTTGTTGCCCTTTGGGTCGGATCTGGGTTGGATATGGGTATGATGCAACGAGAGTTGGTCATGCTTTAGTTTCGTGTTTTCGGCTAACAATCCGAGATAATCAGTTAGGTTTAACAGGAAGTATCACAGTTGAATGACACCCTAGGTGAAGTTATAATCCCATGCCTCCTTTGTCTGCTTAAATCATTTGTTATTTAGTTGTCTTTAATTTTCACAACTTAGATTTAATTCACAATTCCTTGATTTGTTTAACCACTGTTTAAAGAAACCAAAATAGTTATAAAATTGCTGCTTGATAGTGTAATAACGATTCATAGTCCTCGTGGGAACGATACGTTACTTATTCTATATTACTTGTTGACCATGTGCACTTGCGTGTAAGTGTTGATTTGTCATGTGTACGGTTTGGCACCCAACACTTAGAAATACTCTTTACTACTTGAAGGCCGTGTATACTTGCACGTTAATATCAATAGGGAAAATGACCTTGAAGTTTTTGGCGTCGTTGTCGGGAAATTAGTTTTTGATATTGTCTAATATTGATTTTAATCAAGTTAGTCTTTGTTTAAACTTTTATTTATGTTTTACTTTTTGCTTGGACTTTTGATTTTCTTCGCTGCATTTTCAAGGTTCGAAATAAGAAAATAATAAGTCAGGCTGTTGACTATAAGATAAGCATTAACTGGGAGGCAACCCAGGTTTCTCTAATGTTTTGTTTAGTTTTGTTTTTCATATTCAGGTTATATCTTAGAAAATTGTAGGAGTTTGTTGCGGAAGGCGACAATTGACAAATTGACCCTATTTTCAGGGAAGTCCCTTGCTTTTAATTCTTTCATTGCTTATAGAGAGGACGTTGTCAATTCCAAGTTTGGGGGTATTCGACATTTGTTTTGATATGCTTGATGTTAAGTTTTATTATTTTTTATTTTAGTTTTATTTTGAGTTTTTAATTTTGTGGGTATATTTTCTGCAAACCCTCACGAGACACAACTCGTTCTCTTGGACACGTGCTAAGTGCAACCGTGTTTCTTATGAAAATGGATTTATTAATGTTTTTTTTGTTTTATTTTTGTTTATTTTTATTTTTGTTTTTGTTTTGTTTTCGTGTGTTTTGTTTTAGAGTCGTTGTAGTATAGGTTTGTGTTCTTGAGCATTGTTGATGTGATTAGAACTTTAATCGAGGATTGGACTATTGATTGTTCTTATGATAACTCGTAGAAAATGGATTGACGTTGCTTAGTCTGTGTGCTTGACTTGTTGTTGGTTTTTACATTGCTTGTGATCTCATACACTTTGAGCACATATCCATTTGTAATAAGCTGGTTGTATGCTAAGAGAATGCTTATATGACCAAATGCTTGTGAAAGTTATCACTAAACTCTAGAACATGTTTAAACATCACTTGAAGCGAAACACCCTCATTTGAATAACAAACCATGTGGTGAATGAGATGGAGCGTAAAATGTACTTACTCATAAACACATGCTTAGGTGAGATGAAGCGTAAAATGCATTCACCTATGAAATAAAAATAAAATGAAAATAAAATAAAATAATTTAAATAGTAATCATGTGGTGGATTTTGATAGAGCGTAAAACGCAATCATCCATAAACACGTGAATAGGTGAGAGGGAGCATAAAATGCACTCACCTACAATTTTTAGGCAAGTGATGTGATAACAAGTTCGAGAGTTTTTGTTTTTCTTTCAATAAGGTAATGTGGCCGCTTCAGCTCAATCGAGCTATAATTAGTTTGTTTCAAAAGATCGCAAAGTCTAGAATTTTAAACTATATGTTAATCATACATTACTCATGACCCATAAGTGTGTGTGTGCACTATTTGAAACAAACTAATTATAGCTCGATTGAGCTGAAGCGACCACATTACCTTATTGAAAAAAAAACTCTCGAACTTGTTATCACATCACTCGCCCAAAAATTGTAGGTGAGTGCATTTTATGCCCCATCTCATCTATTCACGCGTTTATGGATGAGTGCGTTTTACGCTCCATCACAATCCACCACATGATTACTATTTAAATTATTATATTTTATTTTTATTTCAGAGGTGAGTGCATTTTACGTTCCGTCTCACCTAAGTATGTGATTATGAGTGAGTGCGTTTTACGTTTCATCTCACTCACCACATGAGTTGTTATTCAAACGAGGGTGTTTTGCTTCAAGTGATGTTTAAATATGTTCTAGAGTTTAGTGATAACTTTCACAAGCATTCAGTCATATAAGCATTCTTTAAGCATACAACTAGCTTATTACAAATGGATATGTGCTCAAAGTGTATGGGATCACAAGTAATGTAAAAACCAACAACAAGTCAAGCACACAGACTAAGCAACGTCAATCCATTTTCTACGAGTTATCATAAGAACAATCAATGGTCCACTCCTTGATTAAAGTTCTAATCACATCAACAACGCTCAAGAACATAAACCTATACTACAACGACTCTAAAACAAAACACATGAAAGCAAAACAAAAACAAAAACAAAAACAAACGAAAATAAAACAAAAACAACATTAATAAATGCATTTTCGTAGGAAACACGGTTGCACTTAGCACTTGCAATAAGCCGTTAAACCCCAGGTTGCCCAAGAGGACGAGTTGTGTCTCGTGAGGGTTTGTAGAGAATATACCCATAAAATTCAAAACTCAAAATAAAACTAAAAGAAAAAAATAATAAAACTTAACATCAAGCATATCAAAACGAACGTCGAATACCCCCAAACTTGGAATTGACAATGTCCTCTGTAGACACCCAAATTTTGCACTTTTGTACTAACCCTAACAGGAGGGAAAAGTCGTCACTTGACCGGACATGCAAAAAGGAAGATGGACCCCAACACGAAGCCACCCTAACGACTTACAGTCAAAGCCGCCACAACGAACAACGAGCATCAGGTTACTTGAGGCAAGGCAAACAGTTGATCCAGAAGAACCTGATTTGATCATAAAAGACGACTAATGGCCACTACGCTTACGATGTTCGGGGGTCTTGCTCCCCGGTGAGCGAGCGGTTGCCCAGCTCGCCGGTGAGCTGGCGGGGGTGGAAGGGGCAGTTGTTGATCGAAATCGGAACGGTTTATTTAGTAGTAAAGTTCCGACATCGAGTTCATTTGAATGAACAATAACGCGCAAGCATACGCGGTCAACAAGTAATAAAGTGAAAGTAAAGTATCGATCCCACGAGGAATTAGTTCTAACGATTTCCCAAATATCGAGCCAATCAAGTCGATCTTAGTACAAACATTTGATTGAATGAAGGAAGTGGAATGTAAATGGACATAATGCAAATTAACATTTAAACTACTAAAACGGTAAAGATAGATGAACCTATGATTACGTTTTCTTCCAATACTTCATTTAAATCTCCTCACTCTCCCTATTTGGTCTTACGGTCACGATGAATGGTTAACCGAGAATACAAAAGTATTTACATGCCTCTTTTGAAGGACATATAAACATACCAAATCCAAACCTATCCCATTCGACAGAATTCAGACAAGGACACCCAAGCTAAGCATTTCACTATATGTTTATGAGAAATAGCAACGCAAGAATTTGAAGCACGTATTCTCACATTGGTTACATGTGGCACATAGGTATATGTCTATCCTACGCACAAATTATGCATACGCTCCTAAGAACACATAATATAACACATGTTATCACATTCGGGTCAAAACACTATAATCCGTTTTCCAATTTCATATAGGTTACCAAATTAACCACTTGTCCAAGCAATTAAACATGAAAAACTAAATGTGATAACCCAATTCATATGGTGCCATCCAAGAGACAACAAACCATAGCCAACGAAGCACAATGATATGCAAAATACAAGACAAATTTCGTTTAGACATTTTATCGAACACTTGGCGTGCACAATGAAATCCTTCTTTCAAAGAACTCACAAATGCATCAACAACCAAATAAGAAAGAGATATTCAATTAAACTACGTACTAGATAACCAACACAGTCATAAATTCCATGCTCAAGCCATAGCAAATGAGTAATACCACATCCAACATGCATACAACATACACATAGCTAAATGAAAGCAAACACAAATCACAATGGCTAAACATGTTATAGATTCAATACCCAACATAGATACAAGATCAATGGATAGATATTAATCCATATTTGTTCCAAAAAGTAATCAACAACAATGGAAATACAAATTAAAGGAAAGAAGAAGAAGATAGTTGTCACCCATCTCCAAGCTCCAAGCATTCAATCCATAACTTCCTTAGATGTTGCATTTCATTCATAACCTCCATGGAAGGTGGCTCTCTTCATCCTTTGGCCTCCAAGATCGCCTCTAGCCGCCTCCCAAAGAAGAAGAAATGAGATTAAAATGTTTATGGCTGCAGTTTTTCCTTCTTAAAACTGATTCTGCGCGTATGAACAGTGCACCGCCGCAGCGATCAAAGGCACCGCTGCGGCGGTCAAACTTTCTGCTAATTTCAGGTTTTGTACCACCGCTGCGGCGCTCATACATTCTGCCCAGAAATGGCCCTTTTTGGACTGTTGCAGCCTCTTTCAGTGTTTTGGGCATATCTTCTTCATACGAACTCCGATTGAGGTGATTCAAGATGTTTTGGAAAGGAGACTCGTAGACCTACAACTTTCAGGTTTTACAAAATTGAAGATTCGGAAAGGATCAAGGCCAAAATTGGGCGTGAATTGGCTGCTGCATAAACAGAGTGCAGAAAATGTGAACCGGGCAATTCCAAGCCTTGTTCCACCGAGCCCTTATTATAATTCCTACAAAATGAAATAGAAACACATAAAAATAATTCAAAACCACATCCTATACAATGTGGTACAAAAAACACATACAACTAAATCAACACTTAACATATAAATTACGAATAAACTACACAAAAACGACATAGAATACATAAAATACCTAAACATGATATAATTCACCATATTATACAATAACATAAACACATATATAAAATCACATAAAACACTTAAAGATTCACAAATTATCAAGCTTAAATGTATTTAATTCGTAGGTATAAAACCCACTCATCAGCAGCGCCCCCTAGAAGCCAAGCACAATTAGCAAATTCTATATCAAGCCGCAGCCCTCCGAACTAGCCTCCAAGAACAATATGGCACGTTTCTCCGGGATTTCCGGATTGCAAAATACGAGCCTTCCAGCAAAAAAATGAAAGACCGACATCAGACGCGAAAATCGAGGAAGCACCGAAGCCGGCCGCAGCTGCACTTGCGGCTGGCACCGAAGCCAGCCGCAGCTGCACCTGCGGCTGGCCGCAGCTGCACCTGCGGCCAAGATCTGAAGTTTTAAATCGCCACTTCCAGTTCATTTCTTCGGGCAGACACAGACGGAAATGAAAAGGAGAGAGAGAAAGGTGACGGGAGAGAGAAAAAAAGAGAGAAAAAGAGAGAGAAATGTGAGATTCTTCCATCTTTGGTTAGATCTTAACATCATATATTGTATTCTAAGTGATTTCCAAGTGTCAAAACATGTATTTCATCATTTGAAAACTGAAAAAATCCGAGTTTATAGCATTTGTGATTTCATCTAGTTAGATCTAGTTTCATTTCGTTTTTATTTCATTTGTTGGGTGAATCTACTGTAGATCCGAAAATATTTGGTGCATTGCTATTTAAATAGTTTGATTTTGTGTATTTTGAAGTTAGATCTAATGTAGTCAATATATGTTGTAGATATGTGGATTAGGGACGGTTAGGGAGGATTTATTGCGGATGGAATCTCCTCATAACCTCCCGATGATATCCTTTTAGTTTATTTTATAGCTTTTACGTATGTAGCGATCGCGATACACCTTTATGTAAATATGTAAATTTTGGGCCTTAAAACGACATCGAGTCGAAAGTCGGGTTTAAGGCCCCGTGATAATAAAATATGTGATTGTGGGTGTTTGGGGTTATTTAGACGGCTCACATGCCCATGGGTAGCTCCGACACGTTTTGAATGCTTGTTTTGATTTACGACACAAAAAACGGTTTTCCAAAATAAGACAAATGATGAAGATTTTCTAAAAGTGATCAAATTAGGATATTAGATTCACGAGGTTTAAAAATTAAGAGTTTCGGCGAACTTTGATCCTTGTTTGGCGAAAAGGCTCCATTTGGTTTTGAAATGTCATAAAAGATGTTTTCGTAAAAAATAGAAAAACGTTTTCATTAAACTTTGTGCATAGGGTTAAAGAGTTCTAGAAGTTGCCTTCATTTTATTTGAGTTTACTGTTAGAAGGCAATGTATAGTCTCGATTCCTATTTGAGAAAAGTTTAAAAAATTATTGTTTTCTAAAAATGACATCTAATAAAAAAAAACCTCATCGTTTTCGAAATTAAAATCAATCTTTATTATAAAAAGTGAAGCCTTGTCATTTGGGGCAAAAGACGTCTAAACGCTTTCCCGACAAAACACATTTGCCATATAAAATCAAAGCAACTTTTATGCAAAAATTCACCACAACCATCACCTAGGCACGCACGCACACACACACGCAACTCACACATTTTTAGGATTTTAAAAGGATAGGAAAACATCGAGATTGCGGTAACCGTATTTCACGGAAGTCGGGGGGTGCCTAACACCTTCCCCTGGCTTAAGCAAGCCCTCGAACTCTATGAATCTCGGTTCACGGACCAATTGAATCGGAGTCACATATGAGCCAGCGATTACGAAAACAAAATTCGGATGAGTTGGTACATCCATTTCAAATATACCAACTGGCGACTCTGGTCAACTGGCTCATTATAAAATCGACCTTTCGAAACCCCGTCGACACTTAAGCCGACCCTTTTCAAAAAATCACATCTTAAATCCAAAGGCTAAAATTGGAAAGGGCTTTTAATATTAAAAAATGAAACGACTAAAATTCCGGCGTCGACATCCTCTCTATAAGCAATGAAAGAATTAAAAGTAAGGGACTTCCCTGAAAATAGGACCAATTTGTCAATTGTCGCCTTCCGCAACCGACTCCTATAATTTGCTAAGATATAACCTGAATATGAAAAATAAAACAAAACAAAACATTAGAGAAACCTAGGTTGCCTCCCAGTTACAACTTATTTTATAGTCAATAGCCTAACTTATTATTTCTTATTCCGAACCTTGAAAATGCCGAGAACAAAATCAAAAGTCCAAGCAAAAAGTAAAACAGAAATAAAAGTTTAAACAAAGACTAACTTGATAAAAGTCGATATTAGAAAACAACCAGAAACTAATTCCCCGGCAACGACGCCAATAACTTGACAGTCGTTTTCACAATTGATATTAACGTGCAAGTATACACGGCCTTCAAGTAGTAAAGAGTATCTCTAAGTCGATCCCACAGAGACTTACACTAATGTTATCCGAATATTAAACTTAATACAATCTAATCCAATTTAAACTATGATTAAAGATGGTGATTTTTGGTTAACACAAATTCTTAAAATAATTAAAACTTGGCAACAAGAATTAGATTTAAACACGCTAAGATCAAACTTTACTCACTACCTCATTTAAACCTTACACCCCTCTTTTTAATGCTAAGATCGAACGAATGGTAACCTGAGAATGTAAGCAACCATAAACCTCTTTCGATAGTTAAATGATTCATACCCTACTAATTAGTTCACTATATTCCTATGCGATCCTAATTAAGCAAGACGTCAATAAAAACAATTCTCAACAAGGCTACACAAGATACCCCGGTATATTTCTATCCGAGATACAAGTTAGGAACTCCATCCGAAGATAAAGAATCCTACAAGTGCTATCATGCTTTAGGTCAAGTTATTTAATCAATTTTTTAATATCATAAATAACACCAAATTACATGCAAGGTACATAATCCATACATGAAGAACAAAACATGATAACCATTCATTTTCAATCCATACACATAAAAAAAGAGATATTCAATTAAAAAAAAATAATGAGCTCCATTGTGATCCTAGGAATGAAGTTAGTTCATAACTAAATGAATAAAAGCCATTAACACGTTACTCATCAGCCTTAACTACACAAAATGAAGATAAGTAGATGAATGAAACTTCTTAAAACACAAGTTTCAAGCACATAAACTCCCTTCAAAATGTAGCAATCCAAGCTTGATGAATCTTCTTGTTTTTGAGCTTAAAACCAATCCAAGTTGCTTTGAAGGCTGGAAAAACTGAAGAAGAACAGCTCTCAAGCGTAAAATCCGATTTGGTTAGGTTAAGCAACGAATGGATTTAAATAGCAAAAATCCCGTCTATTTCAACATGTTCGACCGCTGCGATAGTGCTCTCCACCGCTGCGGCAGTGCTCTTCACCGCTGCGGTGGTGGCCCTGGATGGAAATTACCACTTTGCCATTCTTGCTTAAAAGTGCTACAAATCAATGACGAGACATTAGGAACCATAAAAATCATAATTATAAGCAACAATAACTCTAAAAAACTCACAAATCATTAAGCCAAAAGTATTAATTCGTAGGTATAAAAACATAACGTTTTAAAAACAATATAAGTTTTTAAATGACGTTATTTTTCCAAAATTTAATTTTTAGTTCCAACGAACGATTTCGATCGCCTAAAACACACTTTTATTACCATATACACCAAATGACCACCAAATCAATGCGGAGACGTGTAATTACATCAAACCAAGTTTTCCAACTTCATTTCACCATTTAATTCTTTAAATTGCCAAAAATCAACCTTTTGTAGGATTTTAGCAAAACATAACCTAATTTACATTAAAACCAAACTTGAGTTCATAAACTCTATTTTCTACACACTCTATGAAAAGTCTATTTACCAAATTTATATGCTCATACAATACTTATATGAACCCTTCAAAAAATACTACCATCTTTTATTTGGTTTACATGATCAAACTAGCTTCATACTAGGTTTTCACATAAAAATCATGTTATCTACATATTAAAGTACCTACCATGCCATATAATAAATACACACAATTCCAATATGCTCACCCCTATAACTTAGGGTTTCACCATAAACCTTCATTACAAAACACATAATCTCCCTCAAACCATACTTTCTAGCCATAAATACATACTCGCATATACATATACATATACATATATAAATCATAGATTCAATTTAAGAAAACCCTTAAACCTTCTATGTGTTCTTCTTCTTCTTGATAGGAAAATCCTTAAGGTTGGATGATCCACTTTGTTTGTTAGCTTTCAATCTCCAAAACACTTAGGTTTCAATCCTTCAAGCTCTCAAGAACTTTCTTTTTCTTTCTCTTGGAAACTCTCAACACTTGGCACAAGAAATGAAGAATAAGGAGAAAGAAAACTAACTTAATACTTGCAAAATAATACACACATAAGTTGTATGTATTCTTCCTACAATTAACCATCATGGAGTTAACTTAACCTTGAATGGTTAGGGCTATTCTTGATATTAACCATCACTAATTAAGGATAATTTAGATAATACACATCAATTAGGATACCAAGGTCATTACTTAACTTGCCAAGGACATCTTGGACATCTTGGACATTTCTCAAAATTTCTAGACTTTCCTTTTAAGGAAAGTTTTTCCTTGCTTCTCATTGGTTCTTTACAAGTGCACTTGGCTTGAATTTTGTTAGGTAATCTAACTAGCTTAGCTTAACTTCAATTGTGCTACTTTCACTTTGTTCCATTTAATTTTTATTCTAAAATCAAATAATACATAATTTGTATACCACAAAACATTTATTAGATTTCAAAAATCTATTTTCATTAATTATTTATAAATTTTACAAGATCTACCCAAAATACGGATCATTACATTCTTCCATCCTTATAAGAATTCCGTCCCCGGAATCACTAATACAAAGTTATATAGACAAATTAGGATAATTCTTTTTCATTTTCTCTTCGAGTTTCCACGCTGATTCCTTAGCATTGTGGTTTCTTCATACTACTTTTACAGAAGGTATTACCTTATTCCTTAAAACTTGCTCTTTCATGTCAATTATTTGAACAGGGGTTTCTTCATATGTTAAATCCTTCTCAACCTAAATTGGTTCATATTCTATTACATATTTATAATTTGGCTTATAAGGTCTTCATAACGATACGTGAAACACATTGTGAATATGCTCCAACTCTGGAGGTAAAGCTACTGCGTAAGCTACCTCTCTTATCCTATTTAACATTTTAAAAGGTCTAATGAATCTCGGACTTATCTTTTCTTTCTTTTCATATCTTATCTTTCCTTTCCAAGGAGATACCTTTAAAAACACATATGACCCTACGTCAAAATCTCTCTTCTATTGATATAAGTCTGCATACTTTTTTTGTCTATCTTGTGCTGCTACGAGCCTTGATCTTATTATACTTACAATTTCAGCCGTCTATTGAGCTATTTTTGGTCCCAATAACTTACGTTCTCCCACTTCATCGCAACACAGAGGTGTTCTATAATTCCTTCCATACAATGCCTCATAAGGTGGCATACCAATACTCGAATGATAACTGTTGTTATACGCAAATTCAACTAATGATAAATGGTCATCCCAATTACCCCTGAAATCTATAACGTATGCTTTTAGCATAGTTTCTAACGTTTGAATTGTCCTTTCACTTTGACCGTGTGACGACCCCAAATCCGGGTTCCATAACCTCGAGTTTGGTTCTCACTATTCAACACATTACTAACAATTAAATACATACATTGCATTTAAATATCGCGAAATAATACATATTGGTTCCCTTCAAAAGGTTACAATACCAGGGTCTATCAACCTTAACATAATAACAGTTCCTATCACAAGGAATTACAAAAGGTTTAACAACCGTAAATACATAATTAAAGATTTAATTAGCATGCATAAGCTAACTTAAGCTCTGGCTTTTCCTTTTCCCTTATCCTTCTTTGAGCAATCGGGATTATCTGAAAAATGGTTCATGATATAGCAAGAATGAGCAACTAGTTTGCTCAGCAAGTTTAGAACAATCATATAGATTTATTATATCATGAATGAATGAGAAATATCATCAATGATTCAACAATAGATATAACAATTGTGAATGAAACAGGATTCAAATTTTAATAAACAGAATATTTGAATCTTAAAATGCTGAGTGGTCACTAAGGACCCTGAACTAACTAGGGTATAATAGAGTTTCCTCTGACCCTTTGAGTTGTTTGGTTTTCAAGGGGATCAGCCTATTCAACCCGCTGTATATGCATTACATTTAGTCACTGGCGCCAAAGTCGGTTTCCCGACACAAAATCCCCTAATTTAGGGTTGTTCAATTCTCAGACTTAATATAAGAAATCCGCACCCAACAATGGTTTGGATAAGCTTTTAAAAGTATTCAAGTATTGAATTTATAAACGTAATGTCTAGCTGAACTATTAGCTTTTGACATTTTTAGTACAGTTCATGAATCAAGAACTAATAAGCTTCAAGTGCACTGAGTGCGATTTTATAAACAATATGGATGTGGAATAATTTTTAATAATTAAACCACTTCAAGCTTTGACAATAAATACAAGTATAGAAACTTGTTCAACAATAAATGAGTAGGGTTAGAGAACTTACCTGTTTGCTCAGCTACAATAATTGTCTAGCTTTAACTAACTTGCTTTGAAAGACCTAACATTAATAAAGTCGGTCTAATAATTAGTACGGCGTATTTGCATAACTATACGCTTAATAATGAACTTATTTACCACGCATAAGTACTAACACATAATTTACATTAGTCAAAACAATATTATTAACCTTATAGACACTTAATCATTTTAGGTTAATAATTTAATAAGTTAGAAAATATTTTTCTTAAGTGTTGGACACTTATTAAACCCTTAAACAACTTATTATAATAATTTAATTAAATCATAATTAAATTCAATTTATTTTATTAACTCAATCTCTATTTAATTACTATTTAATCTTGGTTAAATAGAAATTAATTAATTAACTCTAGTTATTATTTAAAATAAATAATAACTAATTGTACTTACTTATTATTTAATTATAATTAAATAATAAATAATTATTAACTTAGTTTTAACCTTCTTTAATTTAATGTTAATCAACCAATAATTAAATAAGTAATTAACCTTACTTATTATTTAATTTAAAGAAATTAAATAATAGTTTACTAATCTTAATCCTCTTTAATTATTATTTAATGTTAATTAAATAATAATTAATTATTTAATTAATTTTTAATTATTATTTAAGGTTAAATAATAATCAAATCATTCTTATTTATTATTTAAATTAAATAATAAATTATTACTCTAATAACTTAATTTCCATTAATCGTTATTTAATGCTAATTAAATAATAATTAATTACTTAATTATCCTTATTTACTATTTAATAATATTTAAATAATAAATAATTAATTTATAAATTTTATCTCTCTTTAAGTATTATTTAATAGGCATTAAATAATAATTGTTAATTTATCATCTTTATTTATTATTAACATTTAAAATAATAAATAAATAATAAATTTATTTAACTTAACCATGGTTTAGCTAACTAGATTAATATTTAAAATATTTAAATATTAAACTTAATGAAAAATATCCTCCCCAATATTATTTTTGTATTATTATTATTTTTGTTATAATTTTAAATTAGTTTTTAAATATTTAAATTATTTAAATTTAACCCGAATGACATTTCCGTAAATAATTCGAAAACTGAACCGAGGGCAGAATGGTCATTTCGCCAAGGAAAACACGGAGGGGCAGTATCGTAATTTCACGGAGATCTACTTCCGCGCATTGCGCGCGCCTTCGGAATGAACGGCCCAAAACGGTGCCGTTTTGAGAAGCCGGTATTTGCCTCCGCGCGTACGCGCGCGAAGTAACGTTTCCGACGCCAAACGACGTCGTTTGGATCCGCTCGTTTCAGCCAGTAACCTTGTGCGCATTGCGCGAACTTTTCTTTTTTTTTTTTTTTTTTTTTTTTTCTTAGCAGAATGTGAACAGTGTCCGGCATACTCATTTTAAATAAAAATATACCATCAAGTAAGCTTTAAATCCTCAATAAAAATCCAAAAAAATTACCAATCACCTTATATTAATTTATAACATGAAAAATTAATTTTTCATGATTTAATATCATTATTTTTTTATAAAAAATTTTACATCACATAAACTACCATAAATCATAACTTTTTGTGTATAACTCCATTTTAAGTGATTCAAACTTTGTTTTTCTCATGATTTAATGTTCTATAATATTAGAACATCAAACCTAAGTTTTATAAAAATATTTTTGGACATAAATTCCAAAACTTGTTTACACACTATTAAACACATATTTTAGCATATAAAATATACCAAAATACAAACCAAATCTATTAAACTCAAGCATGGCATAAATATTACAACTACACATTAATAACCATATTAACATGTTTATACTAACATGATGATTTATTTAATTTAAAAACAAAACTTCATTTAAAATAACCATTACCTTGATTTAATGGTTATTCTTCTTTTTCTCCCAAAATATGTTGTGAATCTTGAAGACATAAACTAGCTTAGCACTCCTTCTCCTTCTCTTGCTCTCTCTCAAAATATTTTGCTCTCAAACTCTCTCTTTTGATTTTTGGAGCAAAATGAAATAACATCTATCAACTTTTCAAGTATACTTGAAAAATTAGTAGATACACATAATGTATCTAATAATTTTGACCACTACAAGCTAGCTATTGGATACTTACACAAGTTAACAAGCCATGACTTGGTTGGTGAAAAGAAGCATGGTTCATGTACTAAAAAAAAATAAAACAAGCAATCCTTTTTAATTAAATAATTGAAAAATCAAATAATAATAATAATAATAATAACAATACAATCACTCCTCTCCTTCCTGCCGGCACATCACCATGTCCCAAAATAAAAGTCACTTTTCACATTTTAAATAAATAATAGTTTAATTTAAGTATTTTCCAAGTGGGCCAATCATTGGGCTTTAATTTAAAATACCAATTGGGCTTCTATTAAATTGTTTGGGCTACTAAATTGTCAAATTTTATTATTCTCCACTTGGGCTACTAATTGACCCATATTGGGCTAATTTAATAATTTACACATTAATTATTCAATCCATGGTTAAATAAATAATTAGATTGAATAAATAATTAAATATTCTAACCCATAAGTATTAAATTACTAAATGGACTAATAAATATTATTATTAATATTTCACATTATTTACATTAATTAATAATTATATTAATTAATTTATTATATTTAATTCACTCATTATATTCAATTTAATTGAATATTTAATTAATAGGAAACTTATCAATTATTTTGATATTAAAACTTTAGGGTTTGTTCACTAATTTAATAACATATTAGTGACCCCTTTAATTAATTTTAGTAATTAATTACATAATTATTTAATCACATAATTAATTAATCACATAAAAAGATTTAAATAATCTCATAAAACTAACTCGTTGGAAATTAAATTAATAATTTAATTAATAAAGATGTGGAAATTCTAGGACATTACAGGCCGTCTGTTTGAGGATGATACGTTGTACCCAACCTCAATTGTGTTCCCATACGCTCTTAAAAACTCTTCCAAAATTTTGATGTGAACTGCGGATCTCGATTTTAAACAATAAATACTAGGACTCCATATATAGATACAATCTCTTTCATATACCACTTTGCTGACTGATCAAGATTAAATATGATCATGATCGGCAAGAAGTGTGTTGACTTTATTAGTCGATCCATTAACACCCATATCGTGTCATATCCTTTCTAAGTAGTTGGAAGTCCTACCATAAAATCCATTGTAATGTGCTTTCATTTCCATTCTGGAATTTCTAAGGGTTGTAACAAACCACTAGGCCTCTGATGTTCTGCCTTAACCCTTTGACATGTTAGTCATCTGTCGACATACTCTGCAACGTCTTTATTCATATTAGGCCACCAAAAGTATTGACGAAGATCTTGATACATCTTTGCATTACTCAGATGAATCAAATATCTGAAATTGTGTGTCTTTTATAAAATTTCCTCTTTCAATTCGGATATCACCGGTACCCATACTCTTCCTTCGAATCTTAGCAATCCGTTACCATCTAATTTAAACTTAGTCTCTTGTCCCTCGGACATACTTTATTTTATTCTGCCACATTCCTCATCTTGAACTTGAGCTTCTTTTACTTTATCCAATAATATTAGACGAGCTTCTACCATATACAATTTCTCTTCTGACTCCATTGGATATGTTACTTCTATTTCCATTCGTTCCATTTCTCTGATTAGCTCTTCATGAGTAGTCAACATTTCTAATCTTTCTCAACCTTCCTACTCAAGGCTTCAGCCACCACATTAGCCTTCTCCTAGTCATACAGAATTTCACAATCATAATCTTTGATCAACTCTAACCACCTCCCTTACCTCATATTCAGTTTCTTTTGAGTGAAGATATACTTTAGACTTTTATGATCCGTGTATATCTCATATTTCTCTTTATATAAATAATGTCTCTATATCTTCAAGATGAAAACCACTGCTGCCAGTTCTAAGTTATGGGTAGGATAATCCTTTTTATAGTCCTTTAGCTGTCTTGACACGTACGCTATGACCTTGCCATGATGCATCAAAACACAATCAAGTCCCTTATGCGATGCATCACTATACACCACAAAACCTCCTGTATCATCAGGTAGTGATAACATAGGTTCCTCGCTCAACCTTTTCTTGAGTTCTAGAAAACTCTCCTCGCATTTCTCCCTCCAAACAAACTTTACAATTTTCTTCATTAAATTCATCAAAGGTCATAACTTCAAAAAATCCTTGATGAATCTTCTATAATATCCTGCTAATCCAAGAAAATTTTGCACCTTCGTTGGTGTCTTAAGCTACTCCCAATTAATTACTACTTTCCACTTTTGCTAGATCCACTGATATTCCATCTTGACTAATCACGTGTTCTAAAAACTGCACCATTTTCATCCAAAACTCACATTTCGAAAACGTTGCATACAACTTTGCTTTTCTTAACGTCTCCAATACTATTCTCAAATGTTGCACATGATCCTCCCGAGTCTTCAAATAAATCAGAATATCATCGATGAACACCACTATAAACTTGTCTAAGTACTGCTTGAATACTATATTCATCAAATCCATAAATACGGCTGGCGCATTTTTCAAACCAAATGACATCACTAGGAACTCGTAATAACCGTAATGAGTCCTAAATGTTGTCTTAGGTGCATCCTCATGTCTCACATTTGACTGGTGATAATCGGTCCTCAAATCTATCTTTAAGAAATACTTTGCTCCCCTTAACTGATCAAGCAAATCGTCGATCCTGGGCAATAGGTACTTGTTTTTGATTGTCACTTTGTTCCAAAGATTTAATGATCCGTCTTTCTTCTTTACAAATAACATTGGTGCCCCCCATGGAGACACACTTAGTTGAATATACTTCTTATCTAATAATTCTTGCAGTTGAACCATCAACTCTTTCAATTTGGCTGAAGCCATTCTGTAAGGTGCCTTCGAAACTGGTACTAGGTCTATTACAAATTCGATTTCCCTTTCTGGCAAAAGACCTGACAATTCATCTGGAAATACATCACCATATTAATTGACTATCGGCATTTGTCCCATTTCTGACCCCACTCTTTAAGTATCAACAACGTAAACAAAATATCCAATACATCATTTTCTTAATAACTTTTTGGCATGCATCATCGTTAGACAACAAGAATGCCTTGGCGACTTGCTACCATAAAACACTACCTTAGACTTGTCAAGAGTCTGAAGGTTCATACATTTCTTGTGGTAGTCAATCACTGCACCATGGTTATACAACCAATCCATTCCAAGTATTACATCAAACTCTCTTAATCGAATATGAACTAAGTCGACTGTTAACTTATACCTTCTCATCTCCATATAGCAATTTTGATGAATATTCTCCATCCAAATTACTTTATTATTCGCTACTTCTATATTTAAAATATTCTCTAACTTTACTCGGGTTAGATTCAATTTCTTTGCAAACTCATCAGTCATAAAGGAACAGGTAGTTCCCGAATCAAATAATACCTGAGCATTTATATCATTAATAGGAATGATACCTGACACCACATCTTTCGATGTTACTGCATCCTGAACTATCATATTGAACGTGCACACTGTTGTCTTTCTCTGCTGAGTTGGTCCACTAATTGTAAGCTTCCCATTGTTATTACCTTTTCTTCCACTTTCTCATTCAGCTTTCTTCTTAGGGCAATCTTTTATTTGATGATTCAAATCTCCATAACTGAAACATCCTTAGCTCAATTTTGTGATAGGACAATTAAGTGCTATGTGCCCCCTCTTGACTGCACCTATAACATATGTTCTTTTATTTTAGACATACTCCCAAATGCCGCTTTACACAAGTGCCACACACTTTCACTTTCTTTTTCTGCTCCCCTTGCTTATTCCCAGAGTTTTTTTGTCGTTGTTATTCTATTTTCGGTTGTTGGAGTTGCTTTCCCCACTTCTTCCTTCTCTATCCGCTCCATTACTTTCTTTCCACGCTTATCTTGCTTATACTTTGTCAAGGTCTCGCTGCCTCCTTCAACTAAGATAGCTTTCTCCACCACCCCAATAAAAGTTCTGATCTAAAATATTAAAGCCCTACTGTAAATCAAAGGCTTTAATGCTTCGCTTTTCTTTGTTCAGTGTCCACTTGATATGGAGCGAACATTGTTAATTCATTAAACTTAGCCGCATATTTGGCCACCGTCATGCTCTCCTATTTTAACTTTAGGAACTTCACTTCCATCATGTCTTGCATAATCAGAGAAAAGTAAGCCTCAAAGAATATTTCTTTAAACCTCTCCCATGGCGCTACTCCCTCTCCCAGTCTTCCCTTGTTGACTCCCTACCAATAATTGGCTTCCCACCAATAGTTGACTTTTTCCTTTAACATAAATATAGCAAAGGCGATTTTTTATTCCTCTGCCACATTAGCTACATCAAAAATCTTTTCCATCTCAATCACCCATGTCTGGGTCTCTATCGGATTGGTAGTTTCCTTAAACTCTGGGGTCCTATCACTTTGAAATATTTAAAAGTGGCAATACGGTCTGCTGGAGGTTGAACAATTGCAGGTTTAGGATTCCTGTTCTGAAATGCTCCCATCAACATATCGAGAAATTGCTACATGGGATTAACTGACTTTTCTGGAACATTAACTGACTCCTCTGGTGGAGGTTAAACATTCTGCCTTCATCTAGGCAATATTTCTTTTTAATAACAATTTATGTCATGATCATTATTTTACCATTTATATATCACATTATCATATTAACTTAAACACATAACCATCTCAAAACACATTAAATAGTCGAGTTTATATTCATATGCATTTTGATTAGTGCTGAGCACCTTACATCACATAAAGCATATTGCTATAACCTTTCTATCCCTTAGACCACAAAAGTCAGGATTTACATTACGTAACCCTAAATAATAAAATAGGGCTACCACCTTATTAAAAAGATGGGGTACCTAACACTATCTATCCCATTTTATAACAAAAGATTGGGGATTTACATTATATACGTGCGCGCGCGCGCACGCGCACACACACACACACACACACACACACACACACACACATATACATACACAATCATAAACATCTACTAATGCCATCTACATATGTATTTCACACTGAACTACATCTTCATACTCATCATTCATGATGTTTATTATTTCTCACTGACTCAAGGTACGACAAGTTTGTCCATGTTCAACGGGGTAATAGTATACCTTATCTTGTGCCCTCCCAAAAGCTGTTTGAAAGACATAGTTCATATCATCCATTCTCACGCTTATGTTATCCATCTTGGATTTCTTAGCCCTCACTTTATTTTTCACCATGTTTACCCTTCTTACTGCTTTAACCCAGACATTTTCAAATCTAACGGTTTTAGCAGCCTATTCTTTCAGTTTGGCCTTTAAGGTCTCCTTCTCATTCTTAAGGCTTTGAACTTTTAGTTCTTCCTGGTGAAGCTTAGCTCCTAATTTTATATTCCGAGTGGCCAACAACTACATTACAATCTCATTATGCACAACAACTCATTGGCGTTCAATTACTTGAGTCTTCAACTCTAGGATTCTGTCTACAAACTCGTTGTTCTGTTATATCAGACCAATTACCCATTCATTATCATTTCCTTGCTTGGGTGAAACATTTTTAGGTAATGCCCCATCAGAGTCTCCTTCCAGCTCATTTGGATCTTCTTCATAACCACTATCATCTGTTGGTGCTATTGCAGTAACTGGTACAATAACTACTACATCCACTTGAATGTCACGCCATTCTTCCTCTATTATCTGACTGAATTCTCCAATCTCTGGCATACTATAAAATCATAAGAATAGTTATTTAGTTTAATGTAATTTTCTTATCTCTTTTACACATAACATATATTGTGAAAACTTTTTATCGTTGATGAATCTCCACGATTCGCCTAATAGAACTCTAAAGGAGTTTTACTATCTTCTCTATGATCATATTCCTACAGTTTTTTTCCACCTAAGATTTATAACCTATCATCTCTGATACCAATCTGTGACACCCCTAAATTCAAGTTCAGTATTCACGATACTATTTAACATACAATCACATCCATTCATTATCTGAATAAAAAAACTTAATTATATTATTACATAATTATCCCAGGTTCTACAAACCTTTATATAATCCAAAACATTAACAGCAAGACATATTACAAATTTATTATATCAACAAAAGTATAATAGATAGATAACTACTGATTGCTTGCCTTTCCTTTTTCCTTTATCAGTTCTTGAATCTTCTGCATGCTTGGGCTTAACTAAAATATTATGTTTAAGTAAGAATGAGCATTAAACTAGCTCAGCAAGTATATAAACAAGTAATAACATAATATCCCAGAAATAATAAAAGAAAACTTTTTCAATTAACTTTAACCATTCAACAATACTACAAAGAAGCTTAAAACCATAGCATAAAACTCTTTCTTAAATGATTTGAATAATTAAGATTACCTATTGTATGGTCACAAGACCAAGAACTCATTTAGAGTAATATCAATCATAAAGACCAATACTGTCCTACACTGTCATAAGACTATATTTTTCTTTCAGATGTTTACTATAATAACTTGGAAAATTACGAACCCAATTTTATTTATTTATTATTATTTATTTTTATGAGAAAATATGATGTGTGCAGTTATGTTGTGTATGTGTATATGTTATGTGATAAGATATACTAAGTTAGTTAATTAATTTATTTAAATTAATTAAAGAAGAAAAAAAATGCATGAGGAATTTATATGATGAAATCACAAAACATAAATGTTGGCATTGAATGACAAATAAGAAGATTAAGAATAACCAAGTGAATTACTTGGATGATTAATAAAAAAGAAGATATAAATGAATTATTAAAGATAATCTAATGTGGGAATATGCGTTGGTATTGTGGGTATTATTTTATAAACCCAAGTAGAAAAGATGTGATAGATTATTGAGTCAAGTAATTAAGTTGAAGTATTTATATGTAGGGGTTTAACAAACAAGCCCAAGGAATAGTAAGTGTTAATGTTTTATAATTTAACTCAATCTAGTAGCCCAATTGACTTTTAAATAACAAGTCTAATTGGATTATTTAATTAACCCAATTCTATTATATGGGTAGCCTAAGTGTAAATTAAATAATAAGCTTAATGTGGTAGTCTTATATGATTTAATTAGTGAATCATGTATGAAATATATGATGAGTCCAAATTAATTAAACTAGTCCAAGTGTTAATACTATACACTAGCCCAATAATTTTTTTTTATTTTTTTTATTTCAAGTATCATAAGTTAGCCTATTTGATTTAAATTGTTGGGAGCCTATGTTAGTAAATTAAAGTAATGAACTAGTAGCCCAATGGTAATTAATGTATTGAGCCCAACCAAATTGAAATAAAAGTCCAACTAGAATTAAATAAATAGTCCATAGTGGAGCCCAAATGATGAAATGTATTGGTGATATATATGTTTATGTTGGTGTAAATGAATACCAGTATATATATAAATGTATGTGTAATAAAAATAAAACCAAATTGGAGAAAAAATGGACTTAGGGTCGAAATCTAGTGGGAGGGGACCCACTTGGGATTTGAAGCTTGCTTGCTTGCATTTTTGGAAGGACAAGAGTGGTTCACTAACTCCACCAACCTAGTCATTTACCTTTGAATCAACTAGTCAATCATGTAGTCAATCCATCAAATAGTAAGTGTAGTTAGGGCCTTAATCAACTAATGTTGGATGATTAGTAATTGTTAATCAAGATTATAAAACTCTATAAATAGAACCCTCACTAGGTCTAAAAAAGTTTGTTGTTCATTTGTTAGTTTTTTTAAGTTATAGAGAGAGTTTTCTAGAGATAAAAGAGAAAGAAGCTTGTGAGTTCTTGAGAGTTTGTGTGAAATACTTTGAGTGTTAGTAAGTGTGAGCTAGTATTCTAGTAGTTCATTCAAGATGAAGGAGGAGATTTAGCAAGAAAAGATCATCCAAGAAACCTAAAAGGTTGAAAAGTTCTTTAACCCTTAGATCTATTTTGTTATAGTTTATTGTATGTTGTTTACCATGTTTGATTATGAGAGTTTTTCTTTGGGAATGGGGATCTATGGTGAGATCCAAAGATATAAGGGTGGTTCATGATGGAGTATATGTGAATATATGCGATTATATGCGATCTATGTGATCTATATATATGTAGGTGATTTTTATGGCTAAAAAGTTAGTTTAATATACAATATGTGTTTTATGTTTCGAAACCTATTTTTATAAGCTTTATAATGCTAGATCTAGTCTATATATGAAGATCTATGGTCAAAGATGCATGATAAGTGTATTGATATGGTTAGTATGTGAAAATATGAAAGAGAGATGAAGATGATTATGCTTCAAGTAAAAATCCTAGTTCAATGTCTAGGTTAATGATTTGTAACTGAAGTTGTGAAAGTTATTGATAAGTCGATTTTATATCAATTTATTAGATATTTTATAATTAATTATTTATGAGTTTTTAAGTATTTTTAGTATTTTATGTGTTTTATTAATTATTATGTGTTTTTATTATTTTAAGTAATTTTATATTATTTTTATTTAATTTTGTAGGAATTAATTAAAGCTTGGATGACAAAATGGTAAATAAACAGCTCAGTGGTAGAATTGTAATTAACCACACACTTCCTATGCCATGTGCGCATACCAGCTGGAAAATCAACCACACGCGAGACGACGTCGTTCGGTTAACAGTTGCAAAGCAAGAAGCCGCGCCATGCGCGGACACTGGTAGAATGAAAAGGACCGCGCGCAATGCGCGGTCGGCTGAAGTTAAAACAGAAAAAAAATATTATCGCGCAACGCGCGACACGGGTAGCTTTCATCAGGCGCGTGGTTGACTAGCAGCTGGCATGTTCCTTTCTCTGTCTCTCTCTCTCTCTCATGCGCGGTTCCAACAACAGTAAATTAAAAGGAATCCATAGTATAATTGGAATTAGAAAAATAAAACATATTTTTTATATTTTATTATTTTGTATAATAAATCCTATTAGGGTTTGGAAATAATAAATCCTATTAAGGTTAGGAGAATTTTGTAGCCTATAAATAGAGGGCTTGAGACACAATATAATATATAACTTTTCTATTAGAAAAATTATCTCTTCTATTCTTTGGTGTTCTCTACAACTATGAGTAGCTAAATTATTTTTCTTGGTTTAAGTGATTGAAACCATCAAGATTTATACACTATGAGATCTAATTTATTTTAATTGTTCAATTTATATTTTGAGTATTGAATATTTTTCTGCGTTTAATTTTCTTATTCGTTGAAATCTACTGCTAAATTAAATATCAAATTCGTAATTGTTTGGTCACTTTAATTTGCGATGCAACTAAGATTAATAATTATTTTGCATATCAAAAGATTGTTATATCTTAGGAAAAATATTCATCTAAATTAAATGCAGACGTTTGGATTGTGTTGTTTAGTTCAATAATTTCTCTATTTCTTTATGCTGCTACTAAGTTAAATCTTTAGCGTTTGTCTGAGATTATTTCGTAGTAAGGGTTATTTAGATCACTTGTTTCTACTTAACTAAAATTAAGGAGAGATAGAAAAATTATTCGAATGAGAGTAATTATTCCACGTTGAATGTTTTAAATATGAATTGAGTTATTCTTGCGTCAGTGATCAGTTATAAATTCTTGATGGTGGATGTTGACTTAACCCAAGGCTTTTTCTTCTCATTTATTTCATTAATTTACTTGCATATTTATTTTAGTTAATTTTATTTAAATTACTTCTTTGATTAAAACCCCCCAATTTTGGTTTACGAAAACATAAAATTAAATTAATCATTCTTTGTGGGATTGACTCCTGTTTACACTACTACATTTATTTTCCAAAGTAAGATTTTATTTTTGGGTGCCTGCGACAGCACACCAGTTATTTATGTGATTTTATGACTTGTATGCTAGATCTATAAGTCTTTAAGATAACCCAACTTGAGTATTTGAAAAAGATGTTCAAATGAGAAAGTTATGAACTTTCTAGCAAAACATGTTGTTTTTGAAACCCTAGTTGATCGATTCAAACTATTGTGTCAAAAACAATTTCAAAAATGCGAACGATCCATATAATATTGAAGAACATTAAGTTATGAAGATAACAAATCAAATTTGAAGTCATTTGGATGTGTATAACATGCTTTATTGAAGATTGAATCAAAAGAACCAAAGTTGAACAAAAAATAGAAAAAACCAAAAATTATATTCTGCTAATTGGCGCTGCAACGTCAGTTCCCAGTTATAAACTGGGCACTGCAGCCCCAGCTGAAATTTTCAATTTTCAATTAATTTATTATGGGTCGGGTCGGGCTATGTTTAAATGGGTCAGGTAGGATATTTTGAGTATAAAACGGGTCAGAAAATATAATTTAATATAATAATAATAACATTAAAAAAATTTAAATAATTTAAATATTATTAAATAAATAATAATATTAGTAAAGGTATAAAATATTATTAAATAATTAATAATATTGAAAAATGAATAAAATAGTATTAAATGATTAATAATATTAGAAAATAAATTAGATGATTAATAATATTAATAAATAATTAAAATATTATTAAATAAATAAAATATTATTAAATAATTAATAATATTAATAAATAAATAAAATATTATTAAATGGTTAATAATATTAGTAAGTTAATAAAATATTATTAAATAATTAATAATATTAATAAATAAGTAAAATATTATTAAATGGTTAATAATATTAATAAGTGAATAAAATATTATTAAATGATTAATAATATTAATAAAGGATTAAAATATTATTAAATAATTAATAATATTAATAAAGGATTAAAATATTCTTAAATGGTTAATAATATTACTAATTAAATAAAATATTATTAGATGATTAATAATATTATTAAAGGATTAAAATATTATAAATATTTAATAATATTAGTATGTGAATAAAATATTATTAAATAATTAATAATATTAGTAAGTGAATAAAATATTATTTAATAACTAATAATATTAGCGAATGATTAAATATTATTAAATGATTAATAATATTATTAAGAGAGTAAAATATTATTAAATTATTAATAATATTTATAAAGGATTAAGATATTATTTAATGAATAATATTATTAGAAAGAAAGTAAGACATTGTCAAATGATTAACGATGATAAGTGTTTAAAATAATTAAGAGATTAAAAGGTTATTAAATTATTAATAATATTAATGATTGAATAAAATATTATTAAATGGTTAATAATATTTATTTGTGGTTAATATATTATCAAATGTGATACTAATATGAAGTGATTGATATATTTTTAAATAATAATTATGTGATTAAAATATTATCAACAGTTGATAATATTATTAAGTGACTAAATGTTATGATTAAGTATGAGGTGATTTAAGTGTTGTGTTATAAGGTTATGTGATATACGGATTGGTAGATTAACGTGTTAAATGTTAGATCATCCAAAAAAAGTTAATTTAAGTTGATTAACAGTCGTTAGTAGAATAAACAAGTTCTCTAAACCTTAACTTGTATTTATTTTTGTAAGTCTTCTAACTTTGAACTTAATTTATTATGCAAGTTCTACTGAAACTCAAACTCTTTTCATTACACAAGTTATTTTAAAACCTAGGACTGATTATTGTTCAAGCTGGATTAATTATTGATAATTATTCCATATCACACTTGTTATTGGTATTCACACTTATGTACATTTGCATGGCTTGTTCTTAATATGAACTATTTAAAGAAGTAGATCTATGCCAATTGTTTAGGTTAGACAGTGTATGTGTTATTATGGCTGTTCTTATTATGAACTATGTCGACGCCGGGATTTTCGTCGTTTCGTTTTTTAATATTTAAATAGCCCTTTCCAATTTTAGCTTTTAGATTAAGATGTGACTTTTGAAAAGGGTCGGCTTAGTGTCGACGGGGTTTTGAAAGATCGATTTCTTTATGAGCCAATTGACTAGAGCCGCCAGTTGGTATATTTGAAATGGATGTACCAACTCATTCGAATTTTGTTTTCGTAATCGCTGACTCATATGTGACTCCGAGTTAATTGGTCCGCAAACCGAGATTCATAGAGTTCGGGGGCTTGCTTAAGCGAGGGGAATATGTTAGGCACCCCCGACTTCCGTGAAACACGGTTACCGCAATCTTGATGTTTTCCTATCCTTTTAAATCCTTAAAATGTGTGTGTGCGCGCGCGTGTGTGTGTATGCCTAAATGGATGTTTGTGATGTCCTTTTGCATAAAAGTCGCTTTGATTTTATTGAAAGTAGTATGCCCTCAAGCCAATCACATTTGATGTGATAAGCATATACTTTGTAATCTTGTTCGTTTATTAATAAAAGTATCAAGACATTTCTTTATTCATGATTAATTAATCAAATGGATAAACCCATAGTTTTCGAGCAATGCTTTTAGAACCATGATGAGGATCATGCTAATGAGATCTAAATTCAAGATAGCTCAAAACTAAAATTGTCCCTAATCGTTGGATCACTAAAATGGGGATTAGTGAATCCGGATAGATTAGTACATACTATGCTTGCTCTTATGAAGAGGATGATTGATCTCATAATCATTTGTGTAGAGACACTAAAGCAAGTATGTAGGTGCCTATTACAGAATAAGTTCACTGAACGTGACTCGCTCAAGGAACGCCTAATGGAGTCTTACTTGTAATGTCCTAGAATTTCCACATCTTTATTAATTAAATTATTAATTTAATTTCCAACGAGTTAGTTTTATGAGATTATTTAAATCTTTTTATGTGATTAATTAATTATGTGATTAAATAATTATGTAATTAATTACAAAAATTAATTAAAGGGGGTCACTAATATGTTATTAAATTAGTGAACAAAACCTAAAGTTTTAATATCAAAATAATTGATAAGTTTCCTATTAATTAAATATTCAATTAAATTGAATATAATGAGTGAATTAAACATAATAAATTAATTAATATGATTATTAATTAATGTAAATAATGTGAAATATTAATAATAATATTTATTAGTCCATTTAGTAATTTAATACTTATGGGTTAAAATATTTAATTATTTATTCAACCTATTTATTTATTTAATCATGGATTGAATAATTAATGTATAAATTATTAAATTAGCCCAACATGGGTCAATTAGTAGCCCAATGGGAGAATAATAAAATTTGACAATTTAGTAGCCCAAACAATTTAATAGAAGCCCAATTGGTATTTTAAATTAAAGCCCAATGATTGGCCCACTTGAAAAAACAATTAAATAACTTATTAATTAATTAATGTAAGCAAAGTGACTCAATTTTGGGACATAAATGAGTCCATCAGCCGAGCATACATGGAGATGAGAGAGAAAAGAATTGATTTTTTTGTTATTTTAGTTTATTATTTATTTATTTAATATTAGGTTGCTTGTTTTGATTTTTGGGAAAGTCTTTTCCCACAAAATTCTCACCAACTTAGTATGGGCTAGCTTTCTTGTGCAAGTATCATTGTCATCTCATGATAGCAATTTTAATAGATATAGATTTTATATCTATTCAAATTGTAATTATACTTACAATTTAGGAGCATTGTGTTAGTCATTCTTCTTCTTCCATTTTTTAAGCTAGAGAGCATTTGAGAGTGTAGAAAAAATATATTTGAGAGACTAAGAGAGGAGAAGGAGTTCTTGGTTCATGCCTTCAAACCTCATCACCTACTTTGGAAGAAAAAGAAAGATAGCCATTAAATCAAGGTAATGATTATTCTAAATCAAATTTTTGTTTTTAATTAAATAAACTAATATGTGTGTACAAATATGTTAATATAGTTAATAATGTGTAGTGGTAATATTTATGCCATGCTTGAGTTTAATATGTTTGGTTTGTATTTTGGTATATTTTATATGCTAAAATGTGTATTTTATAGTGTATAATCAAGTCTTGAAATATATGACCAAAAATATTTTTATAAAACTTAGGTTTGATGTTCTAACATTATAGAACATTAAATCATGAGAAAAACAAAATTTGAATCACTCAAAATGGAGTTATACACAAAAAGTTATGATTTATGGTAGTTTATGTGATGTAAATTTTTTTATAAAAAAATAATGATATTAAATCATGAACAATTTATTTTTCATGTTATAAATTAATATAAGGTGATTGGTAATTTTTTTGGATTTTTATTGAGCATTTAAAGCTTACTTGATGGTATAGTTTTTATTAAAGTGGGTATTTCTGGTCACTGTTCACATTCTGCGAAGAAGAAAAAAATTAAGGGTTTCCACGCAATGCGCGCGCAGCCACTGTTCACTGAAAACACGGAGCCAAACGACGTCGCTTGGTGTCCGTAAAAAGTTACTCCGCGCGTACGCGCGGAAGCCGTATCCGGCTTTCCAAAAACGGCGTCGTTTTGAGCCGTAAGAATCTGAAACGCGCGCCATGCGCGGTAAGAAATTTTGGCGGAATTACGATTCTGCCCCTCCGTGTTTTTCTTCGCGAAATTACCATTCTGCCCTCGGTTCAGTTTTCGAATTATTTACGGAAATGCCATTCGGGTTAAATTTAAATAATTTAAATATTTAAAAACTAATTTAAAATTATAACAAAAATAATTATAATACAAAAATAATATTGGGGAGGATATTTTTCATTAAGTTTAATATTTAAATATTTTAAATATTAATCTAGTTAGCTAAATCATGGTTAAGTTAATAAATTTATTATTTATTTATTATTTTAAATGTTAATAATAAATAAAGATGATATTATTATTTAATGCCTATTAAATAATACTTAAAGAGAGATAAAATTTATAAATTAATTATTTATTATTTAAATATTATTAAATAATAAATAAGGATAATTAAGTAATTAATTATTATTTAATTAGCATTAAATAACGATTAATGGAAATTAAGTTATTAAAGTAATAATTTATTATTTAATTTAAATAATAAATAAGAATGATTTGATTATTATTTAACCTTAAATAATAATTAAAATTAATTAAATAATTAATTATTATTTAATTAACATTAAATAATAATTAAAGAGGATTAAGATTAGTAAACTATTATTTAATTTCCTTAAATTAAATAATACGTAAGGTTAATTACTTAGTTAATTATTGGTTGATTAATATTAAATTAAAGAAGGTTTAAAATTAAGTCAATAATTATTTATTATTTAATTATAATTAAATAATAAGTAAGTACAATTAGTTATTATTTATTTTAAATAATAACTAGAGTTAATTAATTAATTTCTATTTAACCAAGATTAAATAGTAATTAAATAGAGATTGAGTTAATAAAATAAAATAAATTTAATTATGATTTAATTAAACAATTGTAATAAATTGTTTAAGGGTTTAATAAGTGTCCAACACTTAAGAAAAATATTTTCTAACTTATTAAATTATTAACCTAAAATGATTAAGTGTCTATAAAGTTAATAATATTGTTTTGACTAATGTAAATTATGTGTTAGTACTTATGTGTGGTAAATAAGTTCATTATTAAGCGTATAGTTATGCAAATACGCCGTACTAATTATTAGACCGACTATATTAATGTTAGGTCTTTCAAAGCAAGTTAGTTAAATCTAGACAATTATTGTAGCTGAGCAGACAGGCAAGTTCTCTAACCCTACTCATTTATTGTTGAACAAGTTCCTATACTTGTATTTATTGTCAAAGCTTGAAGTGGTTTAATTATTTAAAATTATCCCACATCCATATTGTTTATAAAATCGCACTTAGTGCATTTGAAGCTTGTTAGTTCTTGATTCATGAACTGTATTAAAAATGTCTGAAGCTAATAGTTCAGCTAGACATTGCGTTTCTAAATTCAATAACTTGAATACTTTTAAAAGCTTATCCAAACCATTGTTGGGTGCGGATTTCTTATATTAAGTCTGAGAATTGAACAACCCTAAATTAGGGGATTTTGTGTCGGGAAACCGACTTTGGGCGCCAGTGACTAAATGTAATGCATATACAGCGGGTTGAATAGGCTGATCCCCTTGAAAACCAAACAACTCAAAGGGTCAGAGGAAACTCTATTATACCCTCGTTAGTTCAGGGTCCTTAGTGACCACTCAGCATTTTAAGATTCAAATATTCTGTTTATTAAAATTTGAATCCTGTTTCATTCACAATTGTTATATCTATTGGTGAATCATTGATGACATTTCCCATTCATTCATGATGTATTAAATCTATATGATTGTTCTAAACTCGTTGAGCAAATTAGTTGCTCATTCTTGCTATATCATGAACCATTTTTCAGATAATCCTGATTGCTCAAAGAAGGATAAGGGAAAAGGAAAGGCCAGAGCTTAAGTTAGCTTATGCATGCTAATTAGATCTTTAATTATGTATTTACGGTTGTTAAACCTTTTGTAATTCCTTATGATAGGAACTGTTTTTATGTTAAGGTTGATAGACCCTGGTATTGTAACCTTTTGAGGGGAACCAATATGTATTATTCCGCGATGTTTAAATGCAATGTATGTATTTAATTGTTAGTAATGTGTTGAATAGTGAGAACCAAACTCGAGGTTATGAAACCCGGATTTGGGGTCGTCACAGGTTGGTATCAGAGTCGTAGGTTAGAAACGTTAGGATTTGCGAAACCTAAGTTATAACCTTAGTATTAAACTCATATCGAGTGCGTTAGGGGATGAATCGGGGAGATTCATCATGTTGTGTATTTTTGGAGATGGATTGAGAAAATCCATCGAGCCGAGATGTACATGATAAAATATCATTTCATTTCATCAATGAATATATTTTATTGCTGTACTAACATGTGTTATTTTTTTATGATATAGGATGGCAGAGATCGGACAGTCGAGTCGCACTGCTGAGGAGGACTATATTGATATCCATATGGATACTGCACAGCCACTGGTGGCTGCACCCGTAGAGGAGCCAGAGTCAGATCCTGAGGAAGGGGATCGCGTGGAGCCCGTCTGGGGCGGAGTCATGAGGCCTTACAGTGAGGATGAGGCAGAGTCAGAGGAGTCTGAGGAGGAGAAGTCAGCTGATGGCATGGGCACTACTGCCGCTGACATCATAGAGGGACTGACCACTAGGAACGAGGAGCTGGAGGCAAGGGTCCAGCATTTAGAGGAGCAGAACCTGACCCACCAGCACATGGAGGATCAGTATAGGGATGCGGCTCATCAGTTCTCTGGCGAGAACACAGAGCTGAAGGAGAGGATCGTAGGACTGGAGGATCAGATACAGGAGTACGAGGATTCGGTGGAGCACTTTGCAGTGCTGACACATCAGCTGGTAGATCAGGATGTGGAGCTGCAGGCTAAGTTAGCAGTAGCTGAGACTAGGTTAGCCGAGGCTGAGCTGAAGGTTCAGCAGGTTTAGACAGAGAAGGCCGCCATCCGTGCACACTGGCAGGAGGCGATAGAGGACCGTATTGAGATGGAGACACAGCGGGATGCCGCTCATGGTCAGATGATGGAGCTTGAGGAGGAGGTCCGCGAGAAGCGGGTGAGGACGGATAGACTTAGCTATGTCTACCGATCTTCATATGGTAGGCTTCAGAGCAGGGTGCACTACTACCCAGCTGAGGAGGGCCAGTCTATGCACACCATCAGCAGGAGTGTGGTGATGGCCATCGGGGATGAGGAGTATGACGACGCGATCCGTAGGGGGATGCACATTCAGTAGTAGTAGTTGTTTTCTAATTTCGTATGTAAATAGATGCAGTAGAACCCAACTTTTGTTTTATTAGAGGGTTAATAGGTCACTAAATCCCAACTCTAGGAAGTTGTAGGATATGTCAGATCCCATCTTTTGTAGCTTCTCTGGGATAGAAGCATTTATAGCAGTATGCTTTTGGATGTAAAGTGCTATGCACTACTGTTTTAGCATATAAATATAAATGCAGTCAAATTTATGTTATATACGTGTTGAAATAATTACTTGTATGTTAGCTAAACATTGCATAAGATACAAAATAATGAAATGAAAATGATGTAAACAGTATAATAATGTAAATTTTTGTTTATAACAGAAAATGCCGCCACGTAGACAACCACCAAGGAACCAGGGGGTAGAAGAGTCAGTTAACAATGACCAGGGGGGACACAACGTAGACCCTATGCAAAACTTCATCGACATGCTAGCTGAGGCAATGCAACACAGACACCCTGTTGTAGCAAATCCACCACCACCACCACCACCAACTCAGTTAGCAAATTTCAAAGATTTTAAAGCGGTGGGACCGCCAGAGTTTAGGGGAACGTCGGACCCGATAGAGGCCCAGTCTTGGATAAAGGAGATAGAGAAAGCGTTCGTTATCGCAAGAGTGGTTGAGGAGCAAAAGACAATCTTTGCTACCTACATGATGAAGGGCGAAGCCAATTTCTGGTGGGAAGCCAATCAGAATAGGGCTGGGGATGGTGTGGTGCCCTGGACAAAATTTAAGGAAATATTCGACGAGAATTATTTCCCGAAAAGTATGAAAAGTAGGATGGAGGTAAGGTTTCTAGAAATGAAACAGGAGAACATGTCGGTACCGGAGTACGCGGCAAAATTTAATGAGCTTGCCAGGTTCGCTCCACATCAGGTAGACACGGAGGAACGCAAGGCCAGGAGGTTCGAGAATGGATTGAGACCTTGGATATTCAACAAGGTAGCGGTACTGCAGATTGACTCGTTCGCAACTTTGTTGGAGAAGTCAATCATTGCTGAAGGAGGAAGCGACGCATTAACCAAGTACAACCAGGAGAAAAACAAGAAGAAAAATGAAGGGGGAAGCAAGAACAACAACAATGGAGGCAATAATAACAGCAACAAGCGTAAATGGGATAACAGCAACAATAACAAGAGCTCGGGGAATCAACAAGGAAGTGTTCAGAAAAGGCCGACGTGTAATATTTGTGGGAAGAACCACTTCGGGGAGTGCAGGAAATGGAAGAATACATGCTATAATTGCAGTCAGGTGGGACATATTTCTCCAAATTGTCCCCTCCCAACGAAAGTGAGATGCTTTTCTTGCGGATCATCTGACCACATGATAAAAGATTGCCCTAAGAAGAAGAATGACGGGAGTAGCGGCTACAAGGGCAATAACAGCAAACTGGCTATCGGGGGACCGGTACCACAGAACAAGCCGACAGCCCGGACATTCAATATGACGGTGCAAGATGCCGTGGGGTCAAAAGACGTGGTGTCAGGTATTATTCCGATCAATAATACAAATGCATATATATTGTTTGATTCGGGTGCTACCTGTTCATTTGTGTCTGATGATTTCGCTAGACGGTTAGAATTGCCTAGAGACAAACTAGAAAACTCAATGAACATAGAAGTTGCTAATAAAGAAGTGATTCCGATAGAGTACATACATAGAAATTGTTGTGCTGAAATCAGGGGTCAGAAATTAAATGTGAATCTAATTCCAATACGTCTGGGGGAATTCGATGTAATACTTGGGATGGATTGGTTGTTTAACCACGGGGCGATAATTGATTGTCAGAAGAAGTGCATACACTTTAAGACACCAAATAAGTCTAAGGTCGTATTTTATGGCAGCAAATCGTCAAGACAGTCTTCTTGTCTGACGATGATGCAAGCCAAGAAATTATTAAAGAAAGGTTGTGTAGGGTATTTGGCTCATGTGGTTGATACACAAGTGGTGAGTCCCGAGATGGAGCAAATACCAGTAGTTAGGGAGTTTATGGATGTTTTTCCAGATGTACTGCCGGGTTTACCGCCGGACAGGGAGATAGAATTTGTGATTGATTTAGTACCGGGGACAGCACCGATATCAAAAGCACCATATAGGATGGTTCCGGTAGAACTGAAGGAATTGATGGTGCAATTGCAGGAGTTGTTAGATAATAAGTACATTCAGCCAAGTGTTTCAACATGGGGAGCACCGGTGCTGTTTGTAAAGAAGAAGGATGGATCGATGAGATTGTGTATGGATTATAGAGAGCTGAATAAGGTGACAATTAAGAACAAGTACCCGTTACCACGAATTGACGATCTTTTCGATCAATTGAAAGGGGCGAAGTACTTTTCAAAGATTGACTTAAGGACTGGTTATCATCAGTTGAAAGTCAGGAAGGAGGATATACCCAAGACGGCATTCAGAACTCGATATGGGCATTATGAGTTTCTGGTGATGTCGTTTGGACTAACGAATGCGCCAGCCGCATTTATGGACATGATGAACAGAATATTCAAGCAATACTTGGATAAATTTGTAGTCGTGTTCATTGACGATATTTTGGTGTATTCCAAAACGGAGGAAGAGCGTGCTGAACACCTAAGATTGGTGTTGGAGATTTTACGGAAAGAGCAGTTGTACGCTAAGTTTTCAAAGTGTGAATTCTGGTTGGAAAGAGTTCAATTTTTAGGTCATGTTATTGACAAGGAGGGAGTTTCGGTTGATCCGACGAAGGTTGAATCGGTAATGAATTGGGAACAACCAAGGACGCCGACAGAAGTAAGAAGTTTCTTAGGGTTAGCAGGTTACTATCGGAGGTTCATTCAAGACTTCTCAAAGATAGCAACACCGTTGACCAACTTAACAAGAAAGAAGGTAAAATACGTGTGGACAGAGAAGTGTGAGGAAAGTTTTTAGGAGTTAAAGAAAAGACTTAGTGAAGCACCTGTATTGACCTTACCAGACGATACAGGAGGTTTTACGGTCTACAGTGATGCATCGCAGAAGGGGCTTGGCTGTGTGCTTATGCAAAACGGCAAAGTCGTTGCGTATGCGTCCAGACAATTAAAAGATTATGAGAAGGGATATCCTACCCACGACTTGGAATTGGCAGCGGTAGTGTTTGCCCTTAAAATTTGGAGGCATTATTTGTATGGAGAGAAATGTGAGATATTCACAGACCATAAGAGTCTAAAGTATATCTTCACACAGAAGGAGTTGAATATGAGGCAACGGAGATGGTTGGAATTGATCAAAGATTATGATTGTGAAATTCTATATCATCCCGGCAAGGCCAACGTAGTAGCGGATGCTCTGAGTAGAAAGAGCAGGGAGAAATTGTTCATATTGACAGATCAAGAACAATTGGTTCAAGAGATGGCTCGAATGGAGTTGGAAGTGAGAAGTCCAAACGAGTCAATAGAAGTCGAGGTGAGCCCAACCTTGTTAGATAGGGTGAAAGAGGCTCAAGACAAAGATGAGGAATGTGACAGAATCCGGAAGAGGATGACCGATGAAGAAGAGGTCAAGTTTAAAATTGATAGCATGGGATTGCTGAGATTTGAAAATCGTGTTTGGGTACCGCTAGTGCCTGAATTACGAGAGGAAATTTTGCAAGAGGCCCACAGTACGAGATACTCGATACATCCGGGGAGTACGAAGATGTATCAAGATCTACGTCAGCATTTTTGGTGGCCGAATTTAAAAAGGGAGGTTGCAGAATGTGTCAGCCGATGCCTAACTTGTCAAAGGGTAAAGGCCGAACATCAGAGACCAAGTGGATTGTTACAGCCGTTAGAAATTCCTGAGTGGAAATGGGAGCATATCACAATGGATTTTGTGGTAGGGCTTCCAACAACACAGAAGGGATATGACGCAATTTGGGTGATTGTGGATCGACTAACAAAGTCAGCGCACTTTTTGCCGACCAAGATTAGGTTCAGTTTGGATCAGTTGGCCAAATTGTACATCAAAGAGATAGTTTCAAGACATGGGGTGCCGGTATCGATTGTGTCAGACAGAGATCCGCGCTTGACGTCAAAATTTTGGAGAAGTCTTCAGGAGAGATTGGGGACACAGTTGAGAATGAGTACAGCGTATCATCCGCAGACTGATGGGCAAAGTGAGAGAACAATTCACACTTTGGAAGATATGTTCAGGGCCTGCGTGATGGATTTCAAGGGCAGTTGGGAAATCCATCTACCACTAGTTGAGTTTGCATACAACAATAGTTATCATGCAAGCATAGGCATGCCGCCTTACGAAGCTTTATATGGCAGAAAATGCAGAACACCTCTATGTTGGGATGAGGTAGGAGAACGCCGACTGTTGGGGCCAGAATTGGTTCAACAGACGGTAGAAATTATCAAGGTAATAAGAGCTCGTCTAGTAGCAGCTCAAGACCGTCAAAAGAAATACGCCGATTTACATCGACAGAAACGAGACTTCGAAGTGGGGAGTTTTGTGTTCATTAAGGTATCTCCCTGGAAAGGGAAGATCAGATTTGGAAAGAAGGGGAAACTGAGTCCAAGGTTCATAGGACCGTTCGAAATATTGAGGAGAGTGGGTGAAGTAGCATACGAGGTAGCTTTACCTCCTGAATTGGAACATATTCACAATGTGTTTCACGTGTCAGTATTGCGGCCATACAAACCAGACTACAAGCACGTTATCTCCTATGAACCAATTCAAGTCGGGAAGGACTTATCATATGAAGAAGTTCCTGTTCAGATACTCGATAGGAAGGAACAGAAACTGAGAAATAAGATAATTCATTCTGTCAAAGTACTTTGGAGGAATCACGCCATTGAAGAAGCTACGTGGGAATTAGAGGAGGAAATGAGGACAAATTACCCGTTTTTATTTGAGTAACCTTATATTACAATTCCGAGGACGGAATTTTTATAAGGAGGGGAGAATGTAATGTCCTAGAATTTCCACATCTTTATTAATTAAATTATTAATTTAATTTCCAACGAGTTAGTTTTATGAGATTATTTAAATCTTTTTATGTGATTAATTAATTATGTGATTAAATAATTATGTAATTAATTACAAAAATTAATTAAAGGGGGTCACTAATATGTTATTAAATTAGTGAACAAACCCTAAGTTTTAATATCAAAATAATTGATAAGTTTCCTATTAATTAAATATTCAATTAAATTGAATATAATGAGTGAATTAAATATAATAAATTAATTAATATGATTATTAATTAATGTAAATAATGTGAAATATTAATAATAATATTTATTAGTACATTTAGTAATTTAATACTTATGGGTTAAAATATTTAATTATTTATTCAACCTATTTATTTATTTAATCATGGATTGAATAATTAATGTATAAATTATTAAATTAGCCCAACATGGGTCAATTAGTAGCCCAATGGGAGAATAATAAAATTTGACAATTTAGTAGCCCAAACAATTTAATAGAAGCCCAATTGGTATTTTAAATTAAAGCCCAATGATTGGCCCACTTGGAAAAATAATTAAATAACTTATTAATTAATTAATGTAAGCAAAGTGACTCAATTTTGGGACATAAATGAGTCCATCAGCCGAGCATACATGGAGATGAGAGAGAAAAGAATTGATTTTTTTGTTATTTTAGTTTATTATTTATTTATTTAATATTAGGTTGCTTGTTTTGATTTTTGGGAAAGTCTTTTCCCACAAAATCCTCACCAACTTAGTATGGGCTAGCTTTCTTGTGCAAATATCATTGTCATCTCATGATAGCAATTTTAATAGATATAGATTTTATATCTATCCAAATTGTAAGTATACTTACAATTTAGGAGCATTGTGTTAGTCATTCTTCTTCTTCCATTTTTCAAGCTAGAGAGCATTTGAGAGTGTAGAAAAAATATATTTGAGAGACTAAGAGAGGAGAAGGAGTTCTTGGTTCATGCCTTCAAACTTCATCACCTACTTTGGAAGAAAAAGAAAGATAACCATTAAATCAAGGTAATGATTATTCTAAATCAAATTTTTGTTTTTAATTAAATAAACTAATATGTGTGTACAAATATGTTAATATAGTTAATAATGTGTAGTGGTAATATTTATGCCATGCTTGAGTTTAATATGTTTGATTTGTATTTTGGTATATTTTATATGCTAAAATGTGTATTTTATAGTGTATAATCAAGTCTTGAAATATATGACCAAAAATATTTTTATAAAACTTAGGTTTGATGTTCTAATATTATAGAACATTAAATCATGAGAAAAACAAAGTTTGAATCACTCAAAATGGAGTTATACACAAAAAGTTATGATTTATGGTAGTTTATGTGATGTAAAATTTTTTATAAAAAAATAATGATATTAAATCATGAAAAATTTATTTTTCATGTTATAAATTAATATAAGGTGATTGGTAATTTTTTTGGATTTTTATTGAGCATTTAAAGCTTACTTGATGGTATAGTTTTTATTAAAGTGGGTATTTCTGGTCACTGTTCACATTCTGCGAAGAAGAAAAAAAATTAAGGGTTTCCGCGCAATGCGCGTGTAGCCACTGTTCACCGAAAACACGGAGCCAAACAACGTCGTTTGGTGTCCGGACTATATATATAAATTAAAGCACCAAAGCAATTTTTATTATACCGTGTACTGTAAAGCATCCTGTTTTGGTGATTCACATATATATAACATATATTATATATATATGTTATGTATACAACACTTTTGGTTAAGTGAATTTGAAAAGGAAAAGTGGTTCAAGCATGTTTCAGATTTGGTATGGAGTATTATATATATATATATATATATATATATATATATATATACACACACACACACACACACACACACACATGCTAGATAATTTTGATAATTTTGTACAGATTTTAAAATTTCAAAATAAAAGGGTTTATTTTGAGTAATTTTAAAATAATAAAAATAAGTAGTTTATTTTAAATAATTTTATAATTAAAATAAAATATTTATTTTAAACATGAAATTGGATTTCATGCAACTTTAATTGCCCATTAAATGATACCAATACATATATGGAATGTTTTATTTAATTAATGCGATGAATATTATTTATTGATATATATGTTGATATATATGATAATAAATGAGATTGATTATGGACTTTTGACCAATGTGATTGGATTTAATTTTAAATGGAAGCATGAATGAATGGGTTTTATAAATGGGGTCTGCGTACCTCGTCTTTCTAATTTTTCTTATGTATAATTCTATCTCCCTCCTATGTACTTCCCCTTGACTGTTGATCAAGGTTTCTTATTTATTATAAATAATTTGTAATAGGATTAGTTAGAATTATTTTGAAGAATTAGAGTCAAGGAGCAAGGAGCGCATGAAGACCTGTTTGTAATGGAGCCCGAATTTAAATGTAATAGTTATATTTAATTTAATTTATTCTTGCACCCTAGGTTTGACCTTTTGGTTCACTTGGTGGCTCTAGTGAACCAAACTAGAATAAAAGTCCATAATCAATCCAAGTAGAATATAGTATTCTATATGTGCATGTTAATTATATATATATTATATATTATCCAAACATGCTTCGCATGTTAAATAATATGACGCGTATTTTATATATATATGTGCATGCGTGCTAAACAAGATGAGACAATTAATATTAACAAACCCCTCATGATGTAGAATAAATATTATTTATAAAATGAATTAAAATGTTTAATTCATGAATTAAAAGGAGTTTAATTCAATTAAATAAAATTAGAATTGTTCTAATTTATTTATTCTACTACTAAAATATTAAGTTGTAACGTTCAAAGATATTTGAAATATCGAACGTCGCCTTCTAGCACGATAAAACGATAGAGTATCAAATAATCAATATACGTTTGTTGTGCACACACAAGACTTTTATCGATCATTTGAGATGTTGTTTTTTATCACATTTGATGCTTATAAGGAATTGAACATTACTGTTTTGTTGTGCACACACAAGGGCAGTATTTTTCTCTTCACTTAAATGGAAGTGCTAGGTTTGACTTAACTTAGATAATTTTGATTTGGATGTGCACACACATGATCATAATAATCTAAGAGGCAAAATACAAGGAGTTACATGTTGATGTAATTGACAAAAGTTGTCTACCTATTTATGTATATATAGTTTGTTGTGCACACACAAGGCTATATACATTTGAAATATAATCCTTATTCTCACTAGTAAGTTTTTAGTTAGATTTGCCGAACTATATAAGAAGAGGGTAATATAGTTTGATGAAAATAGTGGGAGACACCATTTTAAATAAAGACCTAATTAACTTGGTGATTAATAAAATGAATGCATGTTAATGTTGTTATTAATTCACTTAAAGAAAATTGCTATGTTTAATTCATTAACACTGCATAGCATATTAGATGCTAACAATTAATCGAACCGAATTGTTCGGATTGATTAAACAAATTTGAGAAAAGTTCTCAATGCTGAAAAGCTAGCAAATATCCTTAATTTGCCTATTCCTGCAAACGTTGTAGACTAAGCCTATGAGGAAGATATTGTTATTTTAAGAAATAGCAAGATGATGCAAAGGTGGCTCAATGCATCATGCTCGCATCCATAAGTATCGAGTTACAGCGTCAACACGAGAAAATGGATGCACCTACTATATTGTTGCACGTACAATAGTTGTTTGGTGAGCAAAGTAGGTCAACTAGACATAAGATATCTAATGAGCTCTTCCAATCTATAATAACCAATGGCACTACAGTAAAGACACGTATCCTAAAGATGATTAATCTGATTGATCAATTAGGACACCTAGGTTTTGTCAAAGATGGAGAGTTGAGTCAAGATTCGATCTTGCAGTCACTCGCTGACTCCCTTTCACAAATTGTTGTGAACTTTAACATTAATAAGCTTGAAGTCATTTTACCTGATTTGCTTAAATATGTTGAATAAGTTGAGAGTCACTTTCCTTCCAAGAAAGACCAAGTCTTACTAGTAGATGAATCTTCTAAGTTGAAAAAGATGGCCAAAGGTGTTTCTGAGGAGTCAGAAAAGATATAAGGCAATTGAAAGGTTAAACAAAGGACATAAATAAAAGTAATCCCGAGGGCAAAGGAGTTTGCTTTCATTGCGATAAGCTGGGACACTGGAAGAACAACTGCAAGAGAGTTGCAATAGTTAAGTAGAAGAAGTTTAGTGAAACTTCAGCTACAGATATAGATTTGTTCATAATGAAATAGAACTTTCTATAAGTCAAGTTTCTACTTAGGTATTAGATACCGGCTGGAGGTCTCAAATATGCAAACCGTTGTAGAGACTAGGCAGAAGTAGAAAGCTGAACTAAAGATAAGTAATCCTGTGCGTGGGGAATGGAGCAAAAGGTTGTTGCATTAATCATAGGAACTTACAGTTTAGCATTGCCTACAGGCAAGTCCATTTAGTTAGTAAGATGTTACTATGTTGATTACTTAATGGACTTTGTATACTTGACTTACATGAAAATATTTCAAATTTGAACAAACTAAAGGCAAAGAGATGATATGGATCATACCTTCATGCAATACTGTTAACTCGGTCATGTTAATGAAACAAGACTAAACAAGTTGTATAAAGATAGGTTTTTAGAACCTTTTGATTATGAATCAAATACAACTTGTGAATCTTGTATCATGGAAAATATGACTAAATCTTCATTTAGTGGACATGGAGAGCGAGTTACGGAGTTGTCAGAGATGGTACACACAGTCGTGTGTGGGACCTATGACAACAAATGCAAGAGGAGGGTATTCATTCATTACTTTCACTGATGATTCTAGATTTCGATATATGTATTTGATGAAATACAAATCCGAATCGTTTGAAACGTTCAAAGAATTCAAAAGTGAAGTATAGAAACTAAAGGCCAAAAGTATTAAAGTTCTTCGATTAAATCGAGAAGGAAATACTTAAGCAATAAGTTTCTAGATCATCTTAAGCGAAATGGTATTATCTCACAATGGACATGGTGATGATCCATGATGAGTTATACCAATCTTCCAGTATACTTCTAGGGTTATACCTTAGAAACGATCGCATATCTACTAAATCAGATACCTTCTTATTTCCTCCTCAAGACTTCATATGAGTCATGGATAGGGAGGAAACCAAGTCTTAAGTATGTTAAGATTTGGATTGTCCAACTTATGTCAAAAAGTTTGACAATGATAAGTTTGGGACAAGATCTGATAAGTGTAAACTTGTGGGATATCCTAAAGAAAGTTTAGGGTATCACTTCTATAATCCAACTAATTAAAAGGTGTTTGTTGAAACACGCTTATAGGAAAAGAAGTTTTTCCTTAAAGGGTTAGTGGGAGTAAAATAGATCTTGAAGAAGTTCAAGAATCACAAAACACTACAGATTAAGTGAAGGAATCTGTATAAGTAGATAAACCTATTGTACCACAACCAAGTCGTAAATCTGGTTTAGTACCGAAGATACCTAAATGGTATGGATTCATCATAGATGATGGTGATGAGGTATGCATCATAGTGGATGATGATCCAGTTACATACGATGAGGTATGAGTATTAGATACTCAAGAGAAATGACTGCTGATCATAAAATCCGAAATGGGTCTTTGGAGAAAGACTAAAGCAGATGGCTAGGTGTAGACCTATAAGACCTGACTAATGGTAAAAGATTTCAAATAAGGTCAATGAGTTGACTATAATGAAACTTTTCACTAGTGAAAATGCATATATCAATTTGGATTTTATTTGCAGTTATAGCTTATTATACAAAAGGATGTATGTATGATACAATCAAGAGGATTTGTCTCCATATAGATGGAGTAAATCAAGTATGTAAGTTACAACAATCCAATTATGGATTGGAGCAAATTTCTCAAAGATGGAACATCCGTTTTGATGAGAAATCAAAAGAGTTTGATTTTATCAAAGACGATGATGAACCAAGTGTGTACAACGGTTAGTGGGAGCACTGTGACATTTATAGTATTATATGGTGATATAATACTGATAAGGAATGACATACTGATGCTATAATCAGTAAAGATGTGGTTATCTAAACACTTCTCCGTGAAGGACTTGGGAGAAGCATCTTATATTTTGGGGATAAAGATCTATAGAGATAGATCTAAAAGGATGCTTGGCTTGTCCCAAGGAACGTACATTGATTATATGCTAAAGAAGTTTAGCATGAAAGATTCCAAGAAATGGCTCATGCTGATGGGTCCTGGAATACATCTCTAAGAGAAGCAGGCCCCAAAGATACCTGAAGAGAGAGAGACCGTATGAGTAAGACTCCTTATGCCTCAGCAATAGGATCTATCATATACGGGATGATATGTACTTGACCTAATATTGCTTATACATGATAAGCAGATATCAGTTCATTTCTGGAGAAGAATATTAGAAAAGAGTTTCTAATGATGAGTCTGATATAAAACTAGAGGGCTTAACAAACTCAAGTTTGTTTAGACTAACTAAGATAACATCATATCCGTTTCAGGTAATATGATTACCTTAAACGGTGCAGTAGTGAGTTGGAAAAGTTCCAAACAACAAGGAGTTACTGATTTAGTGACAAAGACATAGTAAATAACCATAAGTGAAGCTGCAAAGGTGATTGTTTGGTTCAACAAGTTCATTACAGAACTTATAATGGTTCTTAGTATTAAAGGAGTTTAATTTTCCAAAGAACCTAGGTCTCATCTGAAATCCAAACATATGTTGCAGCACTTTCATATGATTAGATGAATCATTGAAAAGGAGACGACACCATAAAGATGGCAAGCTCTTAAAACAGCATTACAGATCCATTAACTAAAGCATTTACTAAGCAATTTGTACGCCACTTAGAGAAGAATGGTATAGGGATACCAAAGGGCGATTGGCTTTAGTGCAAGTGGGAGATTGAAAGTAGTATGCCCTCAAACCAATCACATTTGATGTGATAAGCATATACTTTGTAATCTTGTTCGTTTATTAATAAAAGTATCAAGGCATTTCTTTATTCATGATTAATTAATCAAATGGATAAACCCATAGTTTTCGAGCAATGCTTTTAGAACCATGATGAGGATCATGCTAATGAGATCTAAATTCAAGATAGCTCAAAACTAAAATTGTCCCTAATCGTTGGATCACTAAAATGGGGATTAGTGAATCCGGATAGATTAGTACATACTATGCTTGCTCTTATGAAGAGGATGATTGATCTCATAATCATTTGTGTAGAGACACTAAAGCAAGTATGTAGGTGCTTATTAGAGAAAAAGTTCACTGAACGTGACTCGCTCAAGGAACGCCTAATGGAGTCTTACTTACCTGCCAATAGGAGTTCCTTTTGTGATAGTAGTACAAGTGATCCTTGGACTTGAGATTATCATAGTATCTTGTGTATGATGAATTATGTTTTGACATATTCCTTAAAACCTTTAGGGTGTATCAAAGGGTATGATCGGATATATTAAGTCATACGTGGAGATAGGTGAATGATCAACAAAGAATCTACCACTTCTAGTAAAAGAAGAGAATGTCCTATGCGATTCGATAAATGACAACTCAGTAGTCCTTGGCCAAGGCAGAATGAAAATTAGAAAGTAGTTTCTAATTTACATTAATTAGAGTTATTCATTTAAGGATCGAAATGCATATAATCAAATAAAATAAGACTTGACAGTTATACCATGTCTTATATTTGATTGGGACGTTGTGAGGTAAAAGGATTGAATTGTACGGTAACTATTCGCTGAATAGGTTCTTTGTGATTAAATGTTAAAATCTATATTATCTGGAAAGTCGTTGATCGCTAAGGGGGCTTACCCTTATTATGGAATAAATATTATTTATTTAAATGAATTAAATAGTTTAATTTATTTATATAAATAAGATTAGAATAGTTCTAATTAATTTATTCTATAATCGGTTTAATATGGAGAACCTCACACCGCAAAAGGAAAATAATTATTTAAGAAGTAAATGGCATAATTGTAATAATGAATTAAGTATATTTAATTTATACTATGTGGATAGAATAAATTAAATAGCTTAATATTTATTATTTAGTATTTTGGAAATACTAATTATAAATTAATAAGAGGAGTCTTATTATTATTATTACTATTATCATTATTATTTAGTTCCTAAATGGTTTAGGAATTAATTAATAAGAGTACTCTCATAATTAATAATTAAGTTCCTAAATAGTTTAGGAATTATAATTATTATATTAAATTAATTAAGTTCCTAATTAGATTAGGAGTTTAATTAAAAACCCTATTCCTAAAGGTGTTAGGAGGGTTTACTAAGTCTATAAATAAGAGAAGTCTTATTATGGATTAAGGTTACACACATACACTTCCACAAGTTTTGGGAGAGTACTCACATATTCTCTAGAGAGAGAAAACTAGGGTTTGCCATCACCCACTTCTTGATTTATTGTTATTCCTTGGTGGATCACCTCTAGAGGCCAAACACTTGGGTGGCTTACATTGATCATTGGAATCCAATCTGTGAAATTCAAGGAGAACGCGAAGGATTTGGAGGTGAACTTGTACCCGTTGAAGCTTTGAGTTCTACAAGAGTATATCTCTAACTTCTTCTTTGTTAATTAATAATTGCGCATAAAGGTCGATCCTGGATTATGGTTTGTAAAAATTTTAAATTTGATTTTACCATGCTTCCGCTATTTTATGCAATTTGATTGCGTCTATGAATATTACAAACCAACATTTATATGGCAAAGGTGTTTTGTCGGGAGAGCGTTTAGACGTCTTTTGACCCAAATGACAAGGCTTCGCTTTTTATAATAAAGATTGATTTTAATTCCGAAAACGATGAGGGTTTTTTATTAGATGTCATTTTCAGAAAACAATAATTTTAAACTTTTGTCAAATAGGAATCGAGACTATACATTGCCTTCTAACAGTAAATATAAATAAAATGAAGGCAACTTCTAGAACTCTTTAACCCTATGCACAAAGTTTAATGAAAACGTTTATTTATATTTTTTTCCGAAAACACCTTCTATGACATTTCAAAACCAAATATAGCCTTTTCGTCAAACAAGGATCAAAGTTTCACCAAAACTCTTTACTTTTTAAATCTCGTGTATCTAATATCTTAATTTGATTCTTTTTAGAAAATCTTTACTGTTTACCTTATTTTTGAAACCGTATTTTTTTGTGTCGTAAATTAAAACAAGCATCCCAAAATGTGTCGGGGCCATCTATGGGCATGTAAGCCATCCAGACAACCCCAAACACCCACAATCACATATCTTTATTATTACGGGGCCTTAACCCGACCTCGATTTGGTATCGCTTTAAGGCCCGATATTACATATATACAACCGTGCATCCTACCTAATGATTACATACACCCAAAAACGTCCATCATCAGGATTTGACCACGAGGATCTCTTCCCTAGGCTCACATTCACCCAAATCGTTGCACTACCAACACTACGACCAATCCAACAATACTAACTCATTACGGTATCATATGCATCACAAATCTCAATGCCAATACTACAACTATCTATGAACCCAACGAATGATATGTCACCGTACGGATGTCATCGGGGCGTTCGGAGGAAGTTACGTTCCAATGGAACCCTCGCTAACAACCCCTAACCCACAGATCATCATCAATATAACAACATACTATGCTACACAAACCCAAAACACAACATTATCACATTAATACAAACAAGAAAATATCAAAAGAAAACCCTTTTCACCTTGCAAAATGCCGATCAAAGCTTCTTATTTCACAAATCGGACAACACCACAAAAACACTCGACTAACTAGCAAGAGAATACAAATATTTCACTCAAATCTAACCAAGAACAACACTCTTTTTCTCTCCTCCCGCGAGCTTTCTCTCTCTAAAACTCCCTAATTTCTTCTCTTCTTCTTCTTCTCGGGTGGAAATGGCCGCTGTATAGAGTTTAGCAGGCAGCCGCAGGTGCATCTGCGGCTGCCTGCTGTGGCCGTTCGCGCCGAATCCTCGGCTTCCGGGTTGCCTCCTCGAGCCGCGCACTATCTCGTTTGTCGGTGGCCGCAGGTGCATCCGCGGCTGTCCGGCTTGCTTTTCTCGATTTCCTTGCCACGCGGTCTTAATTCGTCAATTTTTGCGGTATTATTTTGGAAGGCTGCTACCTGATGTATAAACTGCTCTTTGTGCTTGGCTTCCAGGGGGCGCTGCCCCCTTCCACCCCCGCCAGCTCACCGGCGAGAAGTGTGGTAGATGATAGCTATTATGGACGAAGAATATAAAGACGCGGTTCGGTGTGGAATGCTTTAATAGGAAGTTGTAGTAGATGTATATAGTGTATATGTCTATGTGTGTATGTAATGTAAATCCCTAGTTTTGTTATAGAAGGGATAGAAGGTGTTATATAACCTCTTTATCTTAAGGAGGGAAGTTCTAAGTTGTGGTATAGAGTTATAAAAATGTGAGTCCCGATTTTTGAAATCTATAGGGATAGAATGTGTCATGTAACCCCCCTTTTGTCTTTAAGAAGGGAAGTTCTACATTTGTTGTATAGAGTTATGAAACGTGAATTCCAACTTTCATAGTAATGAACTAATGCAATGTAAGGTGCTAGACACTAGTCAATTTGTATGTGAGTATAAACTCAAGAACGTATGTAGAAAATCACAGGGTAAAAATAGAGTTAAAAAAAAGAAAAAAAGATTAGGCCAAGCGCAGCTGCGATCATAGTGGCCGCAGCTGCGCCCAGGTCTTTTGTTTTGGAAATTGTAGAGGAGCGCATCTGCGCTTAGATTTACCGTAGCTACGCTGAAGTCCTTTGTTTGGAAAGGTATGGAGTAGCGCACTTGCTCTCGAAATGACTGCAGCTACGCCCAAGCTCTCTGTTTAGGACCATATGAAGGACTGCACCTGCGGCTCAGGGGAGCGTACCTGCGCTTGGTCTGAGTGTAGCTGCGCTTAACCCTGCTGATTCTAAGGTATGTTTTTGTGGGTGTAAAGCAATTTGAATGTTTAAAAGAAGGTTTTGTATACCTAAACATGAACTAATTGACATACATAGATGTTATTTGATATAAATGTGGACCTAAGTTGGTAAGAGATGGTATAATGAATCAATCTAGTAAGTGTGTAAAGTGAAATAATGAATTTAAAGCTACCTGATGAATTTAGTTGCGTAGACCAATACCAAGGTTATTTAACCCTAGTTCTTTCGCAGTGTGACTTTTTAGGTTCTCTATAATGACATGAAAATTGTAAATATTATAAGTAATTAATGAAATTAAAATTTTGAAGCGTGACAAGTGTTTTGGGACAAGTCATTTATGTATTATTTGATTGTAGAATAAAATTCAAGTTAAAGGAAACAAATTGGGATAAAAAAGGACTTGAAATGGATTGAAAACAAGTAAAATAGGATTTAAATTGCCTTGAGAAATTTACGAAAGACCAAAGTACCCTTGACAACTTAAAGAATGACCATGATATCCTAGGATGGTTAATTGATTAGTATGTCCTTACTAATCAATGTGAATTGCCTTAAATGCCCATAACCATGCATGGGTTAAGCCTAACTAAACTTGGTTAATTGTTGGAAGATTACATACAATATATGTATGTATATGTTTTGTAAGTAATAAGCTAGCCATCTTATATTCATTTCATCTTCTAAGTTGCTAAACAAGAGTTCATAAGAGAGAAAAGAGAAAAGGAAATAGGGTTTGCTAGAGAAGTGATCAAGAGAAGTGATTAAGCCAACAAAGTGGAGAGTCCAATACTCATAAGCTTTACAGTAAAAAGGAGAAGGGCTCATAAAAAGTAGTATAAGTGTTCTAGCTTTAAAACTCTTTCTTTATGTGTTTAAATTCAAGAACATGCATAACCATGCATGTATCTATGAATATAAGTGTTGCTTAAGAGCTATATGTGGGATTTATAAGAAAACCCTAAGCATTAAAGTTGTATTACAAAGGTGATGAACTATTCATGTATATATTTAAAGCTAAGAAGCATGATTCATAGAGGATCATGTCTTATTTGTTTGAATTTTTGGTTAAAACCTAGTTGAAAGTGTTAAACATGTTTGATACATGTAAAATTTCATAATAGACAACATCATAAGTTCATTAATAGATGAAAGACATGACTTGGTTATGGAAAGTTACAATATTAGGCTATACTTTGATGTAAACCAAATCATAATCTGTAAAGTGCTTTAGAAGGTGCACATAAGTGTACTGTGAATACACAATGTTGCTAAATAAACATGTGTTGATATATATGAGGTATAGAGTTCAAAGACTCAAAGAGGGTTCAAGGGTGAATTTTGTTAAACTTGACAAAATTCCACCAATGTGTGAGTTTTGGCCATTTTTGGTAATTAAAGGTAAAAAGCAGTAAAATAACTAAGTTTTATATAAATACGTGTGTCCGTGACGATTTGGAAGTCATTTGGTGTTTGTGGCGATTATTATGCATTTTAAACGTTTGAGAACGACCATCAACACCTAAAATTGAGTTTTCAAAAAAGTAGGATCATTTGAAGACTTTTAATGTTTTTAAAGGCCTAGACAAGTTATATATATGTTATATGTGTTAAATTAGGTGTTGGAATCAAGTTTTGTATAAAAGGGCCAAAAATAGCATGTAAAGGAAAATGATAACTTGTATGTCAAGGTAAAGCATGTAAATGTTATCACTAATATATAGACCAATATTGTGATTGTGTAGGTCATAAACAGGATAATATATTAACAGTGAGCATAAACGAGGAAGAAGACAAGTTTTCTTTTCGAACTCTCTTTTGTAGTTCTTTGAACAATGATACATGTTATGCTATCTTATAAATCACTTTGAAGTTCATTTGTTATTGAACTATGTTTTTTAGAGAAGTCAATGCCAATCTTGATCCGGCTAGACATATATGATGATTCATGTGATTCAGATATTTATTGTATATCTTCCAATCCATGTTGTTGTGGTGAAGAATCTATGAAATGTTGTAACCGAACAACCCTAATAAAAAGGGGAATAAATGAAAAATGAAATGTAAATTTATGGCGTGGTTACATCGTTAGATGTTTATATTGTACACAATATAAAAGTACGATAGGCTGATCACCTAGAGTACACATTTGTAATGAAATGCAGTTTTATGACTGAACCAGGCAATATTAGTTCTTTTTATGATTAGTATTGTTTTTAACGAGTTCGTGGTCTTGTGACTGTATAGTTAGCATAATCTATGTTTTAAGTTATTCGTACAAAGATTCATGTTAAATTCTCAAGTTATTCATGGAACCCTTTATTGGTTCAACCCTATTGTATCATATTTTTTTATTCATTATTCTGAGATATCATGTCATTATTTATTTATGTACTTGTTCATTCTTGCTTTAACATGATATTTCATCTAAGCCCGAACAGGTCGAGAGGTCAGAGCGAATAAATGTAAGGGAAATGCTAGAAAACAGTGATTGTATAACTATAGAGTCATTGTAAATGTAATATGTTGTAATAGAACGTATTATATATGTTTTTGTAATATTTAATGGTTTGTAAACTTGGGATAGTTATGTAATATTGTAAATTAAGTTATTTTATTCAGAAATGAATGGACATGATGACAGGGTAGAATAGTATCATGAGCACCAAATATGTGGTTCGAGGAACCCGGATTTGGGGGCGTCACATTCTCCATATTAAACTGGTTATAGAATAAATTAATTATAACTATTCTAATCTTATTTATATATAAATAAATTAAACTATTTAATTTATTATAATAAATAATACTTATTCTATAATAAGGGTAAGTCCACTTAGCGATTAACAACTTTCCAGATAATATAGATTTTAATATTTAATCATTAAATAACATATTCAGCGAACAATTACCATACATTTCAATCCTTTTACCTCACAATGTCCCAATCAAATATAATACATGGTAATACTATCAAGTCTTATTTTATTTGATTATATGCATTTCGATTTCAAATGAATAACTCTAATTAATGTAATTTAGAAACTACTTTGTAATTTCAATTCTGTCTTAGCCAAGGACTATTGAGTTGTCGTTTATTGAATCGCATATAACATACTCTTCTTTTACTAGAAGTGGTAGATTCTTTGTTGATCATTCCCCTATCTCTATGTATAACTTATTATATCCGAATATACTATTTTATACACCTGAAATGTTTTAATGAATATGTCAAAAATATAATTCATCATAAACAAGATATTATGAATATCTCAAGTCCAAGGATCATTTGTACTACTATTACAAAAGGAACTCCTATTGATAGGCAAGTAAGACTCCATTAGGTGTTACTTGAGCGAGTTATGTTTAGTAAACTTATTCTCTAATAAGCACATACATACTTGCTTTAGTGTCTTTACACAAATGATTATGAGATCAATTATCTTCTTCATAAGAGCAATCATAGTATGTACTAATCTGTCCGGATTCACTAATCCCCATTTTAGTAATCCCACGATTAGGAACAATTTTAGTTTTGAGCTATTCATAATTTAAATCTCATTTGCATGATCATCATCATGATTTTAAAAGCATTGTTTAACAAATTAATGTCATATATTAAATATGAATAAAGAAAATACTTATGTATAAACAAACTTTTATTAATAAATGAATAAGATTACAAAGTACATGCTATATCATATCAAATATGTTGTGTGCATACTACTTTCAATCTCCCACTTGCACTAAAGTCAATTACCATTGTATCTAATATCCCTCTTTTCTAAGTGCTGATCAAACTGCTTTAAAGTTAAAACTTTAGTAAATGAATCTGCTATGTTGTCACTCAACACGCTATAAGGTGACATCTCATCTTTCAATGATTTCTTTAATCAAATGAAACCGTCGCAATACATGTTTAGATTTCTGATGAGACCTAGGTTCCTTGGCTTGTGCAACAGGTCCCGTGTTGTCACAAAATAAAGGCACTAGTCCTTGAATGTTAGGAACAATTCCAAGTTCTGTAATGAACTTCTTCATCCAAATAGTCTCCTTTCCAGCTTCACTTCCAACTATGTACTCTGCCTTTGTCACTGAATTAGCAACTATTTGCTACTTAGAACTTTTTCTAACTCACTGCGCCACCGTTTAGGGTAAACACATAGCCCAAAACGGATTTACTGTCATCTCGATTAGTTTAAAAGCTTGAGTCTATATATCCCTATAGTTTCAAATCATACCCATCATAGATAAGAAATATATCCTTAGTTCTTCTTAAGTACTTTAGGATATTTTTCACTACCTTCCAGTGTTCTTCTCTAGGATTAGACTGATATCTACTTGTTACATTAAGTGCATGAGCAATGTTAGGTTTATACATATCATCCTGTACATGATAGATCCTATTGCTGAGGCATAAGGAATCTTACTCATATGGTCTCTCTTTTCAGGTGTCTTTGGGGCCTGCTTCTTAGAGAGAGATATTCCAAGATCCATCGACATGAGTCCTTTCTTGGAATCTTCCATGCTAAACTTCTTTATCATCGAATCAATGTATGTTCCTTGGGATAAGCCAAACATCCTTTTAAATCTATCTCTATAGATCTTTATTCCCAAAAATATAGGATGCTTCTCCTAAGTCCTTCATGGAGAAGTATTTAGATAACCATATCTTGATAGACTGTAACATTGGAACATCATTCCCTATCAGTAATACATCATTAACATATAATACTAGGAATGTAAAAACGCTTCCACTAACCTTCTTGTACATACAAGATTCATCCTCATTTTTGATAAAATCAAACTCTTTAATTGTCTCATCAAAACGGATGTTCCAACTTCTAGAAGCTTGTTTCAATCCATAGATGGATCGTTGTAGCTTACAGACTTGATTTGTCCCAACCTTTGAAACAAAACCCTCCGGCTATATCATATATACATCATCATCTAGTTTCCCATTAAGGAAGGCCATTTTCACATCCATTTGCTAGATCTCATAGTCATGATAAGCTGCAACTGCAAGAAAAATTCGAATGGACTTGAGCATCGCTACTGGTGAGAAGGTTTCGTTATAGTTAACACCTTGTCTTTGTTTAAAACATTTTGTAACCAGTCGTGCCTTATAGGTCTCTACCTTGCTGTCTGCTCTAGTCTTTCTCTAGAAGACTCATTTACACCCACTAGGCTTAATGCCCTCAGGCGAAGTAACCAAAGTCCATACTTGGTTCTCATACATGGAGTCCATCTCTGATTTCATGGTTGCTAGCCATTTCTCTGAGTCTTTACTACTCATTACCTCTTTGTAAGTCCATGGATCATCATCATCTATGATGCGTACCTCATCATCATCTTCTATGATGAATCCATACATTTCAGGTATCTTCTGTACTTTTTTAGATTTATGAATAGGTTGTGGTACATTAGGTTGTGTTACTTGGTTAGGTAATTTAATTTGACCCATAGTGCTTTGTGGTTCTTGAACTTCTTCAAGGTCTATTTTACTCTCACTGACCCATTCGAGGATAAACTCATTTTACAAGAAGAAAGCATGTTTCGCAACAAACACTTTTTGATCAGTTGGATGATATAAATAATATCCTAAATTTTCTTTAAGATAATGTAAGGAAATACAATTTTGTAAATATTGGAAATATTATAAATAGTTAATGAAATTAAAATTTTGAAGTAGGACAAGTGTTGTGGGACAAGCCATTTATGTATTGTTTGATTGTAGAATAAAATTCAAGTTTGGATAAAAAAAGACTTGAATTGGATTAAAAATGATAAAGTTATGAATTAAATGGAATTAATTCTCTAGAGTTACTAACTAATGACCATGCCACCTTTGACAACTTGAAGAATGACCATGATATCCTAGGATGATCTAATGACCATTATGCCCTTACTTGGTAATGAAAAATGTCTTAAGTAACCTTAACCATGAATGGTTTAAGTTAACTAGGCTAGTTAATTGTTGAAAATATACATACAAAATATGTATGAATATAATTGTAAGTATCAAGCTAAGTTACTTAGTTATTTCATTTGTTCATCTCCAAGAAAATTGGCTAAGTGAGAGTGAAGAGAGAAATGAAGAGAAAGAAGTGAGGGTTTGATAAAACCTTGAGAGATTTGCTATAAAAGTGTTCAAGAGGTGTAAAGTTAGCCGTCAAAGTGGAGAATTCAACACTAGCAAGCTCTGTAGCAAGAAGAAAGAGAGCTTATAGAAGGTATATGTGACGCCCCCAAATCTAGGCCCACACAGCCCAAACTTGAGTCGTCAAAAGACTGCAACAAAATTATTACAACAAAGCACAACGTACAACAATACAGTGTATAATAATACACAACTAAGTCTTTACTATTATTGCCACACTATTTTACAACACGTGAAGACTAGGATAGCTATTCCTCGGACTCTCACTCCATCCCCCGGCTAGACCCCGTTACGTTTTCATCTCCTGTTGAAAAACAATGGAACAAAAGAAAGGGTGAGCTCAAATAGCCCAGTAAGATATGTCATGACTAAGATAATGACGAATAAATTATCATTAGCCTTCAACAGTTGAGTTCTTGATAGAATACAATAGACTACAAGGTTTATATCAAAAACTGTAGTTAAATTCTTAAACAATGTTCAGATCAATAATAGCAGCGGAATGAGCAATCTATTAGAAGAATAATGCAGACTATAATGTCCACTCGCTTCTCTTTTTAGTAAAAATATCATCAACTTTTATCATCTGAAATACCATTAGTCAAGATAATACAACTTCACAGTTCCTGGTCATAATCATGCAGATTAACAGTTCGTCTTTGCACTACGGGCCAAAGACATTCAATATAACACCAACGGTCATGATTATACCAGATTCAGCCTTTGGTCATAATCATACCAACCAACAGTTCATCTTTGCACTACGGGCCAAAGACATTCAATATAACACCAACGGTCATGATTATACCAGATTCAGCCTTTGGTCATAATCATACCAACCAACAGTTCATCTTTGCACTACGGGCCAAAGAGAACATTCACCACGTGTCATAAAAGACACCGAACAGATGTATCGCCTTTAACCTAGTATATCGCCTTTAACCTATCATCTGTTCAACAATTATATCACATCTGTGCCCCCGGCCACAGATATTCACAACAGCTTGATTCTTGATGATTAATACAAATAACAGTGATACAAATGATGAACAGAAGAACAGGATAAACAATAAGTGTCGGAAGTTTACTTTGTGCAGATTCAAATAATGTTCAAATTGCCAACATGATGTGGAGTGAAATTTAAAAATGATATTCAAGATCCACAGTTCAGAATAACGATTACAGTTCAATAGAAATGTTCAGAAAATAGGAAGGTTCAGTTGAACTAATGAAATTCAACTATTATGGAACATATAATATTTTCAGGAATTATAGAAGCAATAGTTCCATAATAAGTTTCGATTTAGGTGTATGGAAGAAAATAATATCCCTTACCGTAGCAGGTTTGATTAACAAAAGGTGAAGGGAATTAATATCCCTTACCATAGTAAGTTTGAATAATGGAAGATGAAAAAGATGGTATCCCTTATGAGTATAAAGGAAAATGATATCACTTACGAATATGGAATAAAAGTGTCATGTGATAATTCGTGTAAACAAATTATTTCCACACGAGACAAATAAAAAGGGTTATTCACCAACAGGCGATAATCCGCACCGTAAGGTTATTCCCATCAATTTGAATACGAATAGTTATTCACCAAACAGGCGTAATCCGCACCGTAAGGTTATTCCCATCAATTTGAATATGAATAGTTATTCACCAAACAGGCGTAATCCGCACCGTAAGGTTATTCTCATCAATTTGAATATGAATAGTTATTCACCAAACAGGCGTAATCCGCACCGTAAGGTTATTCTCAAAGATTAATAAGGAATGAATACATAAGGTTATTCACCAACAGGCGGTAAACCGCGCCGTAAGGTTATTCCCACAATTTAATACATGGAAATAAATGGCACAAGAAAGAAACGATATTATTTTCGAGAATCAAAGAATGATAATCCCTTCAAGTAAGAAAGAAAATAATATTCATTTATGATGATGAAAAGAGTGATACCCCTTACCGTAATAAATTTAAGAGTGTGAAAAGAATGATATTCCTTACCACAATAAATTTAAGAGTATGAAATGAATGGTATTCCTTACCGTAGTAAGTTTAAGAGTATGAAAGAAAATGAAATTCCTTACCTTAATACGTGACTGGATATTGATTTAAATGAGGTTGATCAACCTATATATTTTTAATATAATCAGTAAATATCACATATAAAAATTCATGGTGCGTACTAACTCGTATATTATAAATTTGTTAAAAGTGATTTGATCAAATAGTATAATATAATAACAAAATAATAAAAACTTAAAATTAAATTACTATTCTCGAAGTTACTATTCAGGGGTTACTGTTCACTCGCGGGTTACTATTCATCCCGGAGTTACTATTCATCCCGGAGTTACTATTCATTCCGAGGTTACTATTCATTCACGGCGTTACTATTCACAGTATATAAAAATATATAATTTTTCAAAATAAAGTCTTCCAAAAAAAGTCTTTTAAAGGAAGATTTGTGAATACCGTGAAAATAGGAATTTATGAAATAACTACTCTTTAATAAAAGACTTACTTGAAAAATTCTTGCACTCCTTTTGGCTTTCAAACTCTCAAAATAGCCTTACTATTATCAGAGAAAACTCATAAAATTCTTATAGAAAAATTTTATGTTTTAGGTGTGATTTTTCTATTCAGCTGAACAAGCTATTTATAGGAGAAAAGAAGTTACTATGCGTGGTAGGTGAGTAGAAAATTTTTCAGCAGAGGCTGCGCAGCAGCCTCCGCCAACTCTCAGCAACCAAAATCACATTTCTCACATTTCATGTGGGCCCCACGATGGGTCCCACATGTTTCTTACTATTCACGTCACTATTCACGTTACTATTCACGTCACTATTCACGTTACTATTCACGTCACTATTCACGTTACTATTTCAAATAGTAAAATTAATTATATTTTTTTATTTTTTTATTTATTCTTCCTGTGAGTCCAACATATAAAATAATGTTACCACAATAATGTAAGAAACACGTTACATATTATTATTAATTTAATAATATAAATTACAGTATATTTCCAACTGTGACAATTATTAGGTTCAATAATTTTAAAAACAGTGCAGCAACAATTATTGAGTCGATGATATGAAATACAGTGTAATGACAATTATTGAATCAATAATGCAAAATACTGTGTAATAACACTTATTAAATTGATAACATAAAATATTATGCAGTGACAATTATTGATGAAATGATGCGCAACAGTTACGGTGTCAATAATATGAGACACTGTGCAATACCGCGTGCTACTGTAGAGTACCGTGTGCTACAGAAAATACCATAAATTACCGTATGCTACTATTCTTTTATCACCGGTATTTTAACAGTTAACACCGTTGACTATTTTTATTTAAAAAGGTTACTTCTGTCGTTTTCTATATCCGACAATTATTCCGTTGTGGGCTCCACCAATAATTAGTTATTTTGGCGCCGTCGTACGGCCCGAATATTCCCCGACAAAAAGAATATTGTCCGACAAAATAAAATTTACACATAACATCCTTAACTTTCAAGTTTGTCAATTTAACCATTTACTGTTTCAGGAAGAATATATATGAAGAAAAATTAAATTTTGTGTTTCATAAATTCGGGGTCTTACAACCTCCCCTCCTTATGAAATTTCGTCCCCGAAATTGACGTACCGGGCATTTCAAAGTTATCCTCCTGATTTCCAGATGCCATATTTAACTGTGGTCACAAAATAATTGTTAGTTCAAACAAACTGACTCATCACTTCCTGTTCCTACATTCAAATCGATTCGTTAGATAACAAAATCTAATTTAGGTGGGACACACTAGTGACTGATTCTATTCGTCTCTCCCCTCCTAGTTCTAACCCCAGATCTCCATTAAAGACCATATCCCTAAGCTCTGATGCCAACTGTGACGCCCCCAAATCTAGGCCCACACAGCCCAAACTTGAGTCGTCAAAAGACTGCAACAAAATTATTACAACAAAGCACAACGTACAACAATACAGTGTATAATAATACACAACTAAGTCTTTACTATTATTGCCACACTATTTTACAACACGTGAAGACTAGGATAGCTATTCCTCGGACTCTCACTCCATCCCCCGGCTAGACCCCGTTACGTTTTCATCTCCTGTTGAAAAACAATGGAACAAAAGAAAGGGTGAGCTCAAATAGCCCAGTAAGAAATGTCATGACTAAGATAATGACGAATAAATTATCATTAGCCTTCAACAGTTGAGTTCTTGATAGAATACAATAGACTACAAGGTTTATATCAAAAACTGTAGTTAAATTCTTAAACAATGTTCAGATCAATAATAGCAGCGAAATGAGCAATCTATTAGAAGAATAATGCAGACTATAATGTCCACTCGCTTCTCTTTTTAGTAAAAATATCATCAACTTTTATCATCTGAAATACCATTAGTCAAGATAATACAACTTCACAGTTCCTGGTCATAATCATGCAGATTAACAGTTCGTCTTTGCACTACGGGCCAAAGACATTCAATATAACACCAACGGTCATGATTATACCAGATTCAGCCTTTGGTCATAATCATACCAACCAACAGTTCATCTTTGCACTACGGGCCAAAGACATTCAATATAACACCAACGGTCATGATTATACCAGATTCAGCCTTTGGTCATAATCATACCAACCAACAGTTCATCTTTGCACTACGGGCCAAAGAGAACATTCACCACGTGTCATAAAAGACACCGAACAGATGTATTGCCTTTAACCTAGTATATCGCCTTTAACCTATCATCTGTTCAACAATTATATCACATCTGTGCCCCCGGCCACAGATATTCACAACAGCTTGATTCTTGATGATTAATACAAATAACAGTGATACAAATGATGAACAGAAGAACAGGATAAACAATAAGTGTCGGAAGTTTACTTTGTGCAGATTCAAATAATGTTCAAATTGCCAACATGATGTGGAGTGAAATTTAAAAATGATATTCAAGATCCACAGTTCAGAATAACGATTACAGTTCAATAGAAATGTTCAGAAAATAGGAAGGTTCAGTTGAACTAATGAAATTCAACTATTATGGAACATATAATATTTTCAGGAATTATAGAAGCAATAGTTCCATAATAAGTTTCGATTTAGGTGTATGGAAGAAAATAATATCCCTTACCGTAGCAGGTTTGATTAACAAAAGGTGAAGGGAATTAATATCCCTTACCATAGTAAGTTTGAATAATGGAAGATGAAAAAGATGGTATCCCTTATGAGTATAAAGGAAAATGATATCACTTACGAATATGGAATAAAAGTGTCATGTGATAATTCGTGTAAACAAATTATTTCCACACGAGACAAATAAAAAGGGTTATTCACCAACAGGCGATAATCCGCACCGTAAGGTTATTCCCATCAATTTGAATACGAATAGTTATTCACCAAATAGGCGTAATCCGCACCGTAAGGTTATTCCCATCAATTTGAATATGAATAGTTATTCACCAAACAGGCGTAATCCGCACCGTAAGGTTATTCTCATCAATTTGAATATGAATAGTTATTCACCAAACAGGCGTAATCCGCACCGTAAGGTTATTCTCAAAGATTAATAAGGAATGAATACATAAGGTTATTCACCAACAGGCGGTAAACCGCGCCGTAAGGTTATTCCCACAATTTAATACATGGAAATAAATGGCACAAGAAAGAAATGATATTATTTTCGAGAATCAAAGAATGATAATCCCTTCAAGTAAGAAAGAAAATAATATCCATTTATGATGATGAAAAGAGTGATACCCCTTACCGTAATAAATTTAAGAGTGTGAAAAGAATGATATTCCTTACCACAATAAATTTAAGAGTATGAAATGAATGGTATTCCTTACCGTAGTAAGTTTAAGAGTATGAAAGAAAATGAAATTCCTTACCTTAATACGTGACTGGATATTGATTTAAATGAGGTTGATCAACCTATATATTTTTAATATAATCAGTAAATATCACATATAAAAATTCATGGTGCGTACTAACTCGTATATTATAAATTTGTTAAAAGTGATTTGATCAAATAGTATAATATAATAACAAAATAATAAAAACTTAAAATTAAATTACTATTCTCGAAGTTACTATTCAGGGGTTACTGTTCACTCGCGGGTTACTATTCATCCCGGAGTTACTATTCATCCCGGAGTTACTATTCATCCCGAGGTTACTATTCATTCCGAGGTTACTATTCATTCACGGCGTTACTATTCACAGTATATAAAAATATATAATTTTTCAAAATAAAGTCTTCCAAAAAAAGTCTTTTAAAGGAAGATTTGTGAATACCGTGAAAATAGGAATTTATGAAATAACTACTCTTTAATAAAAGACTTACTTGAAAAATTCTTGCACTCCTTTTGGCTTTCAAACTCTCAAAATAGCCTTACTATTATCAGAGAAAACTCATAAAATTCTTATAGAAAAATTTTATGTTTTAGGTGTGATTTTTCTATTCAGCTGAACAAGCTATTTATAGGAGAAAAGAAGTTACTATGCGTGGTAGGTGAGCAGAAAATTTTTCAGCAGAGGCTGCGCAGCAGCCTCCGCCAACTCTCAGCAACCAAAATCACATTTCTCACATTTCATGTGGGCCCCACGATGGGTCCCACATGTTTCTTACTATTCACGTACTATTCACGTCACTATTCACGTTACTATTCACGTCACTATTCACGTTACTATTCACGTCACTATTCACGTTACTATTTCAAATAGTAAAATTAATTATATTTTTTTATTTTTTTATTTATTCTTCCTGTGAGTCCAACATATAAAATAATGTTACCACAATAATGTAAGAAACACGTTACATATTATTATTAATTTAATAATATAAATTACAGTATATTTCCAACTGTGACAATTATTAGGTTCAATAATTTTAAAAACAGTGCAGCAACAATTATTGAGTCGATGATATGAAATACAGTGTAATGACAATTATTGAATCAATAATGCAAAATACTGTGTAATAACACTTATTAAATTGATAACATAAAATATTATGCAGTGACAATTATTGATGAAATGATGCGCAACAGTTACGGTGTCAATAATATGAGACACTGTGCAATACCGCGTGCTACTGTAGAGTACCGTGTGCTACAGAAAATACCATAAATTACCGTATGCTACTATTCTTTTATCACCGGTATTTTAACAGTTAACACCGTTGACTATTTTTATTTAAAAAGGTTACTTCTGTCGTTTTCTATATCCGACAATTATTCCGTTGTGGGCTCCACCAATAATTAGTTATTTTGGCGTCGTCGTACGACCCGAATATTCCCCGACAAAAAGAATATTGTCCGACAAAATAAAATTTACACATAACATCCTTAACTTTCAAGTTTGTCAATTTAACCATTTACTGTTTCAGGAAGAATATATATGAAGAAAAATTAAATTTTGTATTTCATAAATTCGGGGTCTTACAGTATAAAGGAGTTTTTATCTCTAAAACTCATCTATTATGTGTTTAGATTCAAGAACATGTAAAGCCATGCATCTATTTATGGCTAGAAGTAAGATTTATGTGAGTTTATGTGCTATATGTGTTGTATTTGATGAAACCCTAAGTTCAAATATGGTATTACAAAGGCGGTGAGCTATTCATGCATATATTCAAAGAAAGAAATCATGATTTGATGGAAGGTCATGTGTTATTTGTTGAAAGTTTTGATGAAAACCTATATTAGAAGGTTGATCATCGAGGAATTGTGATGCCCCCAAATCCAGGTCCCTCGAACCACGGGTTTGGTGCTCACGTAACTATTCTACCTTGCCAACTCATACATCCAATCTGAATAAAATAATAATAACCATAACAACTTAATTTACATACATACATAACTAAACCCAGGTTCTACATACCTTTATATATACAAGCTGTCGTACCTGACATATTACAAAATATAACGATAACTACACAATAAAATCTAATAACAGTACATCTACTGCTGGTTGACTTTTCCTTTACCCTTATCTACGCCGGACCCCTCGGTCTTCTCTGGCTTAGCTGAAATATCATGAATGAAAGCAAGAGTGAGCTTAAAATAGCTCAGCAAGTGATTAAACATGAGATAACATGATATTTCAGAATGATGAATATAATTCATGTACAATGAAATGTAGGTATACATATCAACATTGTCTTATAGCAATTTAATAGATGATGAGAGGATCATAACATAAGTTGAACATGAATATCTGAGAACATGGAATTTTAATTGTTGTATGGTTACAAGACCAAGAACACGTTAAGAATAATACCAATCTTCAAGATCAATATTGCCCATATAAATTATAATACGTTAAGACCAATATCAATCACAGAGACTGACATTGCCCAAGAGGTAATAACACCAATTTAGATGCGTACTCTGGGTGATCAGCCCATTGTACTTTATATTGTGCACAACAAACATCTAACGACGCAACCACGTCATAATTATTTCATTTCCTTTATCCTTTATTCCCCCTTTTAATAGGGTTGTTCTGTTACAGCATAATATAGAGTCCGCACCACCACAATGTGGATTGGAGAACATAACAATCAAAAGCTGAATTTAACATGAAATATTTCACGTGTCTAGCCAGAATCAAAATTGGCATTGACCTTTTCAATATAGTTCAGCAAGGAATGAACTTTAAATGTAGTACGAATACATAACATGAATGTTTATTCAAGAAACTGCAATTAAAAGTTTAGTCAGAAAACTTGCCTTGGTCCTCGTCTATCACAATTGGTAAAATATTATCCCGTCTATAACCTACATGACCATAATATTGGTTCATGCATTAGTTATATACACATGCATGCCATAACTTGCTAAACAAGCTACTCGTTAACTATACATAATCCTAATCACGTAACACATTGTTCATTTAAACTTTAATATCTACCGTATTGATTATTTTTATCAAATTATGGTTTACATATATATTTTTGTCATTTAATATTAAAACATTTCATTTTGGAATAAAATTATTTATTTTAAAATTCTTGAACACTGCGCCCCGGCGAGGAAGACCGCGCTGGCCACGAGATCTCCTCGGCTGACTGTACCCCAGCGAGCTCTGATCTCGCCCCCAGCGAATTCCTTGCAGCTGAACTGCGCCCTGACGCAGTCTCCCGTATGAAAACCTCCGCCCCGACGCCATGCTGCAGTTTCTGAAAAAAATTTCTTTCCAAAAATGATGCTATCTTCGGCCCTAATGTAAATTTTCCAATTCCAACATCTCACATAGCACATATAACACGTAATTGACTTTCGTGGGTATTCAAAACTTTTAAAAATCATCATGTGATCCTATTTTACCAAATAATTCATTTTGGTCGTATTTTAACATTTTAAAACGTTCGATTTGGTCAATTATTGCCATATGCACCAAATGACTTCCAAATTAATTCTAACACGTGTGTTTACTTATAACGTACATGTTTGGCCTCGTTTGACTCTCAATTAACCAAAATGGCCAATAATCACACATTGGTTGAATTATATCAATTTTTCAATTTCCCCAACTTAGACCAAACCTCATTCTTGGCACTCTATACTTCACATGCATTACCACACACATATCTAGCAACTTGATATGCTCACATAACTTCTATATGTATCTTCCAATGCACTTTACAGATTATAATTTGATTTCTCCAAAAACTATAGCCTAATATTCAATTCTCTTTCATAAAGCATGGTTATTAGACCATTTAGGCTCCTTTAATGCTTTTTAACCTATAATAATGCATGTATCACATATTTTCACCATCTCAAACTAGGTTTTCATCATGTCTAGCAACTTAGAACACACAATCATGACTTAGACCACAATACTTAGCTTAACTATTCATGTGAATAGTACACCACCTTTTACACACAACTTAATCACTAGGGTTTCATAGTTTAGCCAACTTGAAGCACATATATCACATAATATACACATATAATCAAAAACTCATGCATGGCTTCATCTATTTCAACATATAAGCACATAAACCTTGAGTTTCTTATCTTAAACTCATTCATACCTTCTTTTTGCTATCTTCCTTCTTGATAAAAACTTTGCTAGAGCTTGATTATCCACCTTGATAGCCTTAAATACTCCCTTTGAACAGTTCTAACTTGAGATTCCCTTGAGTAATCTAGAATCCTAGCTTTTCTTTCTCTCTTTCTCTCTTATCTTGCAACTTTCGAAGGATGAGATGAAATAGGCTAAGTGAAATGCTGAAAATAATATGCATGTATGCTTATATCAAATTTTCTAGCAACTAACTATGGTTGGCTCATTTAACCTAGAATGGTCAAGGTCAATTAAGTTATTTCCCATGACTAAACAAGGGTATACAAGACATTTAACTAACTTGGGACACAATTGTCATTTCCTAGGATGTCAAGGGTAACTTAGTCATTACCCCAAAAATCTAGACAATTAATTCCTATGAAATTTCTTAAAATCAATATGTGCTCATTTTAAATTCCATTTCCAATCCATTTTAATCCAAATTTGTCTCATAAATCTTACATTTAATTCCACCATCTAATAGTCCATAATCTACTTGTCCCAAATTGCTTGTCACAACTCCAAAATATTTAATTTCCATTAATAAATTATTCGAAAATTTTTAATAACCATTTATAAATTATAATTTTCTATATTTCAAAAATTACGTATCATTACAAGAATCATGTGTAGTTTCATGTTAAATAACATCATATGTTCACTATTGCTTGAAAAGTGTGACTTGTGTAGAGAAATTGCAATATTAGGCTATGATTTGTATGTAGACCAAATCATAATCTGTAAAGTGCTTTAGAAGGTGCATGTAGAAGTTATATGGGCATTCAAAGTTGCTAAATATATATGTGATAGTGTATATGAAGTATAAAATTCAAGAACTCAAATAAAGTTTAAGGATGGATTTTTGTTAAGTTGACAAAATCCTATCAAAGGGTGATTTTTGGCCATTTTATGCAAATGAAGGTAAAATTAAGTCAAACAACTAAGTTTTACATAAATACACGTGTTAGTGTCAATTTGGAAGTCATTTCGTGCATATAGCGATTAATGTGAGTTTTAAACGTTTAAAAATGTTCGCCGACACCTAAAATAAACTTTTGGGAAAATGAATTCATTTGAAAACTTTTAAATGTTTTAAAGGCCCTTGCAAGTCATATACATGTTATATATGCTAAATCATGTTTTGGAGTCAAGTTTTGTAAAAAGGGGCCAAAAATAGCATCAAAATTGGAAAGAAGTTTTTTTTCAAAAATTGCAGGACCTCGCCAAGGCGAGATCTTTTGAACTGAACACTGCACTGGGCGCAGTTCTCTGGGAAGACCTCGTCGGGGCGAGTTCAGTCGGCGCTGGGGTGAGGTTGGACCGAGAACATCTTCCGGCCAGTGAGATGTTTAACACTAAACATCTCGCCGGGGCGAGATGTTCTAAAATTTGAAAAATAAATTATTTTTATCCAAAATGAAATGTTTTAATATTAAATGATAGAGACATGTGTTATAGACCATAAATTAATAAAAATGATCAATGTTGTAGATATTAAGGTGTAAATGAACAATGTGTTACATGTTAAGGTTAGGTAAAGGTAAAGGATAATTTGTATTGCAAGGTAAAGCATGCATGTGTATGTAACTAATACATGAACCAATATTATGGTTATGTAGGACATAACGGGATAAGATTTTACCAGTTGAGATAGATGAGGACAAAGACAAGCCCACTCTTGTAGTTCTTGAACAGTATTAATTGTTATGCACTCCCACGAATCATTTTAAAGTTCATTCATCATTGGACTGTTATTGAGAAAGGTCGATGTCAATTTTAATCCGACTAGACATATGCAATAATTCATGTTGAATTCAAACATTCATTATTATGTCCTCCAATCCATATTATTGTGGTACGGATCCTATGAAATGCTATAATAGAACAACCTTGATAAAAAGGGGAAGAAAGGAATATATGTTTATGGCGTGGTTGTGTCGCTAGATGTTTATATTGTGCACAATATAAAAGTACGATAAGTTGATTGCATAGAGCACACATCTGAAATGAAATGCAGTCTTATGATTGAACCCGAGCAGTATCAGTCTTTATGATTGGTATTGTTCCTAATGAGTTCTTGGTCTTGTGATTGTACAACAAGCAAGTTTCATGTTCATTCACAGAACTGTTATTGATTCAGCTTCATTGTAAATGATTATATTTCATTATTTCAGGATTATCATGTTATTATTTGTTTATGTACTTGTTGAGCTATTTTATGCTCACCCTTGCTTGAACATGATATTTTAGGTAAACCCGATCATGCAGAGGGGTTAGGAACATATAAGGGGAAAGAAAAAGTTAGCAAGTAATAGATGTACAGTGATAGAGTCAATGTAAATATTATATTTTTGTAATATGTTAGGTATGAATGTGTTGTATGTATAAAGGTATTTAGAACCTGAGATAGTTATGTATTAATGTAAATAAAGTTTTATTCTTCAGAATGAATGGTTGAGATTAAATGGTAGAGTAGTATCGTGAGCACTGAATTCGTGGTTCAAGGGACCTAGATTTGGGGGCGTCATAGATAACCCACAAATTTGTACTTTTCGGATCGTATCTCCAGCTTATCATTCTCAAACTTTTTGACATAAGCTAGATAATCCCAAATCTTAACATGCTTAAGACTTGGTTTTCTCTCTGTCCATAACTCATATGGAGTCTTTGTGACGGATTTAAAAGGTATCTTGTTAAGTAGATATACAGCCGTTGTTGGTTTGTAAAAATATGGCATACATATAATTAAATTATATAAGCACAGTGGAAGGAATAAAAATTAAATTTTAAAATTTTTCTACAAACTAATAACCAGGATCTTTCTTATGCAACATTATTAATTGAGAAAGGATAAAATATTTATACCTTTGTAGAACCAAGCTTCCACAGATACAAGTTCAACTCCCTTTAATCCTTCGCGTTCTTCTTCAAATTCACTGATTAGATTTCACAGATCAATGTTAGCTCCCCGAGTGTGAAGCCTTTAGAGGTGATCCACCAAGAGATCTATGAATTAAAGAAGTGAATATTGGTTTCTCTAAAGCATGGGTGGCTAGCCCTAATTCTCTCCCTCTCTCTCTCTCTAACTGCTTAGATGTAGAGAATTATGAAGTACTCTCTCTATTATTATGAAAGAGTGTGTAACCTTAATCTATGATAAGATTCCTCTTATTTATAGATATAGTCAACCCTCCTAAACTATTTAGGATTAGGGTTTTAATTTAATTCCCAATTCAATTAGAAAATTAATTAATTAATTACAATTCCTAAACTATTTAGGAACTTAATTACTTAATAATGAGAATACTTCATATTAATTAATTACTAAACTATTTAGTAACTTAATTAATTATTATAATTATAATTTTACAACAATTTAGGAACTTAATTATTTACAATAATACTACTATTTATTAATTATTTCCTAAACTATTTAGGAACTAAATAAGATTCCTCTTATTTATTTATAATTAGTATTTCTAAAATACTAAACTATAAATATTAAGCTATTTAATTTATTCTATCACCATAGTATAAATTAAATATACTTAATTTATTATTACGATTATGTCATCCACTTCTAAAATAAATATTACTCTTTTGCGGTGTGACCCTTTAGGTTTTTCATATTAATTCGGTTATATAATAAATAAATTAGAACAATTCTAATTCATTTATCACGATTTAACTCTTTAATTCAGAATAAATAATTATTCCATAATAAGGGTAAACCCCCTTAGCGATTAATCGACATTCTAGATAATATAGATTTCAACATTTGATCGGAAAAGAACATTTCAGTGAATAGTTACTGTATAATTCAATTCTTCTACCATACAATGTTCCAATCAAATATAAGACACATAATTTATGTCAAGTTTTATTTATTTGATCATATGCATTTCAATTCACAAATGCACAACTCTAGTTAATGTAAATTAAAAACTCCTTTCTAATTCCATTCAACCCTGGCCAGGGATTTCTGAGTTGTCACTTATTGAATCGCATAGGACATTCTCTCCATTTACTAGAAGTGGTAGATCATTTGTTAATCATTCACCTATCTTCAAGTGTACCTTATTATACCCAAGTATATCCTTTGATATACCAACAAGTCTTAAGGAATATGTCAAAGTTTAACTTAGTACACATAAGACACTTTGATGATCTCAAGTCCAAGGATCACTTGTATGACTATTATATAAGGAACTCCTATTGACAGACAAGTAAAACTCTATTAGGTGTTCTTTGAGTGAGTCAAGTTTAATAAACTTATTCTCTAATAAGCACCTACATACTTACTTTAGTGTCTCTACACAAATAATTATGAGATTAATTATCCTCTTCGTAAGAGCAAGCATAATATGTACCAGTCTATCCGGATCCATTAATCCCCTTTTTAATGATCCAATGGTTGAGAATAATTTTAGTTTTGAGCTATCTTGAATTTAGATCTCATTAGCATGATCGTCATCATGGTTCTAAAAGTATTGCTAAAAAACTATGAGTTTATCCATTTAATTAATTTAGCTAATTAATAATGAATAAAGAAATGCCTTAATACTTTTATTAATAAACAAATAAGATTACAAAGTATATACTTATCACATCAAATGTGATTGGCTTGAGGGCAAATTACTTTTAGCCGTTTCTAGGGCATAACCCCAGACTGAAACTGGAAGATTGGTAAAACTCATCATAGAGCTAACCATGTCCAACAATGTTCGATTTCTCCTTTCAGATACACCATTCAATTGTGGTGTACTTGGTGGAGTCAATAGTGAGATTATACCATTTTCTTTAAGATAATTAAAAAACTCATTGCTTAAGTATTCACCACCTCGATCCGATCGTAGAATGTTAATACTCTTGCCAGTTTGTTTCTCTACTTCACTTCTGAATTCTTTGAACTTTTTAAACAATTCAGACTTGTATTTCATCAAATAAACATATCTAAATCTTAAATGATTATAAGTGAAAGTAATAAAATGTGAATACCCTTCTCGTGCATGCGTTGTCATAGGCTCACATATATATGTGTGTGGCAACACTAACAACTCTGTAACTCTTTCTCCTTTTTCACTAAAGGAAGATTTAGTTATTTTACCCATAAGACAAGGTTCACAAGTTGGATATTATTTATAATCAGATAACTCTAAAAGTCTATCTTTATACAACTTGTTTAATCTAGTTTCATTAATATGTTCGAGTTTATAGTGTCATATAAAAGTATAATTTACATGATCTCTTTTTCTATTCTTAGTTTGTTCGATTTATAATATATTTTCATGTAAGTCAAGTAAGTAAAGTCCATTGTGCAATTTACCAGTACCATACAAAATATTATGATTATAAATAGAATAACTAATAATGTAAAAACCATCCTTGTCTAATATATGAATATAAATAATGTTTCTAATAAGTACTGAAACATAATATCAATTATTTAAACTGATGGACTTGCCCGTAGGCAGTACTAAACAATAAGTTCCTACGGCTAATGCAACAACCTTTACTCCATTCCCCACGTACAGGATGACTTCATCTTTGTTTAGCTTTCTACTTCTCCTTAGTCCCTGCATAGTATTACATATGCGAGAATCATAACTAGTATCTAATACCCAAGTAGAACTGTAACTTACAGAAAGATTTATTTCAATCACGAACAAACCTTGATTTGAAGTTAAAGCTTCTCCAAGCTTCTTATGCTTTAAACTTGCAATATACTCTTTACAGTTTCTTTTCCAATGACCAGACTTATTGCAATGGAAGCACATTCCTTTGCTATTTGGGTCTACCTTCTTATTATCCTTTACTTTTGTCTTGCCCTTAGCTTTCTTGGAATTCTTCTTTTGAGAAGTTCCCTTGGGTCTATTCCTTTTCTTGGAATAATCATCTACCAACAAGACTTGGTTCTGTTTAGATGGGAAGTGACCCTCTGCATTTTTCAACATGTTCAGTAACTCAGGCAAGCTGACGACCAACTTATTCATGTGAAAATTCACAACAAATTGAGAGAAGGTGTCCGAAAGTGATTGCAAGATCAAATCTTGTCTCAACTCCCCATCCATCATAAACCCTAACTGTCCAAGTTGTTCAATCAGATTGATCATTTTGAGGACATGAGTCTTTACAGCAGTACCCTCGGTCATCCGAGATCAGAAGAACTCCTTAGATATATGATATCTAGCAGTCCTACTTTGCTCACCATAAAGTTCTTTAAGGTGAAACAATATAGTACGAGCATCCAACTTTCGTGTTGACCTAAAGCTCGTTAGTCATGGATGTGAGCATGATACATTGAGCCACAATTGCATCATCTTGCCACTTCTTAAAAGTAGCAACTTCTTCCTCAGAGGCATTTTCTTTAACAGTTATAGGGACAAACGAATTTAGGACATACGAAAGCTTTTCAGCAGTGAGAATAATTCTTAAATTCCTTAACCAGTTCGCGTAATTTGGTCCAGTCAGTTTGTTAGCATTAAGTATACTACGTAGTGATAGTGAGTTTGACATTTGTAAAATTTTGCATGTGAAAAAAAGACAACTTTTAGCATACATTCATTTTGTTAATTACCAAAATAAATTAGGTATTTATTTAAATTAGTATTCTTCCACTATTTTTCATCAAACTATATTACCCTTTTTCTAAAGTTCGACAAATCTAATTAAATATTTGATAGTGAGATAAGGATCCTATTGACATAAATATAGCATTGTGTGTGCACAACAAACTATAGTTTATTCAATAGGTAGAAAACTCAATGTCATTTACATCAACATATAACTCCTTGTATTTTGCCTATTAGATTATTATGATCATGTATGTACACATCTAAATCAAAATTATCTAAGTTAAGTCCAACCTAGCACCTCCATATAAGTGAAGAGAAAAATACTGTCCTTGTGAGCGCACAAAAAAATAGTAATGTCCAATTCATTTATAAGCATCCAATGTGATAAAACAACATCTCAAATAATCGATTTAAACCTTGGGTATGCACAACAAACTTATATTGAGTATTTGATACTCTCTCTCTCTATATATATATATATGTAAAATACGCGTCATATTATTTAACATGAGAAACATGTTTGGATAATATATAATAAATATTTATTAAGTATGCACATATAGAATAATATATAATAAATATTTATTAAGTATAGCATTGTTCGTCAATTAACATTTCTGTGATCTTTATCATTCATCACATAACCTATATATCAAACTTAGGTTATATCACAATCAATAATCTCGTTCGAGAAATAATATTCTTCTAAATTATTCTACTAAACTTTAACAACGTTGCCTTTATCGTAACTTTTTCGTTACTTAATCGTTTACGTTCACTAGTCAGTCAACACACGATCCATAACATCTCACAAGTCTAATAAACCTTTCAAAGTCTCCAAAATATTATTCTGGACTTTTCAACCCATTTTTACATTTTTCGAATTATCCGACAATTTTCTGTAATTATTTCTATTTATAAAACTATTATTTAATAGCTTTAAAATGGAAATAATAATACAACATACTTTTATATCCTCCAAACACCATCCATATTTATCTTATATTATTATAAGATTTTTCACCAAGTTTCATAATTTTCTAACATTCATAGAATTTTCTATGAATTTCCAATCTTTTTAAATTTACTTTAAATAGCCTTAAAAAATACAATAAATACTATACTATTCAATAAATTACCAAACGTTTTCACAAATTCTGGAATAATATAACAATAATGCTGTCCAGAACAAATTTCAGCGCAAAAATATTTTTAGTAATTAATTTTAATTCTTAATGCGCTGAAACTTCCAAAATTCACAGTAATTAGGACGTTTATCTGAAAATTACGAATCTTAAGTCCATTCCACACGAAATTTAATTCTCTACAACTTTGTAGAAGAAAAGTTTTCGAAATTCTGCACCAAACTGCACAGAATAGCTACTGTCGTGACTGTTCATCTTAAATTCCAAAATTTCATGTTTTGATCCAATTTTTCCCACAATAATTATTCTAAACATCATATAATCCACATATACACATCCAAAAATGGTAAACAACAATTATCTTAAGTATTCACTAATTTTTACAAAATTAGTTTATCAACAAAATAAAACTAAATTAAATCAATTAAAATAGTTTTATACCTTCATATTGCTTGAAAAATCATTTTCTTGCACTTGTTATCCTTCTTGGTGACACCAATATTTTTCTCATCTCATGGTGGTCCTCGGTGGTTCACTGGTAGCATGGTGGTGATGGTTTTCGAATGGGAGAGAAGTAGAGAGTAAAAGCTTTACTTTGTTTTATTTCTTTCTTTTATTCTTCTTCCTCCCTCCTTTTTAAAACTCTAATATATGAATTGTTTTTAAAATATGGCACACATCCACCGACTTAGCATTCATACGCCACCACCGACTTTAGCCTTCGGGAAAATTCCGTGCAACCATTAAAATTCTAATACATTATGTAGTTATTTCGTGTAGTAAATAATTTACGTAATATACGTAAAATATTTATTTTAATTTATCAAAATTCATATTATGGTTTATAAATAATATTTGCACCCTTTTCGGGTACTTTACTTGACAAATTTTGTACACGCATAATGTTATGCATGTAATTATATGAGGTAACTTATACCTCCAAAATTCATAAAATAATTCATATAGCTTATAAAAATTATTTTTTATAATTTTTTTCACTTCGTTATTTGAACAACATGTTACACTAACATGTTCTCGTTTTCGAAATATTATCCTTCACAAAAATCATAATAATTCCATTATACATAAGCATAATTTTTAATAAGTTAAAACATTCCTTCTTCTCATTTATTTTTCATTTCTTTATTATTCACATTAACTTTCCTTATATAAATTATATAATTTATTATTATATAATTTATATAATTACTTTTTCCTTATTAATAATTTCCATTTCACACAAAATACAATAAATAAAAAATTTCTTCCTTCCTTATTCAATTAAATCTTCTTATATAAATCATATAATTATTCCTATATAATTTATATAATTACTATTTTCTTCATATCTCACTTTAATTTTCTTATATAATTTATTAGTATAGAATTTATATAATTACTTTTCTTCTCAATTAATTTCTAAACTTCCTCCAAAATTCTTGATTAATTATATAATCAATATTTCTAATTTTACTAACTTCCTTATTAACTTTTCATTTAAAAAATTGGATTAATTTAATTATTAATCCCTTTATTTTCATAATTAATGAAAAATATAATAATCAATTAAACATAACACATACATATATATATACAAATGTATATATATACATATCTAATTTCCATATCTCACAATACCATATCACACTATAATAATTTCTATATTTTCACAATAATTTAATTGTATAATTTATTGTACCTTTACCTGAAATTTCTTTTATTCCTCATAAATTGTTTTTAAACAATTTATTTACTTTTTAATTATTCTAATTCAACACAATTCATTACCATCTTTGTACAGATTTAATTTACCAATTAAATCTCATCTCATACCTTAAATCACATAAAATAATAATGTATTTAACAACCTTGATAATTTTATCAATTAAATTCTCATTTGATATTATTAAAGAAATCCCGCAAATTTGGGTTATCACATACTTAATTTATTATTACGATTATGCCATTTACTTCTTAAACAATTATTTTTCTTTTTTCGATGTGACCATTTAGGTTCTCCATATTAAACCAGTTATAGAATAAATTAATTATAACTATTCTAATCTTATTAACATATAAATAAATTAAACTATTTAATTTATTATAATAAATAATATTTATTCCATAATAAAGGTAAGCTCCTTTAGCGATCAACAACTTTTAAATTAATATAGATTTTAACATTTAATTATAAAAGAACATATTCAGCGAATAGTTATCGTACAATTCAATACTTCTACCTCACAATGTCTTAATCAAATATAAGACATGGTATTACTGTCAAGTCTTATTTTATTTGATTATATGCATTTTGATTCTCAAATGAATAACTCTAAGTAATGTAAATTAGAAATTATTTTCTAATTTTCATTTTTGCCTTGGCCAATGACTATTGAGTTGTCATTTATCGAATCGCATAGGACATACTCTTCTTTTACTAGAAGTGGTAGATTCTTTATTGGTCATTTACCTCTCTCCATGTACAACTTATTATATCTGAACATACTCTTTGATAAATACACCCTAAAGGTTTTAAGAAATATGTCAAAATATAATTCATCATACACAAGATACGATGATGATCTCAAGTCCAATTATCACTTGTGTTACTATCACAAAAATAACTCTTATTGATAGGCAAGTAAGACTCCATTAGGTGTTCCTTAAGCGAGTCACGTTTAGTGAACTTATTTTCTAATAAACACCTACTTACTTTTTTTATTGTCTCTACACAGATGATTATG
>OX359275.1:11575965-11672967 GCA_947179155.2 Hedera helix | reverse complement strand
CCATCACTCTCGCATTGAAAACAATGCGTACAACGCAGACAAGCCTTCATTTGAGCAAACTTGCTATTCGTTTCGTTATTTCCTCAAAATATGCAAACAATTAGGTGATTCAGAGTCATATTACTTCGTTATACCTCGGTTAGCCTCAAAAGGAGCAATCCTATCACTCTCGCATTGAAAACAATGCGTACAACGCAGACAAGCCTTCATTTGAGCAAACTTGCTATTCGTTTCGTTATTTCCTCACAATATGCAAACTAATAGGTGATTCAGAGTCATATTACTTCGTTATACGTCGGTTAGTCTCAAAATGAGCAATCCTATCACTCTCGCATTGAAAACAAAGCGTACAACGCAGACAAGCCTTCATTTGAGTAAACTTTCTATTCGTTTCGTTATTTCCTCAAAATATGCAAACAAATAGGTGATTCAGAGTCATATTACTTCGTTATATATCGGTTAGCCTGAAAAGGGCCAATCCTATCACTCTCGCATTGAAAACAATGCGTACAACGCACACAAGCCTTCATTTGAGGAAACTTGCTATTCGTTTCGTTATTTCCTCAAAATATGCAAACAAATAGGTGATTCAGAGTCATATTACTTCCTAGTACATCGGTTAGCCTCAAAAGGAGCAATCCCATCACTTTCGCATTGAAAACAATTCGTACAACGCAGACAAGCCTTCATTTGAGCAAACTTGCTATTCGTTTCGTTATTTCCTCAAAATATGCAAACAATTAGGTGATTCAGAGTCATATTACTTCGTTATACCTCGGTTAGCCTCAAAAGGAGCAATCCTATCACTCTCGCATTGAAAACAATGCGTACAACGCAGACAAGCCTTCATTTGAGCAAACTTGCTATTCGTTTCGTTATTTCCTCACAATATGCAAACTAATAGGTGATTCAGAGTCATATTACTTCGTTATACGTCGGTTAGTCTCAAAATGAGCAATCCTATCACTCTCGCATTGAAAACAATGCGTACAACGCAGACAAGCCTTCATTTGAGTAAACTTCCTATTCGTTTCGTTATTTCCTCAAAATATGCAAACAAATAGGTGATTCAGAGTCATATTACTTCGTTATACCTCGGTTAGCCTCAAAAGGAGCAATCCTATCACTCTCGCATTGAAAACAATGCGTACAACGCACACAAGCCTTCATTTGAGGAAACTTGCTATTCGTTTCGTTATCTCCTCAAAATATGCAAACAAATAGGTGATTCAGAGTCATATTACTTCGTTATACCTCGGTTAGCCTCAAAAGGAGCAATCCTATCACTCTCGCATTGAAAACAATGCGTACAACGCAGACAAGCCTTCATTTGAGCAAACTTGCTATTCGTTTCGTTATTTCCTCACAATATGCAAATTAATAGGTGATTCAGAGTCATATTACTTCGTTATACGTCGGTTAGTCTGAAAATGAGCAATCCTATCACTCTCGCATTGAAAACAAAGCGTACAACGCAGACAAGCCTTCATTTGAGTAAACTTTCTATTCGTTTCGTTATTTCCTCAAAATTTGCAAACAAATAGGTGATTCAGAGTCATATTACTTCGTTATATATCGGTTAGCTTGAAAAGGGCCAATCCTATCACTCTCGCATTGAAAACAATGCGTACAACGCACACAAGCCTTCATTTGAGGAAACATGCTATTTGTTTCGTTATTTCCTCAAAATATGCAAACAAATAGGTGATTCAGAGTCATATTACTTCCTAGTATGGGTTAGCCTCAAAAGGAGCAATCCCATCACTCTCGCATTGAAAACAATGCGTACAACGCAGACAAGCCTTCATTTGAGCAAACTTGCTATTCGTTTCGTTATTTCCTCAAAATATGCAAACAATTAGGTGATTCAGAGTCATATTACTTCGTTATACCTCGGTTAGCCTCAAAAGGAGCAATCCTATCACTCTCGCATTGAAAACAATGCGTACAACGCAGACAAGCCTTCAATTGAGCAAACTTGCTATTCGTTTCGTTATTTCCTCACAATATGCAAACTAATAGGTGATTCAGAGTCATATTACTTCATTATACGTCGGTTAGTCTCAAAATGAGCAATCCTATCACTCTCGCATTGAAAACAATGCGTACAACGCAGACAAGCCTTCATTTGAGTAAACTTCCTATTCGTTTCGTTATTTCCTCAAAATATGCAAACAAATAGGTGATTCAGAGTCATATTACTTCGTTATACCTTGGTTAGCCTCAAAAGGAGCAATCCTATCAGTCTCGCATTGAAAACAATGCGTACAACGCACACAAGCCTTCATTTGAGGAAACTTGCTATTCGTTTCGCTATCTCCTCAAAATATGCAAACAAATAGGTGATTAAGAGTCATATTACTTCGGTACACATCGGTTAGTCTCAAAAGGAGCAATCCTATTGCTCTCGGATTGAAAACAATGCGTACAACGCACACAAGCCTTCATTTGAGGAAACTTGCTATTCGTTTCGTTATTTCCTCAAAATATGCAAACAATTAGGTGATTCAGAGTCATATTACTTCGTTATACATCGGTTAGCCTCAAAAGGAGCAATCCTATCTCTCTCGCATTGAAAACAATGCGTACAAGGCGGACAAGCCTTCATTTGAGAAAACTTGCTATTCGTTTCGTTATTTCCTCAAAATATGCAAACAAATAGGTGATTCAGAGTCATATTACTTTGTTATACATCGGTTAGTCTCAAAATGAGCAATCCTATCACTCTCGCATTGAAAACAATGCGTACAACGCACACAAGCCTTCATTTGAGGAAACTTCCTATTCCTTTCGTTATTTCCTCAAAATATGCAAACAAATAGGTGATTCAGAGTCATATTACTTTGTTATACATCGGTTAGTCTCAAAATGAGCAATCCTATCACTCTCGCATTGAAAACAATGCGTACAACGCACACAAGCCTTCATTTGAGGAAACTTGCTATTCGTTTCGTTATTTCCTCAAAATATGCAAAGAAATAGGTGATTCAGAGTCATATTGCTTCCTAATACATCGGTTAGCCTTAAAAGGAGCAATCCTATCACTCTCGCATTGAAAACAATGCGTACAACGCAGACAAGCCTTCATTTGAGAAAACTTGCTATTCGTTTCGTTATTTCCTCACAATATGCAAACAAATAGGTGATTCAGAGTCATATTACTTCCTAGTACATCGGTTAGCCTCAAAAGGAGCAATCCCATCACTTTCGCATTGAAAACAATTCGTACAACGCAGACAAGCCTTCATTTGAGCAAACTTGCTATTCGTTTCGTTATTTCCTCAAAATATGCAAACAATTAAGTGATTCAGAGTCATATTACTTCGTTATACCTCGGTTAGCCTCAAAAGGAGCAATCCTATCACTCTCGCATTGAAAACAATGCGTACAACGCAGACAAGCCTTCATTTGAGCAAACTTGCTATTCGTTTCGTTATTTCCTCACAATATGCAAACTAATAGGTGATTCAGAGTCATATTACTTCGTTATACGTCGGTTAGTCTCAAAATGAGCAATCCTATCACTCTCGCATTGAAAACAATGCGTACAACGCAGACAAGCCTTCATTTGAGTAAACTTCCTATTCGTTTCGTTATTTCCTCAAAATATGCAAACAAATAGGTGATTCAGAGTCATATTACTTCGTTATACCTCGGTTAGCCTCAAAAGGAGCAATCCTATCACTCTCGCATTGAAAACAATGCGTACAACGCACACAAGCCTTCATTTGAGGAAACTTGCTATTCGTTTCGTTATCTCCTCAAAATATGCAAACAAATAGGTGATTCAGAGTCATATTACTTCGTTATACCTCGGTTAGCCTCAAAAGGAGCAATCCTATCACTCTCGCATTGAAAACAATGCGTACAACGCAGACAAGCCTTCATTTGAGCAAACTTGCTATTCGTTTCGTTATTTCCTCACAATATGCAAATTAATAGGTGATTCAGAGTCATATTACTTCGTTATACGTCGGTTAGTCTCAAAATGAGCAATCCTATCACTCTCGCATTGAAAACAAAGCGTACAACGCAGACAAGCCTTCATTTGAGTAAACTTTCTATTCGTTTCGTTATTTCCTCAAAATTTGCAAACAAATAGGTGATTCAGAGTCATATTACTTCGTTATATATCGGTTAGCTTGAAAAGGGCCAATCCTATCACTCTCGCATTGAAAACAATGCGTACAACGCACACAAGCGTTCATTTGAGGAAACATGCTATTTGTTTCGTTATTTCCTCAAAATATGCAAACAAATAGGTGATTCAGAGTCATATTACTTCCTAGTATGGGTTAGCCTCAAAAGGAGCAATCCCATCACTCTCGCATTGAAAACAATGCGTACAACGCAGACAAGCCTTCATTTGAGCAAACTTGCTATTCGTTTCGTTATTTCCTCAAAATATGCAAACAATTAGGTGATTCAGAGTCATATTACTTCGTTATACCTCGGTTAGCCTCAAAAGGAGCAATCCTATCACTCTCGCATTGAAAACAATGCGTACAACGCAGACAAGCCTTCATTTGAGCAAACTTGCTATTCGTTTCGTTATTTCCTCACAATATGCAAACTAATAGGTGATTCAGAGTCATATTACTTCGTTATACGTCGGTTAGTCTCAAAATGAGCAATCCTATCACTCTCGCATTGAAAACAAAGCGTACAACGCAGACAAGCCTTCATTTGAGTAAACTTTCTATTCGTTTCGTTATTTCCTCAAAATATGCAAACAAATAGGTGATTCAGAGTCATATTACTTCGTTATATATCGGTTAGCCTGAAAAGGGCCAATCCTATCACTCTCGCATTGAAAACAATGCGTACAACGCACACAAGCCTTCATTTGAGGAAACTTGCTATTCGTTTCGTTATTTCCTCAAAATATGCAAACAAATAGGTGATTCAGAGTCATATTACTTCCTAGTACATCGGTTAGCCTCAAAAGGAGCAATCCCATCACTTTCGCATTGAAAACAATTCGTACAACGCAGACAAGCCTTCATTTGAGCAAACTTGCTATTCGTTTCGTTATTTCCTCAAAATATGCAAACAATTAAGTGATTCAGAGTCATATTACTTCGTTATACCTCGGTTAGCCTCAAAAGGAGCAATCCTATCACTCTCGCATTGAAAACAATGCGTACAACGCAGACAAGCCTTCATTTGAGCAAACTTGCTATTCGTTTCGTTATTTCCTCACAATATGCAAACTAATAGGTGATTCAGAGTCATATTACTTCGTTATACGTCGGTTAGTCTCAAAATGAGCAATCCTATCACTCTCGCATTGAAAACAATGCGTACAACGCAGACAAGCCTTCATTTGAGTAAACTTCCTATTCGTTTCGTTATTTCCTCAAAATATGCAAACAAATAGGTGATTCAGAGTCATATTACTTCGTTATACCTCGGTTAGCCTCAAAAGCAGCAATCCTATCACTCTCGCATTGAAAACAATGCGTACAACGCACACAAGCCTTCATTTGAGGAAACTTGCTATTCGTTTCGTTATTTCCTCAAAATATGCAAACAAATAGGTGATTAAGAGTCATATTACTTCGGTACACATCGGTTAGCCTCAAAAGGAGCAATCCTATCGCTCTCGGATTGAAAACAATGCGTACAACGCACACAAGCCTTCATTTGAGGAAACTTGCTATTCGTTTCGTTATTTCCTCAAAATATGCAAACAATTAGGTGATTCAGAGTCATATTACTTCGTTATACATCGGTTAGCCTCAAAAGGAGCAATCCTATCACTCTCGCATTGAAAACAATGCCTACAACGCAGACAAGCCTTCATTTGAGCAAACTTGCTATTCGTTTCGTTATTTCCTCACAATATGCAAACTAATAGGTGATTCAGAGTCATATTACTTCGGTATACGTCGGTTAGTCTCAAAATGAGCAATCCTATCACTCTCGCATTGAAAACAATGCGTACAACGCAGACAAGCCTTCATTTGAGTAAACTTCCTATTCGTTTCGTTATTTCCTCAAAATATGCAAACAAATAGGTGATTCAGAGTCATATTACTTCGTTATACATCGGTTAGACTCAAAAGGGCCAATCCTATCACTCTCGCATTGAAAACAATGCGTACAACGCAGACAAGCCTTCATTTGAGCAAACTTGCTATTCGTTTCGTTATTTCCTCACAATATGCAATTTAATAGGTGATTCAGACTCATATTACTTCGTTATACGTCGGTTAGTCTGAAAATGAGCAATCCTATCACTCTCGCATTGAAAACAAAGCGTACAACGCAGACAAGCCTTCATTTGAGTAAACTTTCTATTCGTTTCGTTATTTCCTCAAAATTTGCAAACAAATAGGTGATTCAGAGTCATATTACTTCGTTATATATCGGTTAGCTTGAAAAGGGCCAATCCTATCACTCTCGCATTGAAAACAATGCGTACAACGCACACAAGCCTTCATTTGAGGAAACATGCTATTTGTTTCGTTATTCCCTCAAAATATGCAAACAAATAGGTGATTCAGAGTCATATTACTTCCTAGTATGGGTTCGCCTCAAAAGGAGCAATCCCATCACTCTCGCATTGAAAACAATGCGTACAACGCAGACAAGCCTTCATTTGAGCAAACTTGCTATTCGTTTCGTTATTTCCTCAAAATATGCAAACAATTAGGTGATTCAGGGTCATATTACTTCGTTATACCTCGGTTAGCCTCAAAAGGAGCAATCCTATCACTCTCGCATTGAAAACAATGCGTACAACGCAGACAAGCCTTCATTTGAGCAAACTTGCTATTCGTTTCGTTATTTCCTCACAATATGCAAACTAATAGGTGATTCAGAGTCATATTACTTCGTTATACGTCGGTTAGTCTCAAAATGAGCAATCCTATCACTCTCGCATTGAAAACAATGCGTACAACGCAGACAAGCCTTCATTTGAGTAAACTTCCTATTCGTTTCGTTATTTCCTCAAAATATGCAAACAAATAGGTGATTCAGAGTCATATTACTTCGTTATACCTCGGTTAGCCTCAAAAGGAGCAATCCTATCACTCTCGCATTGAAAACAATGCGTACAACGCACACAAGCCATCATTTGAGGAAACTTGCTATTCGTTTCGTTATCTCCTCAAAATATGCAAACAAATAGGTGATTAAGAGTCATATTACTTCGGTACACATCGGTTAGCCTCAAAAGGAGCAATCCTATCGCTCTCGGATTGAAAACAATGCGTACAACGCACACAAGCCTTCATTTGAGGAAACTTGCTATTCGTTTCGTTATTTCCTCAAAATATGCAAACAATTAGGTGATTCAGAGTCATATTACTTCGTTATACATCGGTTAGCCTCAAAAGGAGCAATCCTATCACTCTCGCATTGAAAACAATGCGTACAACGCAGACAAGCCTTCATTTGAGCAAACTTGCTATTCGTTTCGTTATTTCCTCACAATATGCAAACTAATAGGTGATTCAGAGTCATATTACTTCGGTATACGTCGGTTAGTCTCAAAATGAGCAATCCTATCACTCTCGCATTGAAAACAATGCGTACAACGCAGACAAGCCTTCATTTCAGTAAACTTCCTATTCGTTTCGTTATTTCCTCAAAATATGCAAACAAATAGGTGATTCAGAGTCATATTACTTTGTTATACATCGGTTAGACTCAAAAGGGCCAATCCTATCACTCTCGCATTGAAAACAATGCGTACAACGCAGACAAACCTTCATTTGAGCAAACTTGCTATTCGTTTCGTTATTTCCTCACAATATGCAAACTAATAGGTGATTCAGAGTCATATTACTTCATTATACGTCGGTTAGTCTCAAAATGAGCAATCCTATCACTCTCGCATTGAAAACAATGCGTACAACGCAGACAAGCCTTCATTTGTGTAAACTTCCTATTCGTTTCGTTATTTCCTCAAAATATGCAAACAAATAGGTGATTCAGAGTCATATTACTTCGTTATACCTTGGTTAGCCTCAAAAGGAGCAATCCTATCAGTCTCGCATTGAAAACAATGCGTACAACTCACACAAGCCTTCATTTGAGGAAACTTGCTATTCGTTTCGTTATCTCCTCAAAATATGCAAACAAATAGGTGATTAAGAGTCATATTACTTCGGTACACATCGGTTAGTCTCAAAAGGAGCAATCCTATTGCTCTCGGATTGAAAATAATGCGTACAACGCACACAAGCCTTCATTTGAGGAAACTTGCTATTCGTTTCGTTATTTCCTCAAAATATGCAAACAATTAGGTGATTCAGAGTCATATTACTTCGTTATACATCGGTTAGCCTCAAAAGGAGCAATCCTATCACTCTCGCATTGAAAACAATGCGTACAATGCAGACAAGCCTTCATTTGAGCAAACTTGCTATTCGTTTCGTTATTTTCTCAAAATATGCAAACAAATAGGTGATTCAGAGTCATATTACTTTGTTATACATCGGTTAGTCTCAAAATGAGCAATCCTATCACTCTCGCATTGAAAACAATGCGTACAACGCACACAAGCCTTCAGTTGAGGAAACTTGCTATTCCTTTCGTTATTTCCTCAAAATATGCAAACAAATAGGTGATTCAGAGTCATATTACTTTGTTATACATCGGTTAGTCTCAAAATGAGCAATCCTATCACTCTCGCATTGAAAACAATGCGTACAACGCACACAAGCCTTCATTTGAGGAAACTTGCTATTCGTTTCGTTATTTCCTCAAAATATGCAAACAAATAGGTGATTCAGAGTCATATTACTTCCTAATACATCGGTTAGCCTTAAAAGGAGCAATCCTATCACTCTCGCATTGAAAACAATGCGTACAACGCAGACAAGCCTTCATTTGAGCAAACTTGCTATTCGTTTCGTTATTTCCTCACAATATGCAAACAAATAGGTGATTCAGAGTCATATTACTTCCTAGTACATCGGTTAGCCTCAAAAGGAGCAATCCCATCACTCTCGCATTGAAAACAATGCGTACAACGCAGACAAGCGTTCATTTGAGCAAACTTCCTATTCGTTTCGTTATTTCCTCAAAATATGCAAACAATTAGGTGATTCAGAGTCATATTACTTCGTTATACCTCGGTTAGCCTCAAAAGGAGCAATCCTATCACTCTCGCATTGAAAACAATGTGTACAACGCAGACAAGCCTTCATTTGAGCAAACTTGCTATTCGTTTCGTTATTTCGTCACAATATGCAAACTAATAGGTGATTCAGAGTCATATTACTTCGTTATACGTCGGTTAGTCTCAAAATGAGCAATCCTATCACTCTCGCATTGAAAACAATGCGTACAATGCAGACAAGCCTTCATTTGAGTAAACTTCCTATTTGTTTCGTTATTTCCTCAAAATATGCAAACAAATAGGTGATTCAGAGTCATATTACTTCATTATACCTTGGTTAGCCTCAAAAGGAGCAATCCTATCACTCTCGCATTGAAAACAATGCGTACAACGCACACAAGCCTTCATTTGAGGAAACTTGCTATTCGTTTCGTTATCTCCTCAAAATATGCAAACAAATAGGTGATTAAGAGTCATATTACTTCGGTACACATCGGTTAGTCTCAAAAGGAGCAATCCTATTGCTCTCGGATTGAAAATAATGCGTACAACGCACACAAGCCTTCATTTGAGAAAACTTGCTATTCGTTTCGTTATTTCCTCAAAATATGCAAACAAATAGGTGATTAAGAGTCATATTACTTCGGTACACATCGGTTAGCCTCAAAAGGAGCAATCCTATTGCTCTCGGATTGAAAACAATGCGTACAACGCACACAAGCCTTCATTTGAGAAAACTTGCTATTCGTTTCGTTATTTCCTCAAAATATGCAAACAATTAGGTGATTCAGAGTCATATTACTTCGTTATACATCGGTTAGCCTCAAAAGGAGCAATCCTATCACTCTCGCATTGAAAACAATGCGTACAACGCAGACAAGCCTTCATTTGAGCAAACTTGCTATTCGTTTCGTTATTTCCTCAAAATATGCAAACAAATAGGTGATTCAGAGTCATATTACTTTGTTATACATCGGTTAGTCTCAAAATGAGCAATCCTATCACTCTCGCATTGAAAACAATGCGTACAACGCACACAAGCCTTCATTTGAGGAAACTTGCTATTCCTTTCGTTATTTCCTCAAAATATGCAAACAAATAGGTGATTCAGAGTCATATTACTTTGTTATACATCGGTTAGTCTCAAAATGAGCAATCCTATCACTCTCGCATTGAAAACAATGCGTACAACGCACACAAGCCTTCATTTGAGGAAACTTGCTATTCGTTTCGTTATTTCCTCAAAATATGCAAACAAATAGGTGATTCAGAGTCATATTACTTCCTAATACATCGGTTAGCCTTAAAAGGAGCAATCCTATCACTCTCGCATTGAAAACAATGCGTACAACGCACACAAGCCTTCATTTGAGGAAACTTGCTATTCGTTTCGTTATTTCCTCAAAATATGCAAACAAATAGGTGATTCAGAGTCATATTACTTCCTAATACATCGGTTAGCCTTAAAAGGAGCAATCCTATCACTCTCGCATTGAAAACAATGCGTACAACGCAGACAAGCCTTCATTTGAGTAAACTTCCTATTCGTTTCGTTATTTCCTCAAAATATGCAAACAAATAGGTGATTAAGAGTCATATTACTTCGGTACACATCGGTTAGCCTCAAAAGGAGCAATCCTATTGCTCTCGGATTGAAAACAATGCGTACAACGCACACAAGCCTTCATTTGAGGAAACTTGCTATTCGTTTCGTTATTTCCTCAAAATATGCAAACAATTAGGTGATTCAGAGTCATATTACTTCGTTATACATCGGTTAGCCTCAAAAGGAGCAATCCTATCACTCTCGCATTGAAAACAATGCGTACAACGCAGACAAGCCTTCATTTGAGCAAACTTGCTATTCGTTTCGTTATTTCCTCACAATATGCAAACTAATAGGTGATTCAGAGTCATATTACTTCGGTATACGTCGGTTAGTCTCAAAATGAGCAATCCTATCACTCTCGCATTGAAAACAATGCGTACAACGCAGACAAGCCTTCATTTGAGTAAACTTCCTATTCGTTTCGTTATTTCCTCAAAATATGCAAACAAATAGGTGATTCAGAGTCATATTACTTCGTTATACATCGGTTAGCCTCAAAAGGGCCAATCCTATCACTCTCGCATTGAAAACAATGCGTACAACGCAGACAAGCCTTCATTTGAGCAAACTTGCTATTCGTTTCGTTATTTCCTCACAATATGCAAACTAATAGGTGATTCAGAGTCATATTACTTCATTATACGTCGGTTAGTCTCAAAATGAGCAATCCTATCACTCTCGCATTGAAAACAATGCGTACAACGCAGACAAGCCTTCATTTGTGTAAACTTCCTATTCGTTTCGTTATTTCCTCAAAATATGCAAACAAATAGGTGATTCAGAGTCATATTACTTCGTTATACCTTGGTTAGCCTCAAAAGGAGCAATCCTATCAGTCTCGCATTGAAAACAATGCGTACAACTCACACAAGCCTTCATTTGAGGAAACTTGCTATTCGTTTCGTTATCTCCTCAAAATATGCAAACAAATAGGTGATTAAGAGTCATATTACTTCGGTACACATCGGTTAGTCTCAAAAGGAGCAATCCTATTGCTCTCGGATTGAAAATAATGCGTACAACGCACACAAGCCTTCATTTGAGGAAACTTGCTATTCGTTTCGTTATTTCCTCAAAATATGCAAACAATTAGGTGATTCAGAGTCATATTACTTCGTTATACATCGGTTAGCCTCAAAAGGAGCAATCCTATCACTCTCGCATTGAAAACAATGCGTACAATGCAGACAAGCCTTCATTTGAGCAAACTTGCTATTCGTTTCGTTATTTCCTCAAAATATGCAAACAAATAGGTGATTCAGAGTCATATTACTTTGTTATACATCGGTTAGTCTCAAAATGAGCAATCCTATCACTCTCGCATTGAAAACAATGCGTACAACGCAGACAAGCCTTCATTTGAGCAAACTTGCTATTCGTTTCGTTATTTCCTCACAATATGCAAACAAATAGGTGATTCAGAGTCATATTACTTCCTAGTACATCGGTTAGCCTCAAAAGGAGCAATCCCATCACTCTCGCATTGAAAACAATGCGTACAACGCAGACAAGCGTTCATTTGAGCAAACTTCCTATTCGTTTCGTTATTTCCTCAAAATATGCAAACAATTAGGTGATTCAGAGTCATATTACTTCGTTATACCTCGGTTAGCCTCAAAAGGAGCAATCCTATCACTCTCGCATTGAAAACAATGTGTACAACGCAGACAAGCCTTCATTTGAGCAAACTTGCTATTCGTTTCGTTATTTCGTCACAATATGCAAACTAATAGGTGATTCAGAGTCATATTACTTCGTTATACGTCGGTTAGTCTCAAAATGAGCAATCCTATCACTCTCGCATTGAAAACAATGCGTACAATGCAGACAAGCCTTCATTTGAGTAAACTTCCTATTCGTTTCGTTATTTCCTCAAAATATGCAAACAAATAGGTGATTCAGAGTCATATTACTTCATTATACCTTGGTTAGCCTCAAAAGGAGCAATCCTATCACTCTCGCATTGAAAACAATGCGTACAACGCACACAAGCCTTCATTTGAGGAAACTTGCTATTCGTTTCGTTATCTCCTCAAAATATGCAAACAAATAGGTGATTAAGAGTCATATTACTTCGGTACACATCGGTTAGTCTCAAAAGGAGCAATCCTATTGCTCTCGGATTGAAAATAATGCGTACAACGCACACAAGCCTTCATTTGAGAAAACTTGCTATTCGTTTCGTTATTTCCTCAAAATATGCAAACAAATAGGTGATTAAGAGTCATATTACTTCGGTACACATCGGTTAGTCTCAAAAGGAGCAATCCTATTGCTCTCGGATTGAAAACAATGCGTACAACGCACACAAGCCTTCATTTGAGAAAACTTGCTATTCGTTTCGTTATTTCCTCAAAATATGCAAACAATTAGGTGATTCAGAGTCATATTACTTCGTTATACATCGGTTAGCCTCAAAAGGAGCAATCCTATCACTCTCGCATTGAAAACAATGCGTACAACGCAGACAAGCCTTCATTTGAGCAAACTTGCTATTCGTTTCGTTATTTCCTCAAAATATGCAAACAAATAGGTGATTCAGAGTCATATTACTTTGTTATACATCGGTTAGTCTCAAAATGAGCAATCCTATCACTCTCGCATTGAAAACAATGCGTACAACGCACACAAGCCTTCATTTGAGGAAACTTGCTATTCCTTTCGTTATTTCCTCAAAATATGCAAACAAATAGGTGATTCAGAGTCATATTACTTTGTTATACATCGGTTAGTCTCAAAATGAGCAATCCTATCACTCTCGCATTGAAAACAATGCGTACAACGCACACAAGCCTTCATTTGAGGAAACTTGCTATTCGTTTCGTTATTTCCTCAAAATATGCAAACAAATAGGTGATTCAGAGTCATATTACTTCCTAATACATCGGTTAGCCTTAAAAGGAGCAATCCTATCACTCTCGCATTGAAAACAATGCGTACAACGCACACAAGCCTTCATTTGAGGAAACTTGCTATTCGTTTCGTTATTTCCTCAAAATATGCAAACAAATAGGTGATTCAGAGTCATATTACTTCCTAATACATCGGTTAGCCTTAAAAGGAGCAATCCTATCACTCTCGCATTGAAAACAATGCGTACAACGCAGACAAGCCTTCATTTGAGTAAACTTCCTATTCGTTTCGTTATTTCCTCAAAATATGCAAACAAATAGGTGATTAAGAGTCATATTACTTCGGTACACATCGGTTAGTCTCAAAAGGAGCAATCCTATTGCTCTCGGATTGAAAACAATGCGTACAACGCACACAAGCCTTCATTTGAGAAAACTTGCTATTCGTTTCGTTATTTCCTCAAAATATGCAAACAATTAGGTGATTCAGAGTCATATTACTTCGTTATACATCGGTTAGCCTCAAAAGGAGCAATCCTGTCACTGTCGCATTGAAAACAATGCGTACAACGCAGACAAGCCTTCATTTGAGCAAACTTGCTATTCGTTTCGTTATTTCCTCAAAATATGCAAACAAATAGGTGATTCAGAGTCATATTACTTTGTTATACATCGGTTAGTCTCAAAATGAGCAATCCTATCACTCTCGCATTGAAAACAATGCGTACAACGCAGACAAGCCTTCATTTGAGTAAACTTCCTATTCGTTTCGTTATTTCCTCAAAATATGCAAACAAATAGGTGATTCAGAGTCATGTTACTTCGTTATACCTCGGTTAGCCTCAAAAGGAGCAATCCTATCACTCTCGCATTGAAAACAATGCGTACAACGCACACAAGCCTTCATTTGAGGAAACTTGCTATTCGTTTCGTTATCTCCTCAAAATATGCAAACAAATAGGTGATTAAGAGTCATATTACTTCGGTACACATCGGTTAGTCTCAAAAGGAGCAATCCTATTGCTCTCGGATTGAAAACAATGCGTACAACGCACACAAGCCTTCATTTGAGGAAACTTGCTATTCGTTTCGTTATTTCCTCAAAATATGCAAACAATTAGGTGATTCAGAGTCATATTACTTCGTTATACATCGGTTAGCCTCAAAAGGAGCAATCCTATCACTCTCGCATTGAAAACAATGCGTACAACGCAGACAAGCCTTCATTTGAGCAAACTTGCTATTCGTTTCGTTATTTCCTCACAATATGCAAACTAATAGGTGATTCAGAGTCATATTACTTCGTTAGACGTCGGTTAGTCTCAAAATGAGCAATCCTATCACTCTCGCATTGAAAACAATGCGTACAACGCAGACAAGCCTTCATTTGAGTAAACTTCCTATTCGTTTCGTTATTTCCTCAAAATATGCAAACAAATAGGTGATTCAGAGTCATATTACTTTGTTATACATCGGTTAGTCTCAAAATGAGCAATCCTATCACTCTCGCATTGAAAACAATGCGTACAACGCACACAAGCCTTCATTTGAGGAAACTTGCTATTCCTTTCGTTATTTCCTCAAAATATGCAAACAAATAGGTGATTCAGAGTCATATTACTTTGTTATACATCGGTTAGTCTCAAAATGAGCAATCCTATCACTCTCGCATTGAAAACAATGCGTACAACGCACACAAGCCTTCATTTGAGGAAACTTGCTATTCGTTTCGTTATTTCCTCAAAATATGCAAACAAATAGGTGATTCAGAGTCATATTACTTCCTAATACATCGGTTAGCCTCAAAAGGAGCAATCCTATCACTCTCGCATTGAAAACAATGCGTACAACGCAGACAAGCCTTCATTTGAGCAAACTTGCTATTCGTTTCGTTATTTCCTCACAATATGCAAACAAATAGGTGATTCAGAGTCATATTACTTCCTAGTACATCGGTTAGCCTCAAAAGGAGCAATCCCATCACTCTCGCATTGAAAACAATGCGTACAACGCAGACAAGCCTTCATTTGAGCAAACTTGCTATTCGTTTCGTTATTTCCTCAAAATATGCAAACAAATAGGTGATTAAGAGTCATATTACTTCGGTACACATCGGTTAGTCTCAGAAGGAGCAATCCTATTGCTCTCGGATTGAAAACAATGCGTACAACGCACACAAGCCTTCATTTGAGAAAACTTGCTATTCGTTTCGTTATTTCCTCAAAATATGCAAACAATTAGGTAATTCAGAGTCATATTACTTCGTTATACATCGGTTAGCCTCAAAAGGAGCAATCCTATCACTCTCGCATTGAAAACAATGCGTACAACGCAGACAAGCCTTCATTTGAGCAAACTTGCTATTCGTTTCGTTATTTCCTCAAAATATGCAAACAAATAGGTGATTCAGAGTCATATTACTTTGTTATACATCGGTTAGTCTCAAAATGAGCAATCCTATCACTCTCGCATTGAAAACAATGCGTACAACGCACACAAGCCTTCATTTGAGGAAACTTGCTATTCCTTTCGTTATTTCCTCAAAATATGCAAACAAATAGGTGATTCAGAGTCATATTACTTTGTTATACATCGGTTAGTCTCAAAATGAGCAATCCTATCACTCTCGCATTGAAAACAATGCGTACAACGCACACAAGCCTTCATTTGAGGAAACTTGCTATTCGTTTCGTTATTTCCTCAAAATATGCAAACAAATAGGTGATTCAGAGTCATATTACTTCCTAATACATCGGTTAGCCTTAAAAGGAGCAATCCTATCACTCTCGCATTGAAAACAATGCGTACAACGCAGACAAGCCTTCATTTGAGCAAACTTGCTATTCGTTTCGTTATTTCCTCACAATATGCAAACAAATAGGTGATTCAGAGTCATATTACTTCCTAGTACATCGGTTAGCCTCAAAAGGAGCAATCCCATCACTCTCGCATTGAAAACAATGCGTACAACGCAGACAAGCCTTCATTTGAGCAAACTTGCTATTCGTTTCGTTATTTCCTCAAAATATGCAAACAATTAGGTGATTCAGAGTCATATTACTTCGTTATACCTCGGTTAGCCTCAAAAGGAGCAATCCTATCACTCTCGCATTGAAAACAATGCGTACAACGCAGACAAGCCTTCATTTGAGCAAACTTGCTATTCGTTTCGTTATTTCCTCACAATATGCAAACTAATAGGTGATTCAGAGTCATATTACTTCGTTATACGTCGGTTAGTCTCAAAATGAGCAATCCTATCACTCTCGCATTGAAAACAATGCGTACAACGCACACAAGCCTTCATTTGAGGAAACTTGCTATTCGTTTCGTTATTTCCTCAAAATATGCAAACAAATAGGTGATTCAGAGTCATATTACTTCCTAATACATCGGTTAGCCTTAAAAGGAGCAATCCTATCACTCTCGCATTGAAAACAATGCGTACAACGCAGACAAGCCTTCATTTGAGCAAACTTGCTATTCGTTTCGTTATTTCCTCACAATATGCAAACAAATAGGTGATTCAGAGTCATATTACTTCCTAGTACATCGGTTAGCCTCAAAAGGAGCAATCCCATCACTCTCGCATTGAAAACAATGCGTACAACGCAGACAAGCCTTCATTTGAGCAAACTTGCTATTCGTTTCGTTATTTCCTCAAAATATGCAAACAAATAGGTGATTAAGAGTCATATTACTTCGGTACACATCGGTTAGTCTCAAAAGGAGCAATCCTATTGCTCTCGGATTGAAAACAATGCGTACAACGCACACAAGCCTTCATTTGAGAAAACTTGCTATTCGTTTCGTTATTTCCTCAAAATATGCAAACAATTAGGTAATTCAGAGTCATATTACTTCGTTATACATCGGTTAGCCTCAAAAGGAGCAATCCTATCACTCTCGCATTGAAAACAATGCGTACAACGCAGACAAGCCTTCATTTGAGCAAACTTGCTATTCGTTTCGTTATTTCCTCAAAATATGCAAACAAATAGGTGATTCAGAGTCATATTACTTTGTTATACATCGGTTAGTCTCAAAATGAGCAATCCTATCACTCTCGCATTGAAAACAATGCGTACAACGCACACAAGCCTTCATTTGAGGAAACTTGCTATTCCTTTCGTTATTTCCTCAAAATATGCAAACAAATAGGTGATTCAGAGTCATATTACTTTGTTATACATCGGTTAGTCTCAAAATGAGCAATCCTATCACTCTCGCATTGAAAACAATGCGTACAACGCACACAAGCCTTCATTTGAGGAAACTTGCTATTCGTTTCGTTATTTCCTCAAAATATGCAAACAAATAGGTGATTCAGAGTCATATTACTTCCTAATACATCGGTTAGCCTTAAAAGGAGCAATCCTATCACTCTCGCATTGAAAACAATGCGTACAACGCAGACAAGCCTTCATTTGAGCAAACTTGCTATTCGTTTCGTTATTTCCTCACAATATGCAAACAAATAGGTGATTCAGAGTCATATTACTTCCTAGTACATCGGTTAGCCTCAAAAGGAGCAATCCCATCACTCTCGCATTGAAAACAATGCGTACAACGCAGACAAGCCTTCATTTGAGCAAACTTGCTATTCGTTTCGTTATTTCCTCAAAATATGCAAACAATTAGGTGATTCAGAGTAATATTACTTCGTTATACCTCGGTTAGCCTCAAAAGGAGCAATCCTATCACTTTCGCATTGAAAACAATGCGTACAACGCAGACAAGCCTTCATTTGAGCAAACTTGCTATTCGTTTCGTTATTTCCTCACAATATGCAAACTAATAGGTGATTCAGAGTCATATTACATCGTTATACGTCGGTTAGTCTCAAAATGAGCAATCCTATCACTCTCGCATTGAAAACAATGCGTACAACGCAGACAAGCCTTCATTTGAGTAAACATCCTATTCGTTTCGTTATTTCCTCAAAATATGCAAACAAATAGGTGATTCAGAGTCATATTATTTCGTTATACCTCGGTTAGCCTCAAAAGGAGTAATCCTATCACTCTCGCATTGAAAACAATGCGTACAACGCACACAAGCCTTCATTTGAGGAAACTTGCTATTCGTTTCGTTATTTCCTCAAAATATGCAAACAAATAGGTGATTAAGAGTCATATTACTTCGGTACACATCGGTTAGTCTCAAAAGGAGCAATCCTATTGCTCTCGGATTGAAAACAATGCGTACAACGCACACAAGCCTTCATTTGAGAAAACTTGCTATTCGTTTCGTTATTTCCTCAAAATATGCAAACAATTAGGTGATTCAGAGTCATATTACTTCGTTATACATCAGTTAGCCTCAAAAGGAGCAATCCTGTCACTCTCGCATTGGAAACAATGCGTACAACGCAGACAAGCCTTCATTTGAGCAAACTTGCTATTCGTTTCGTTATTTCCTCAAAATATGCAAACAAATAGGTGATTCAGAGTCATATTACTTTGTTATACGTCGGTTAGTCTCAAAAAGGAGCAATCCTATCACTCTCGCATTGAAAACAATGCGTACAACGCAGACAAGCCTTCATTTGAGTAAACTTCCTATTCGTTTCGTTATTTCCTCAAAATATGCAAACAAATAGGTGATTCAGAGTCATATTACTTCGTTATACCTCGGTTAGCCTCAAAAGGAGCAATCCTATCACTCTCGCACTGAAAACAATGCGTACAACGCACACAAGCCTTCATTTGAGGAAACTTGCTATTCGTTTCGTTATCTCCTCAAAATATGCAAACAAATAGGTGATTAAGAGTCATATTACTTCGGTACACATCGGTTAGTCTCAAAAGGAGCAATCCTATTGCTCTCGGATTGAAAACAATGCGTACAACGCACACAAGCCTTCATTTGAGGAAACTTGCTATTCGTTTCGTTATTTCCTCAAAATATGGAAACAATTAGGTGATTCAGAGTCATATTACTTCGTTATACATCGGTTAGCCTCAAAAGGAGCAATCCTATCACTCTCGCATTGAAAACAATGCGTACAACGCAGACAAGCCTTCATTTGAGCAAACTTGCTATTCGTTTCGTTATTTCCTCAAAATATGCAAACAAATAGGTGATTCAGAGTCATATTACTTTGTTATACATCGGTTAGTCTCAAAATGAGCAATCCTATCACTCTCGCATTGAAAACAATGCGTACAACGCACACAAGCCTTCATTTGAGGAAACTTGCTATTCCTTTCGTTATTTCCTCAAAATATGCAAACAAATAGGTGATTCAGAGTCATATTACTTTGTTATACATCGGTTAGTCTCAAAATGAGCAATGCTATCACTCTCGCATTGAAAACAATGCGTACAACGCACACAAGCCTTCATTTGAGGAAACTTGCTATTCGTTTCGTTATTTCCTCAAAATATGCAAACAAATAGGTGATTCAGAGTCATATTACTTCCTAATACATCGGTTAGCCTCAAAAGGAGCAATCCTATCACTCTCGCATTGAAAACAATGCGTACAACGCAGACAAGCCTTCATTTGAGCAAACTTGCTATTCGTTTCGTTATTTCCTCACAATATGCAAACAAATAGGTGATTCAGAGTCATATTACTTCCTAGTACATCGGTTAGCCTCAAAAGGAGCAATCCCATCACTCTCGCATTGAAAACAATGCGTACAACGCAGACAAGCCTTCATTTGAGCAAACTTGCTATTCGTTTCGTTATTTCCTCAAAATATGCAAACAATTAGGTGATTCAGAGTCATATTACTTCGTTATACCTCGGTTAGCCTCAAAAGGAGCAATCCTATCACTCTCGCATTGAAAACAATGCGTACAACGCAGACAAGCCTTCATTTGAGCAAACTTGCTATTCGTTTCGTTATTTCCTCACAATATGCAAACTAATAGGTGATTCAGAGTCATATTACTTCGTTATACGTCGGTTAGTCTCAAAATGAGCAATCCTATCACTCTCGCATTGAAAACAATGCGTACAACGCAGACAAGCCTTCATTTGAGTAAACATCCTATTCGTTTCGTTATTTCCTCAAAATATGCAAACAAATAGGTGATTCAGAGTCATATTACTTCGTTATACCTCGGTTAGCCTCAAAAGGAGCAATCCTATCACTCTCGCATTGAAAACAATGCGTACAACGCACACAAGCCTTCATTTGAGGAAACTTGCTATTCGTTTCGTTATCTCCTCAAAATATGCAAACAAATAGGTGATTAAGAGTCATATTACTTCGGTACACATCGGTTAGTCTCAAAAGGAGCAATCTTATTGCTCTCGGATTGAAAACAATGCGTACAACGCACACAAGCCTTCATTTGAGAAAACTTGCTATTCGTTTCGTTATTTCCTCAAAATATGCAAACAATTAGGTGATTCAGAGTAATATTACTTCGTTATACATCGGTTAGCCTCAAAAGGAGCAATCATGTCACTCTCGCATTGAAAACAATGCGTACAACGCAGACAAGCCTTCATTTGAGCAAACTTGCTATTCGTTTCGTTATTTCCTCAAAATATGCAAACAAATAGGTGATTCAGAGTCATATTACTTTGTTATACATCGGTTAGTCTCAAAATGAGCAATCCTATCACTCTCGCATTGAAAACAATGCGTACAACGCAGACAAGCCTTCATTTGAGCAAACTTGCTATTCGTTTCGTTATTTCCTCACAATATGCAAACTAATAGGTGATTCAGAGTCATATTACTTCGTTATACCTCGGTTAGCCTCAAAAGGAGCAATCCTATCACTCTCGCATTGAAAACAATGCGTACAACGCAGACAAGCCTTCATTTGAGTAAACTTCCTATTCGTTTCGTTATTTCCTCAAAATATGCAAACAAATAGGTGATTCAGAGTCATATTACTTCGTTATACCTCGGTTAGCCTCAAAAGGAGCAATCCTATCACTCTCGCATTGAAAACAATGCGTACAACGCACACAAGCCTTCATTTGAGGAAACTTGCTATTCGTTTCGTTATCTCCTCAAAATATGCAAACAAATAGGTGATTAAGAGTCATATTACTTCGGTACACATCGGTTAGTCTCAAAAGGAGCAATCTTATTGCTCTCGGATTGAAAACAATGCGTACAACGCACACAAGCCTTCATTTGAGAAAACTTGCTATTCGTTTCGTTATTTCCTCAAAATATGCAAACAATTAGGTGATTCAGAGTAATATTACTTCGTTATACATCGGTTAGCCTCAAAAGGAGCAATCATGTCACTCTCGCATTGAAAACAATGCGTACAACGCAGACAAGCCTTCATTTGAGCAAACTTGCTATTCGTTTCGTTATTTCCTCAAAATATGCAAACAAATAGGTGATTCAGAGTCATATTACTTTGTTATACATCGGTTAGTCTCAAAATGAGCAATCCTATCACTCTCGCATTGAAAACAATGCGTACAACGCAGACAAGCCTTCATTTGAGCAAACTTGCTATTCGTTTCGTTATTTCCTCACAATATGCAAACTAATAGGTGATTCAGAGTCATATTACTTCGTTATACCTCGGTTAGCCTCAAAAGGAGCAATCCTATCACTCTCGCATTGAAAACAATGCGTACAACGCAGACAAGCCTTCATTTGAGTAAACTTCCTATTCGTTTCGTTATTTCCTCAAAATATGCAAACAAATAGGTGATTCAGAGTCATATTACTTCGTTATACCTCGGTTAGCCTCAAAAGGAGCAATCCTATCACTCTCGCATTGAAAACAATGCGTACAACGCACACAAGCCTTCATTTGAGGAAACTTGCTATTCGTTTCGTTATCTCCTCAAAATATGCAAACAAATAGGTGATTAAGAGTCATATTACTTCGGTACACATCGGTTAGTCTCAAAAGGAGCAATCCTATTGCTCTCGGATTGAAAACATTGCGTACAACGCACACAAGCCTTCATTTGAGGAAACTTGCTATTCGTTTCGTTATTTCCTCAAAATATGCAAACAATTAGGTGATTCAGAGTCATATTACTTCGTTATACATCGGTTAGCCTCAAAAGGAGCAATCCTATCACTCTCGCATTGAAAACAATGCGTACAACGCAGACAAGCCTTCATTTGAGCAAACTTGCTATTCGTTTCGTTATTTCCTCAAAATATGCAAACAAATAGGTGATTCAGAGTCATATTACTTTGTTATACATCGGTTAGTCTCAAAATGAGCAATCCTATCACTCTCGCATTGAAAACAATGCGTACAACGCACACAAGCCTTCATTTGAGGAAACTTGCTATTCCTTTCGTTATTTCCTCAAAATATGCAAACAAATAGGTGATTCAGAGTCATATTACTTTGTTAAACATCGGTTAGTCTCAAAATGAGCAATCCTATTACTCTCGCATTGAAAACAATGCGTACAACGCACACAAGCCTTCATTTGAGGAAACTTGCTATTCGTTTCGTTATTTCCTCAAAATATGCAAACAAATTGGTGATTCAGAGTCATATTACTTCCTAATACATCGGTTAGCCTTAAAAGGAGCAATCCTATCACTCTCGCATTGAAAACAATGCGTACAACGCAGACAAGCCTTCATTTGAGCAAACTTCCTATTCGTTTCGTTATTTCCTCACAATATGCAAACAAATAGGTGATTCAGAGTCATATTACTTTGTTATACATCGGTTAGTCTCAAAATGAGCAATCCTATCACTCTCGCATTGAAAACAATGCGTACAACGCACACAAGCCTTCATTTGAGGAAACTTGCTATTCTTTTCGTTATCTCCTCAAAATATGCAAACAAATAGGTGATTAAGAGTCATATTACTTCGGTACACATCGGTTAGTCTCAAAAGGAGCAATCCTATTGCTCTCGGATTGAAAACAATGCGTACAACGTACACAAGCCTTCATTTGAGAAAACTTGCTATTCGTTTCGTTATTTCCTCAAAATATGCAAACAATTAGGTGATTCAGAGTCATATTACTTCGTTATACATCGGTTAGCCTCAAAAGGAGCAATCCTGTCACTCTCGCATTGAAAACAATGCGTACAACGCAGACAAGCCTTCATTTGAGCAAACTTGCTATTCGTTTCGTTATTTCCTCAAAATATGCAAACAAATAGGTGATTCAGAGTCATATTAATTTGTTATACATCGGTTAGTCTCAAAATGAGCAATCCTATCACTCTCGCATTGAAAACAATGCGTACAACGCACACAAGCCTTCATTTGAGGAAACTTGCTATTCCTTTCGTTATTTCCTCAAAATATGCAAACAAATAGGTGATTCAGAGTCATATTACTTCCTAGTACATCGGTTAGCCTCAAAAGGAGCAATCCCATCACTCTCGCATTGAAAACAATGCGTACAACGCAGACAAGCCTTCATTTGAGCAAACTTGCTATTCGTTTCGTTATTTCCTCAAAATATGCAAACAATTAGGTGATTCAGAGTCATATTACTTCGTTATACCTCGGTTAGCCTCAAAAGGAGCAATCCTATCACTCTCGCATTGAAAACAATGCGTACAACGCAGACAAGCCTTCATTTGAGCAAACTTGCTATTCGTTTCGTTATTTCCTCACAATATGCAAACTAATAGGTGATTCAAAGTCATATTACTTCGTTATACCTCGGTTAGCCTCAAAAGGAGCAATCCTATCACTCTCGCATTGAAAACAATGCGTACAACGCACACAAGCCTTCATTTGAGGAAACTTGCTATTCGTTTCGTTATTTCCTCAAAATATGCAAACAAATAGGTGATTCAGAGTCATATTACTTCCTAATACATCGGTTAGCCTCAAAAGGAGCAATCCTATCACTCTCGCATTGAAAACAATGCGTACAACGCAGACAAGCCTTCATTTGAGCAAACTTCCTATTTGTTTCGTTATTTCCTCACAATATGCAAACAAATAGGTGATTCAGAGTCATATTACTTCCTAGTACATCGGTTAGCCTCAAAAGGAGCAATCCCATCACTCTCGCATTGAAAACAATGCGTACAACGCAGACAAGCCTTCATTTGAGCAAACTTGCTATTCGTTTCGTTATTTCCTCACAATATGCAAACTAATAGGTGATTCAAAGTCATATTACTTCGTTATACCTCGGTTAGCCTCAAAAGGAGCAATCCTATCACTCTCGCATTGAAAACAATGCGTACAACGCACACAAGCCTTCATTTGAGGAAACTTGCTATTCGTTTCGTTATTTCCTCAAAATATGCAAACAAATAGGTGATTCAGAGTCATATTACTTCCTAATACATCGGTTAGCCTCAAAAGGAGCAATCCTATCACTCTCGCATTGAAAACAATGCGTACAACGCAGACAAGCCTTCATTTGAGCAAACTTCCTATTTGTTTCGTTATTTCCTCACAATATGCAAACAAATAGGTGATTCAGAGTCATATTACTTCCTAGTACATCGGTTAGCCTCAAAAGGAGCAATCCCATCACTCTCGCATTGAAAACAATGCGTACAACGCAGACAAGCCTTCATTTGAGCAAACTTGCTATTCGTTTCGTTATTTCCTCAAAATATGCAAACAATTAGGTGATTCAGAGTCATATTACTTCGTTATACCTCGGTTAGCCTCAAAAGGAGCAATCCTATCACTATCGCATTGAAAACAATGCGTACAACGCAGACAAGCCTTCATTTGAGCAAACTTGCTATTCGTTTCGTTATTTCCTCACAATATGCAAACTAATAGGTGATTCAGAGTCATATTACTTCGTTATACGTCTGTTAGCCTCAAAATGAGCAATCCTATCACTCTCGCATTGAAAACAATGCGTACAACGCAGACAAGCCTTCATTTGAGTAAACTTCCTATTCGTTTCGTTATTTCCTCAAAATATGCAAACAAATAGGTGATTCAGAGTCATATTACTTCGTTATACGTTGGTTAGCCTCAAAAGGAGCAATCCTATCACTCTCGCATTGAAAACAATGCGTACAACGCACACAAGCCTTCATTTGAGGAAACTTGCTATTCCTTTCGTTATTTCCTCAAAATATGCAAACAAATAGGTGATTCAGAGTCATATTACTTCCTAGTACATCGGTTAGCCTCAAAAGGAGCAATCCCATCACTCTCGCATTGAAAACAATGCGTACAACGCAGACAAGCCTTCATTTGAGCAAACTTGCTATTCGTTTCGTTATTTCCTCAAAATATGCAAACAATTAGGTGATTCAGAGTCATATTACTTCGTTATACCTCGGTTAGCCTCAAAAGGAGCAATCCTATCACTCTCGCATTGAAAACAATGCGTACAACGCAGACAAGCCTTCATTTGAGCAAACTTGCTATTCGTTTCGTTATTTCCTCACAATATGCAAACTAATAGGTGATTCAAAGTCATATTACTTCGTTATACCTCGGTTAGCCTCAAAAGGAGCAATCCTATCACTCTCGCATTGAAAACAATGCGTACAACGCACACAAGCCTTCATTTGAGGAAACTTGCTATTCGTTTCGTTATTTCCTCAAAATATGCAAACAAATAGGTGATTCAGAGTCGTATTACTTCCTAATACATCGGTTAGCCTTAAAAGGAGCAATCCTATCACTCTCGCATTGAAAACAATGCGTACAACGCAGACAAGCCTTCATTTGAGCAAACTTCCTATTTGTTTCGTTATTTCCTCACAATATGCAAACAAATAGGTGATTCAGAGTCATATTACTTCCTAGTACATCAGTTAGCCTCAAAAGGAGCAATCCCATCACTCTCGCATTGAAAACAATGCGTACAACGCAGACAAGCCTTCATTTGAGCAAACTTGCTATTCGTTTCGTTATTTCCTCAAAATATGCAAACAATTAGGTGATTCAGAGTCATATTACTTCGTTATACCTCGGTTAGCCTCAAAAGGAGCAATCCTATCACTCTCGCATTGAAAACAATGCGTACAACGCAGACAAGCCTTCATTTGAGCAAACTTGCTATTCGTTTCGTTATTTCCTCACAATATGCAAACTAATAGGTGATTCAAAGTCATATTACTTCGTTATACCTCGGTTAGCCTCAAAAGGAGCAATCCTATCACTCTCGCATTGAAAACAATGCGTACAACGCACACAAGCCTTCATTTGAGGAAACTTGCTATTCGTTTCGTTATTTCCTCAAAATATGCAAACAAATAGGTGATTCAGAGTCGTATTACTTCCTAATACATCGGTTAGCCTCAAAAGGAGCAATCCTATCACTCTCGCATTGAAAACAATGCGTAAAACGCAGACAAGCCTTCATTTGAGCAAACTTCCTATTTGTTTCGTTATTTCCTCACAATATGCAAACAAATAGGTGATTCAGAGTCATATTACTTCCTAGTACATCAGTTAGCCTCAAAAGGAGCAATCCCATCACTCTCGCATTGAAAACAATGCGTACAACGCAGACAAGCCTTCATTTGAGCAAACTTGCTATTCGTTTCGTTATTTCCTCAAAATATGCAAACAATTAGGTGATTCAGAGTCATATTACTTCGTTATACCTCGGTTAGCCTCAAAAGGAGCAATCCTATCACTATCGCATTGAAAACAATGCGTACAACGCAGACAAGCCTTCATTTGAGCAAACTTGCTATTCGTTTCGTTATTTCCTCACAATATGCAAACTAATAGGTGATTCAGAGTCATATTACTTCGTTATACGTCTGTTAGCCTCAAAATGAGCAATCCTATCACTCTCGCATTGAAAACAATGCGTACAACGCAGACAAGCCTTCATTTGAGTAAACTTCCTATTCGTTTCGTTATTTCCTCAAAATATGCAAACAAATAGGTGATTCAGAGTCATATTACTTCGTTATACGTTGGTTAGCCTCAAAAGGAGCAATCCTATCACTCTCGCATTGAAAACAATGCGTACAACGCACACAAGCCTTCATTTGAGGAAACTTGCTATTCGTTTTGTTATCTCCTCAAAATATGCAAACAAATAGGTGATTAAGAGTCATATTACTTCGGTACACATCGGTTAGTCTCAAAAGGAGCAATCCTATTGCTCTCGGATTGAAAACAATGCTTACAACGCACACAAGCCTTCATTTGAGAAAACTTGCTATTCGTTTCGTTATTTCCTCAAAATATGCAAACAATTAGGTGATTCAGAGTCATATTACTTCGTTATACATCGGTTAGCCTCAAAAGGAGCAATCCTATCACTCTCGCATTGAAAACAATGCGTACAACGCAGACAAGCCTTCATTTGAGAAAACTTGCTATTCGTTTCGTTATTTCCTCACAATATGCAAACTAATAGGTGATTCAAAGTCATATTACTTCGTTATACCTCGGTTAGCCTCAAAAGGAGCAATCTTATCACTCTCGCAGTGAAAACAATGCGTACAACGCAGACAAGCCTTCATTTGAGTAAACTTCCTATTCGTTTCGTTATTTCCTCAAAATATGCAAACAAATAGGTGATTCAGAGTCATATTACTTCGTTATACCTCGGTTAGCCTCAAAAGGAGCAATCCTATCACTCTCGCATTGAAAACAATGCGTACAACGCACACAAGCCTTCATTTGAGGAAACTTGCTATTCGTTTCGTTATCTCCTCAAAATATGCAAACAAATAGGTGATTAAGAGTCATATTACTTTGGTACACATCGGTTAGTCTCAAAAGGAGCAATCCTATTGCTCTCGGATTGAAAACAATGCTTACAACGCACACAAGCCTTCATTTGAGAAAACTTGCTATTCGTTTCGTTATTTCCTCAAAATATGCAAACAATTAGGTGATTCAGAGTCATATTACTTCGTTATACATCGGTTAGCCTCAAAAGGAGCAATCCTATCACTCTCGCATTGAAAACAATGCGTACAACGCAGACAAGCATTCATTTGAGTAAACTTCCTATTCGTTTCGTTATTTCCTCAAAATATGCAAACAAATAGGTGATTCAGAGTCATATTACTTCGTTATACCTCGGTTAGCCTCAAAAGGAGCAATCCTATCACTCTCGCATTGAAAACAATGCGTACAACGCACACAAGCCTTCATTTGAGGAAACTTGCTATTCGTTTCGTTATCTCCTCAAAATATGCAAACAAATAGGTGATTAAGAGTCATATTACTTCGGAACACATCGGTTAGCCTCAAAAGGAGCAATCCTATTGCTCTCGGATTGAAAACAATGCGTACAACGCACACAAGCCTTCATTTGAGGAAACTTGATATTCGTTTCGTTATTTCCTCAAAATATGCAAACAATTAGGTGATTCAGAGTCATATTACTTCGTTATACATCGGTTAGCCTCAAAAGGAGCAATCCTATCACTCTCGCATTGAAAACAATGCGTACAACGCAGACAAGCCTTCATTTGAGCAAACTTGCTATTCGTTTCGTTATTTCCTCAAAATATGCAAACAAATAGGTGATTCAGAGTCATATTACTTCCTAGTACATCGGTTAGCCTCAAAAGGAGCAATCCCATCACTCTCGCATTGAAAACAATGCGTACAACGCAGACAAGCCTTCATTTGAGCAAACTTGCTATTCGTTTCGTTATTTCCTCAAAATATGCAAACAATTAGATGATTCATAGTCATATTACTTCGTTATACCTCGGTTAGCCTCAAAAGGAGCAATCCTATCACTCTCGCATTGAAAACAATGCGTACAACGCAGACAAGCCTTCATTTGAGCAAACTTGCTATTCGTTTCGTTATTTCCTCACAATATGCAAACTAATAGGTGATTCAGAGTCATATTACTTCGTTATACGTCGGTTATTCTCAAAATGAGCAATCCTATCACTCTCGCATTGAAAACAATGCGTACAACGCACACAAGCCTTCATTTGAGGAAACTTGCTATTCCTTTCGTTATTTCCTCAAAATATGCAAACAAATAGGTGATTCAGAGTCATATTACTTCCTAATACATCGGTTAGCCTCAAAAGGAGCAATCCTATCACTCTCGCATTGAAAACAATGCGTACAACGCAGACAAGCCTTCATTTGAGCAAACTTGCTATTCGTTTCGTTATTTCCTCACAATATGCAAACAAATAGGTGATTCAGAGTCATATTACTTCGTTATACCTCGGTTAGCCTCAAAAGGAGCAATCCGATCACTCTCGCATTGAAAACAATGCGTACAACGCACACAAGCCTTCATTTGAGGAAACTTGCTATTCGTTTCGTTATTTCCTCAAAATATGCAAACAAATAGGTGATTCAGAGTCATATTACTTCTTAGTACATCGGTTAGCCTCAAAAGGAGCAATCCCATCACTCTCGCATTGAAAACAATGCGTACAACGCAGACAAGCCTTCATTTGAGCAAACTTGCTATTCGTTTCGTTATTTCCTCAAAATATGCAAACAATTAGGTGATTCAGAGTCATATTACTTCGTTATACCTCGGTTAGCCTCAAAAGGAGCAATCCTATCACTATCGCATTGAAAACAATGCGTACAACGCAGACAAGCCTACATTTGAGCAAACTTGCTATTCGTTTCGTTATTTCCTCACAATATGCAAACTAATAGGTGATTCAGAGTCATATTACTTCGTTATACGTCGGTTAGTCTCAAAATGAGCAATCCTATCACTCTCGCATTGAAAACAATGCGTACAACGCAGACAAGCCTTCATTTGAGTAAACTTCCTATTCGTTTCGTTATTTCCTCAAAATATGCAAACAAATAGGTGATTCAGAGTCATATTACTTCGTTATACCTCGGTTAGCCTCAAAAGGAGCAATCCTATCACTCTCGCATTGAAAACAATGCGTACAACGCACACAAGCCTTCATTTGAGGAAACTTGCTATTCGTTTCGTTATCTCCTCAAAATATGCAAACAAATAGGTGATTAAGAGTCATATTACTTCGGTACACATCGGTTAGCCTCAAAAGGAGCAATCCTATCGCTCTCGGATTGAAAACAATGCGTACAACGCACACAAGCCTTCATTTGAGGAAACTTGCTATTCGTTTCGTTATTTCCTCAAAATATGCAAACAATTAGGTGATTCAGAGTCATATTACTTCGTTATACATCGGTTAGCCTCAAAAGGAGCAATCCTATCACTCTCGCATTGAAAACAATGCGTACAACGCAGACAAGCCTTCATTTGAGCAAACTTGCTATTCGTTTCGTTATTTCCTCAAAATATGCAAACAAATAGGTGATTCAGAGTCATATTACTTTGTTATACATCGGTTAGTCTCAAAATGAGCAATCCTATCACTCTCGCATTGAAAACAATGCGTACAACGCACACAAGCCTTCATTTGAGGAAACTTGCTATTCCTTTCGTTATTTCCTCAAAATATGCAAACAAATAGGTGATTCAGAGTCATATTACTTCCTAGTACATCGGTTAGCCTCAAAAGGAGCAATCCCATCACTCTCGCAATGAAAACAATGCGTACAACGCAGACAAGCCTTCATTTGAGCAAACTTGCTATTCGTTTCGTTATTTCCTCAAAATATGCAAATAATTAGGTGATTCAGAGTCATATTACTTCGTTATACCTCGGTTAGCCTCAAAAGGAGCAATCCTATCACTCTCGCATTGAAAATAATGCGTACAACGCAGACATGCCTTCATTTGAGCAAACTTGCTATTCGTTTCATTATTTCCTCCCAATATGCAAACTAATAGGTGATTCAGAGTCATATTACTTCGTTATACGTCGGTTATTCTCAAAATGAGCAATCCTATCACTCTCGCATTGAAAACAATGCGTACAACGCACACAAGCCTTCATTTGAGGAAACTTGCTATTCCTTTCGTTATTTCCTCAAAATATGCAAACAAATAGGTGATTCAGAGTCATATTACTTCCTAGTACATCGGTTAGCCTCAAAAGGAGCAATCCCATCACTCTCGCAATGAAAACAATGCGTACAACGCAGACAAGCCTTCATTTGAGCAAACTTGCTATTCGTTTCGTTATTTCCTCAAAATATGCAAATAATTAGGTGATTCAGAGTCATATTACTTCGTTATACCTCGGTTAGCCTCAAAAGGAGCAATCCTATCACTCTCGCATTGAAAATAATGCGTACAACGCAGACAAGCCTTCATTTGAGCAAACTTGCTATTCGTTTCATTATTTCCTCCCAATATGCAAACTAATAGGTGATTCAGAGTCATATTACTTCGTTATACGTCGGTTATTCTCAAAATGAGCAATCCTATCACTCTCGCATTGAAAACAATGCGTACAACGCACACAAGCCTTCATTTGAGGAAACTTGCTATTCCTTTCGTTATTTCCTCAAAATATGCAAACAAATAGGTGATTCAGAGTCATATTACTTCCTAATACATCGGTTAGCCTAAAAAGGAGCAATCCTATCACTCTCGCATTGAAAACAATGCGTACAACGCAGACAAGCCTTCATTTGAGCAAACTTGCTATTCGTTTCGTTATTTCCTCACAATATGCAAACAAATAGGTGATTCACAGTCATATTACTTCGTTATACCTCGGTTAGCCTCAAAAGGAGCAATCCTATCACTCTCGCATTGAAAACAATGCGTACAACGCACACAAGCCTTCATTTGAGGAAACTTGCTATTCGTTTCGTTATTTCCTCAAAATATGCAAACAATTAGGTGATTCAGAGTCATATTACTTCGTTATACATCGGTTAGCCTCAAAAGGAGCAATCCTATCACTCTCGCATTGAAAACAATGCGTACAACGCAGACAAGCCTTCATTTGAGCAAACTTGATATTCGTTTCGTTATTTCCTCAAAATATGCAAACAAATAGGTGATTCAGAGTCATATTACTTTGTTATACATCGGTTAGTCTCAAAATGAGCAATCCTATCACTCTCGCATTGAAAACAATGCGTACAACGCACACAAGCCTTCATTTGAGGAAACTTGCTATTCCTTTCGTTATTTCCTCAAAATATGCAAACAAATAGGTGATTCAGAGTCATATTACTTCCTAGTACATCGGTTAGCCTCAAAAGGAGCAATCCCATCACTCTCGCATTGAAAACAATGCGTACAACGCAGACAAGCCTTCATTTGAGCAAACTTGCTATTCGTTTCGTTATTTCCTCAAAATATGCAAACAATTAGGTGATTCAGAGTCATATTACTTCGTTATACCTCGGTTAGCCTCAAAAGGAGCAATCCTATCACTCTCGCATTGAAAATAATGCGTACAACGCAGACAAGCCTTCATTTGAGCAAACTTGCTATTCGTTTCGTTATTTCCTCACAATATGAAAACTAATAGGTGATTCAGAGTCATATTACTTCGTTATACGTCGGTTAGTCTCAAAATGAGCAATCCTATCACTCTCGCATTGAAAACAATGCGTACAACGCAGACAAGCCTTCATTTGAGTAAACTTCCTATTCGTTTCGTTATTTCCTCAAAATATGCAAACAAATAGGTGATTCAGAGTCATATTACTTCGTTATACCTCGGTTAGCCTCAAAATGAGCAATCCTATCACTCTCGCATTGAAAACAATGCGTACAACGCACACAAGCCTTCATTTGAGGAAACTTGCTATTCGTTTCGTTATCTCCTCAAAATATGCAAACAAATAGGTGATTAAGAGTCATATTACTTCGGTACACATCGGTTAGCCTCAAAAGGAGCAATCCTATCGCTCTCGGATTTAAAACAATGCGTACAACGCACACAAGCCTTCATTTGAGGAAACTTGCTATTCGTTTCGTTATTTCCTCAAAATATGCAAACAATTAGGTGATTCAGAGTCATATTACTTCGTTATACATCGGTTAGCCTCCAAAAGAAGCAATCCTATCACTCTCGCATTGAAAACAATGCGTACAACGCAGACAAGCCTTCATTTGAGCAAACTAATAGGTGATTCAGAGTCATAATAATTCGTTATACGTCGGTTAGTCTCAAAATGAGGAATCCTATCACTCTCGCATTGAAAACAATGCGTACAACGCAGACAAGCCTTCATTTGAGTAAACTTTCTATTCGTTTCGTTATCTCTTCAAAATATGCAAACAAATAGGTGATTCAGAGTCATATTACTTCGTTATATATCGGTTAGCCTGAAAAGGGTCAATCCTATCACTCTCGTATTGAAAACAATGCGTACAACGCACACAAGCCTTCATTTGAGAAAACTTGCTATTCGTTTCGTTATTTCCTCAAAATATGCAAACAAATAGGTGATTCAGAGTCATATTACTTCCTAGTACATCGGTTAGCCTCAAAAGGAGCAATCCCATCACTCTCGCATTGAAAACAATGCGTACAACGCAGACAAGCCTTCATTTGAGCAAACTTGCTATTCGTTTCGTTATTTCCTCAAAATATGCAAACAATTAGGTGATTCAGAGTCATATTACTTCGTTATACCTCGGTTAGCCTCAAAAGGAGCAATCCTATCACTCTCGCATTGAAAACAATGCGTACAACGCAGACAAGCCTTCATTTGAGCAAACTTGCTATTCGTTTCGTTATTTCCTCACAATATGCAAACTAATAGGTGATTCAGAGTCATATTACTTCGTTATACGTCGGTTAGTCTCAAAATGAGCAATCCTATCACTCTCGCATTGAAAACAATGCGTACAACGCATACAAGCCTTCATTTGAAAATACTTCCTATTCGTTTCGTTATTTCCTCAAAATATGCAAACAATTAGGTGATTCAGAGTCATATTACTTCGTTATACATCGGTTAGCCTCAAAAGGAGCAATCCTATCACTCTCGCATTGAAAACAATGCGTACAACGCAGACAAGCCTTCATTTGAGCAAACTTGCTATTCGTTTCGTTATTTCCTCAAAATATGCAAACAAATAGGTGATTCAGAGTCATATTACTTCGTTATACCTCGGTTAGCCTCAAAAGGAGCAATCCTATCACTCTCGCGTTGAGAACAATGCGTACAACGCACACAAGCCTTCATTTGAGGAAACTTGCTATTCGTTTCGTTATCTCCTCAAAATATGCAAACAAATAGGTGATTAAGAGTCATATTACTTCGGTACACATCGGTTAGCCTCAAAAGGAGCAATCCTATCGCTCTCGGATTGAAAACAATGCGTACAACGCACACAAGCCTTCATTTGAGGAAACTTGCTATTCGTTTCGTTATTTCCTCAAAATATGCAAACAATTAGGTGATTCAGAGTCATATTACTTCGTTATACATCGGTTAGCCTCAAAAGGAGCAATCCTATCACTCTCGCATTGAAAACAATGATATTACTTCGTTATACATCGGTTAGCCTCAAAAGGGCCAATCCTATCGCTCTCGCATTGAAAACAATGCGTACAACGCACACAAGCCTTCATTTGAGGAAACCTGTATTCGTTTCGTTATTTCCTCAAAATATGCAAACAAATAGGTGATTCAGAGTCATATTACTTCCTAATACATCGGTTAGCCTCAAAAGGAGCAATCCTATCACTCTCGCATTGAAAACAATGCGTACAACGCACACAAACCTTCATTTGAGGAAACTTGCTATTCCTTTCGTTATTTCCTCAAAATATGCAAACAAATAGGTGATTCAGAGTCATATTACTTCCTAATACGTCGGTTAGCCTCAAAAGGAGCAATCCTATCACTCTCGCATTGAAAACAATGCGTACAACGCACACAAGCCTTCATTTGAGGAAACCTGTATTCGTTTCGTTATTTCCTCAAAATATGCAAACAATTAGGTGATTCATAGTCATATTACCTCGTTATACATCGGTTAGCCTCAAAAGGAGCAATCCTATCACTCTCGCATTGAAAACAATGCGTAGAACGCACACAAGCCTTCATTTGAGGAAACCTGTATTCGTTTCGTTATTTCCTCAAAATATGCAAACAAATAGGTGATTCAGAGTCATATTACTTCCTAATACATCGGTTAGCCTCAAAAGGAGCAATCCTATCACTCTCGCATTAAAAACAATGCGTACAACGCACACAAGCCTTCATTTGAGGAAACTTGCTATTCGTTTCGTTATTTCCTCAAAATATGCAAACAATTAGGTGATTCATAGTCATATTACTTCGTTATACATCGGTTAGGCTCAAAAGGACCAATCCTATCACTCTCGCATTGAAAACAATGCGTAGAACGCACACAAGCCTTCATTTGAGGAAACCTGTATTCGTTTCGTTATTTCCTCAAAATATGCAAACAAATAGGTGATTCAGAGTCATATTACTTCCTAATACATCGGTTAGCCTCAAAAGGAGCAATCCTATCACTCTTGCATTACAAACAATGCGTACAACGCACACAAGCCTTCATTTGAGGAAACTTGCTATTCGTTTCGTTATTTCCTCAAAATATGCAAACAATTAGGTGATTCATAGTCATATTACTTCGTTATACATCGGTTAGCCTCAAAAGGAGCAATCCTATCACTCTCGCATTGAAAACAATGCGTACAACGCACACAAACCTTCATTTGAGGAAACTTGTTAATCGTTTCGTTATTTCCTCAAAATATGCAAACAAATAGGTGATTAAGAGTCATATTACTTCGTTACACATCGGTTAGCCTTAAAAGGACCAATCCTATCACTCTCGCTTTGAAAACAATGCGTACAACGCACACAAGCCTTCATTTGAGGAAACTTGTTATTCGTTTCGTTATTTCCTCAAAATATGCAAACAAATAGGTGATTCAGAGTCATATTACTTCCTAATACATCGGTTAGCCTCAAAGGAGCAATCCTATCACTCTCACATTAAAAACAATGCGTACAACGCACACAAGCCTTCATTTGAGGAAACTTGCTATTCGTTTCGTTATTTCCTCAAAATATGCAAACAATTAGGTGATTCAGAGTCATATTACATCGTTATACATCGGTTAGCCTCAAAAGGAGCAATCCTATCACTCTCGCATTGAAAACAATGCGTACAACGCAGACAAGCCTTCATTTGAGCAAACTTGCTATTCGTTTCGTTATTTCCTCACAATATGCAAACTAATAGGTGATTCAGAGTCATATTACTTCGTCATACGTCAGTTAGTCTCTAAATGAGCAATCCTATCACTCTCGCATTGAAAACAATGCGTACAACGCAGACAAGCTTTCATTTGAGTAAACTTCCTATTCGTTTCGTTATTTCCTCAAAATATGCAAACAAATAGGTGATTCAGAATCATATTACTGCGTTATACCTCGGTTAGCCTCAAAAGGAGCAATCTTATCACTCTCGCATTGAAAACAATGCGTACAACGCAGACAAGCCTTCATTTGAGCAAACTTCCTATTCGTTTCGTTATTTTCTCAAAATATGCAAACAAATAGGTGATTCAGAGTCATATTACTTCGTTATACATCGGTTAGCCTCAAAAGGGCCAATCCTATCACTCTCGCATTGAAAACAATGCGTACAACGCACACAAGCCTTCATTTGAGGAAACTTGTTATTCGTTTCGTTATTTCCTCAAAATATGCAAACAAATAGGTGATTCAGAGTCATATTACTTCCTAATACATCGGTTAGCCTCAAAAGGAGCAATCCTATCACTCTCGCATTGAAAACAATGCGTACAACGCACACAAGCCTTCATTTGAACAAACTTCCTATTCGTTTCGTTATTTCCTCAAAATATGCAAACAATTAGGTGATTCAGAGTCATATTACTTCCTAATACATCGGTTAGCCTCAAAAGGAGCAATCCTATCACTCTCGCATTGAAAACAATGCGTACAACGCACACAAGCCTTCATTTGAGCAAACTTGATATTCGTTTCGTTATTTCCTCAAAATATGCAAACAAATAGGTGATTCAGAGTCATATTACTTCCTAATACATCGGTTAGCCTCAAAAGGAGCAATCCTATCACTCTCGCATTGAAAACAATGCGTACAACGCACACAAGCCTTCATTTGAGCAAACTTCCTATTCGTTTCGTTATTTGCTCAAAATATGCAAACAATTAGGTGATTCAGAGTCATATTACTTCGTTATACATCGGTTAGCCTCAAAAGGAGCAATCCTATCACTCTCGCATTGAAAACAATGCGTACAACGCAGACAAGCCTTCATTTGAGCAAACTTGATATTCGTTTCGTTATTTCCTCAAAATATGCAAACAAATAGGTGATTAAGAGTCATATTACTTCGTTACACATCGGTTAGCCTCAAAAGGACCAATCCTATCACTCTCGCATTGAAAACAATGCGTACAACGCAGACAAGCCTTCATTTGAGCAAACTTGCTATTCGATTCGTTATTTCCTCACAATATGCAAACTAATAGGTGATTCAGAGTCATATTACTTCGTTATACGTCGGTTAGTCTCAAAATGAGCAATCCTATCACTCTCGCATTGAAAACAATGCGTACAACGCAGACAAGCCTTCATTTGAGTAAACTTCCTACTCGTTTCGTTATTTCCTCAAAATATGCAAACAATAAGGTGATTCAGAGTCATATTACTTCGTTATACATCGGTTAGCCTCAAAAGGAGCAATCCTATCACTCTCGCATTGAAAACAATGCGTACAACGCAGACAAGCCTTCATTTGAGCAAACTTGCTATTCGTTTCGTTATTTCCTCACAATATGCAAACTAATAGGTGATTCAGAGTCATATTACTTCGTTATACGTCGGTTAGTCTCAAAATGAGCAATCCTATCACTCTCGCATTGAAAACAATGCGTACAACGCAGACAAGCCTTCATTTGAGTAAACTTCCTATTCGTTTCGTTATTTCCTCAAAATATGCAAACAAATAGGTGATTCAGAGTCATATTACTGCGTTATACCTCGGTTAGCCTCAAAAGGAGCAATCCTATCACTCTCGTATTGAAAACAATGCGTACAACGCACACAACCTTTATTTGAGGAAACTTGCTATTCCTTTCGTTATTTCCTCAAAATATGCAAACAAATAGGTGATTCAGAGTCATATTACTTTCTAATACGTCGGTTAGCCTCAAAAGGAGCAATCCTATCACTCTCGCATTGAAAACAATGCGTACAACGCACACAAGCCTTCATTTGAGGAAACCTGTATTCGTTTCGTTATTTCCTCAAAATATGCAAACAACAAGGTGATTCATAGTCATATTACCTCGTTATACATCGGTTAGCCTCAAAAGGAGCAATCCTATCACTCTCGCATTGAAAACAATGCGTAGAACGCACACAAGCCTTCATTTGAGGAAACCTGTATTCGTTTCGTTATTTCCTCAAAATATGCAAACAAATAGGTGATTCAGAGTCATATTACTTCCTAATACATCGGTTAGCCTCAAAAGGAGCAATCCTATCACTCTCGCATTGAAAACAATGCGTACAACGCAGACAAGCCTTCATTTGAGCAAATTTGCTATTCGTTTCGTTATTTCCTCAAAATATGCAAACAATTAGGTGATTCATAGTCATATTACTTCGTTATACATCGGTTAGCCTCAAAAGGAGCAATCCTATCACTCTCGGAATGAAAATAATGCGTACAACGCAGACAAGCCTTCATTTGAGGAAACTTGCTATTCGTTTCGTTATTTTCTCAAAATATGCAAACAAATAGGTGATTAAGAGTCATATTACTTCGTTACACATCGGTTAGCCTCAAAAGGACCAATCCTATCACTCTCGCTTTGAAAACAATGCGTACAACGCACACAAGCCTTCATTTGAGGAAACTTGTTATTCGTTTCGTTATTTCCTCAAAATATGCAAACAAATAGGTGATTCAGAGTCATATTACTTCCTAATACATCGGTTAGCCTCAAAGGAGCAATCCTATCACTCTCACATTAAAAACAATGCGTACAACGCACACAAGCCTTCATTTGAGGAAACTTGCTATTCGTTTCGTTATTTCCTCAAAATATGCAAACAATTAGGTGATTCAGAGTAATATTACATCGTTATACATCGGTTAGCCTCAAAAGGAGCAATCCTATCACTCTCGCATTGAAAACAATGCGTACAACGCAGACAAGCCTTCATTTGAGCAAACTTGCTATTCGTTTCGTTATTTCCTCACAATATGCAAACTAATAGGTGATTCAGAGTCATATTACTTCGTCATACGTCGGTTAGTCTCTAAATGAGCAATCCTATCACTCTCGCATTGAAAACAATGCATACAACGCAGACAAGCTTTCATTTGAGTAAACTTCCTATTCGTTTCGTTATTTCCTCAAAATATGCAAACAAATAGGTGATTCAGAATCATATTACTGCGTTATACCTCGGTTAGCCTCAAAAGGAGCAATCTTATCACTCTCGCATTGAAAACAATGTGTACAACGCAGACAAGCCTTCATTTGAGCAAACTTCCTATTCGTTTCGTTATTTTCTCAAAATATGCAAACAAATAGGTGATTCAGAGTCATATTACTTCGTTATACATCGGTTAGCCTCAAAAGGGCCAATCCTATCACTCTCGCATTGAAAACAATGCGTACAACGCACCCAAGCCTTCATTTGAGGAAACTTGTTATTCGTTTCGTTATTTCCTCAAAATATGCAAACAAATAGGTGATTCAGAGTCATATTACTTCCTAATACATCGGTTAGCCTCAAAAGGAGCAATCCTATCACTCTCGCATTGAAAACAATGCGTACAACGCACACAAGCCTTCATTTGAGGAAACTTGCTATTCGTTTCGTTATTTCCTCAAAATATGCAAACAATTAGGTGATTCATAGTCATATTACTTCGTTATACATCGGTTAGCCTCAAAAGGAGAAATCCTATCACTCTCGCATTGAAAACAATGCCTACAACGCAGACAAGCCTTCATTTGAGCAAACTTGATATTCGTTTCGTTATTTCCTCAAAATATGCAAACAATTAGGTGATTCAGAGTCATATTACATCGTTATACATCGGTTAGCCTGTAATATCCCAAATATTTCCAAAATGATCTAACAAAATCTAAGCAAGGTTGTCAATTCAAAACCTAAGATCGATTGTTCAAGCATACCTTTAGCTATCTTAAAGAATATATACGACTCGAAACTACGATCGTATACAACAAAGAGGTTACACTGTTTAACCTAAACTATGTGTTATGTGATTAGTAAAGCTTGAATTGAGCTTTTAAATATGATATGTGAATTATCTATGTGTAGGATTTTGTGTTTTGGTTCAAGTAGTTAACCTTAACACTTATTAAAAATCAGAAGTCAATTTAGGACAAAAATCTAAATTGAAAAAAGGAGTTAAAACCTAAACCCTAACCCTAGGGTCTAAGCCCTAGAAAATAACCTAGGCCCTTGAGCAAAATGTGAAGGTCAAATTGACATTCCGTTTCAAGATTCAACCTTCCCACGATTTGAAAACATGTAACAGTCAATAAAAGTTTTTCTCGAAAAACGTGTAAAAGTGATTCACGAGGTGACGTTTTTCATTCATTTGACTGTTTCATTCATCTGTAGGACTTCTTGTATTTCACGATATATTGTTAATATGAGGTTTAGATGTCAGGGAACCAATAAAATTTTTTGAGGAAAAAGACGAAAAAGACACGATTTACGAGAAAACGTTTGTCGTCTTTTTGAACGTTCTTTTCAACGTTTGGACTTTTTCCATTTCACGATATAGCATTTATACGGGGAATAGATATCAGGGAGCCACTGATATTTTTCCATAAATAAAACGTAAATCGCTCTTCAAACGAAAACGCTTTCCGTTTTTGATCAAACCGTTGATGGATACAATGTTTGTATGCAACACCGGTGCGTAATAAGCAATAAAAGATTTTCTCGAAAAGTGTGTCGGGAATAAGACGAAATAGGGAAAAGACAAAAATAAATATTATTTTTGACTTTTTGGTCTTTTAACCATTTTCTGAGAAATGGTCGTCAAAAACACTATTCACCGAAAAACGTGCCAAGTCTTTTGGACTTTTCACTTTACAGAAAAGTGTTCATTCGGAACAAAACTCAGTAATATCAAATTTTTAAATCAGTAGAAGTTAACCAAATTAGTTGGAATCAGACTGTTATATAATTAACTGCTAATTCATCCGTATTGTTTTCATCAAACGGATCATGAGATAGGTTAACATTAAATTTGAATAATCAAATTTATCAGATTAATACCTAATTATATTATTCAATCATAATTAGTGTCTAGAATGAAAGAAATTTTATCAATCGCGTCGCCCGGTAGGTGTATTTGAAAAAAATATACGGAAGGTTATCCGAGATTAATTCAAGAAAAACTTTGAGGGTCAGACGAGACATCATATTAATACTGTATGATGTATTTTATGAATAAAATATGTATAAGTAATTAAAACTTATATTACTAATGCGAAATATTTTAAATTAATCGCACGCGATTTATCCGATATACCGAAATCGGAAGAAATAATGACAAAACAGCTCGGGAAGCTTCTAGAAGCTTGGCTTGGAAAATATCTAGATATTATTCTAGTTTTATTAATTAAATAATGTGCGAAATGACTAAAATGCCCTTAGCTTTTAAACTAATGACCAAACTACCCCGACCCTTGGTTTTCCTATAAATAGAAGGCTTAAGTTCATTAGTTCTTTACCATTTTTGAAAGCTAAAGAGCAAATATAGAGAGAGTTCTTGTGAGACAAGAATCGATTGCAAAGAAATAGTTAAAGCTTGCAATAATAGAAGGTACGATTCTTAGTTATTGTAATGTTTATTTTTACCGACGAGGCTCAAGAACATAAGTCGTAGCCATGTACGATTTTTCGTTCTCCGTGTTCCTTATGACTTGAGCAAGTCGTTGTTATGTCAAATTTCATTTCATAGTTTAAAGTTCAAGAACATACGTCGTATCCATGTACGGTTTATCCGTTCTCCGTGTTCTTCGTATGTTCTGGAGTATTATTATAAATTGTTATAATTAAGTAAACAAGTCGTTATAATGACCAAATTTTGTCAATTATAAAGTGTTATAATCACTTATGTAAGCAGTTATAATGCTCAAATTATTTCAAGTATGAAATCCAAAAGCTCAAGAACATAAGTCGTTACCATGTACGATTTTTCGTTCTTCGTGTTCTTCGTGTGTTCTTGAGCAAAAGTCATAATTTCTACATAAGTAGGTTTATGATTTGGTAATTTAGTGTTATGGGATGATGAAACATGATGGCCTTGCTAAATAATGCTTGTGGCATCAAGTTTTAGTAGTCGAAACGAAGAACGATGAAACTTTGTTCTTCGTGTTCTTCGATTCGTTCTTCGTGTTCTTGAGAAAAAGTCATGAAATCTTATATAAGTAGGTTTATGATTTTGTTATTTTTATGTTATGAAGTGATACGAAGTGTTAGAACATGTTATCTTAGCAAATTAATGCTTGAGGTATCATGTTTTACCAATCGGATCAAAGAAAGTTAGGTCTAATATAGTCGCAGAATATTTTTGGTCATTTCCGAAAATTTAATTTCTGAATCTGCCTTAGACACCTAAATTAAAGTTGTAGATCATGAAATTCTAAGCAATTTAGACTCAAGAATCACTCAAAAATGTTTCTGTATGACAAAGTTATGGCTGTCGCAATAAAATAGGTCGAAGCTGAATTTTTTAAGGACCATTCGGATCCTAGCACTAAAAAGTAAAATTTTGAGTTCGCCACTTAACGAAATGATTCCACCTATGGAAATAGTCTAGTTAAGTTATTCTAAGACTTATTCAAAAAGGAAAAATTGATAAACTAACGTTCGGGTACACGTAACCCTTTATATAGGCGCTTTAAACGATTACCGGGGAACCCTAATTGTGCAAAAAGGCAAGTCTTCTAACTCTTGCTATGTGCTACTTGTTTAGTATTGTTAAAATGATAAAGGAGATGTGTAATGTCATGTTATTATGTAATAGATGATATGTGAAGTCTTTAACTGATGTTTACAAGCCTTCTAACTGTTATGCGTTATGTTTACGACTTATGAACATGATTTATACACTTTGTGTGTCAATGTGATATAAATTGTTGGAACGTGAGTTATATGTGATATTAAATGGAGAATTATGTTCAGTCAATGCATGTTAAAGTTTATATGAAAGCATAAACTGCGTATGTGCTGTATGTTAGACTTGCTGAGCCGTCGTGCTCATTCTTGCGAATAAAACCTTATTTGCAGATTAAAGATGAACGTTAAGAAGATCTTGAACGTAAAGATGAAGCGTAGATTAGGTTTTCATGTTTATTACTTGTATTTGTATAAGTCATAATGACTGTTGTAATACGAACAAACAAACATGTAACTAAATATTGAATGAATGATATAAATTATTATCATCAGAATGTTGTTATGTCTTTAAATTTGATATAATGTAGAATTGTTAAATATTAAAACAATGTTGATAATGATCTATTTATCTGGATGAGGATCGGTAAATAACTTGTGAGTGCTGTACATCTGAGACAGAACTAAGCGATGTTGACTGGTCAAATCCATCGTTAAGGTTCCTCGGACCCAGGTATAACTCGTTATTACTATTCTGAATACCATATAAATAGGATTATTGATATGAAGAGATATCTTTGTATATTGATACTTGTAGTACGAATGAGACCGTTACAAGTGGACGTATATAGAATATTTAAATCCTAAGGTTAAAATTAAACTGTTATATATGGTTTTATCCATTTATACGGATGAAATACAAGTTGATACTTGTATACTTATGAGTTCGAGATCAAGTTAAGATCCAGGGACAAAGTTAAGAGAAAATTTTAATGTATAGTCTAAAATAAGACTAATTCAACCAATATGATTATGGGATCATTGGTTAAGTCGATAGATGTACGGAGTTAACGCACAAGGTCCGCCGCGTGGAAAGCGCTGGGATTTTGGGGGCGTTACAAAGTTTCCTCAAATGAAGACTTGTGTGCGTTGTACGCATTGTTTTCAATGCGAGAGTGATACGATTGCTCCATTTGAGGCTAACCGATGTATAACGAAGTCATATGACTCTTAATCACCTATTTCTTTGCAAATTTTGAGCAAACATCGAAACGAATAGCAAGTTTTCTCAATTGAAGACTTGTGTGCGTTGCACGCATTCTTTTCAATGCGAGAGTGATAGGATTGCTCCTTTTGAGGCTAACCGATGTATAACGAAGTAATATGACTCTTAATCACCTATTTGTTTTCATATTTTGAGGAAATAACGAAACGAATAGCAAGTTTCCTCAAATGAAGACTTGTGTGCGTTGTACGCATTGTTTTCAATGCGAGAGTGATAGGATTGCTCCATTTGAGGCTAACCGATGTATAACGAAGTAATATGACTCTAATTCACCTATTTCTTTGCAAATTTTGAGGAAACATCGAAACGAATAGCAAGTTTTCTCAATTGAAGACTTGTGTGCGTTGTACGCATTGTTTTCAATGCGAGAGTGATAGGATTGCTCCTTTTGAGGCTAACCGATGTATAACGAAGTAATATGACTCTTAATCACCTATTTGTTTTCATATTTTGAGGAAATAACGAAACGAATAGCAAGTTTCCTCAAATGAAGACTTGTGTGCGTTGTACGCATTGTTTTCAATGCGAGAGTGATAGGATTGCTCCTTTTGAGGTTAACCGATGTATAACGAAGTAATATGACTCTTAATCACCTATTTGTTTTCATATTTTGAGGAAATAACGAAACGAATAGCAAGTTTCCTCAAATGAAGACTTGTGTGCGTTGTACGCATTGTTTTCAATGCGAGAGTGATACGATTGCTCCTTTTGAGGCTAACCGATGTATAACGAAGTAATATGACTCTTAATCACCTATTTGTTTTCATATTTTGAGGAAATAACGAAACGAATAGCAAGTTTCCTCAAATGAAGAGTTGTGTGCGTTGTACGCATTGTTTTCAATGCGAGAGTGATAGGATTGCTCCATTTGAGGCTAACCGATGTATAACGAAGTAATATGACTCTTAATCACCTATTTCTTTTCAAATTTTGAGGAAACATCGAAACGAATAGCAAGTTTTCTCAATTGAAGACTTTTGTGCGTTGTACGCATTGTTTTCAATGCGAGAGTGATAGGATTGCTCCATTTGAGGCTAACCGATGTATAACGAAGTAATATGACTCTAATTCACCTATTTCTTTGCAAATTTTGAGGAAACATCGAAACGAATAGCAAGTTTTCTCAATTGAAGACTTGTGTGCGTTGTACGCATTGTTTTCAATGCGAGAGTGATAGGATTGCTCCTTTTGAGGCTAACCGATGTATAACGAAGTAATATGACTCTTAATCACCTATTTGTTTTCATATTTTGAGGAAATAACGAAACGAATAGCAAGTTTCCTCAAATGAAGACTTGTGTGCGTTGTACGCATTGTTTTCAATGCGAGAGTGATAGGATTGCTCCTTTTGAGGTTAACCGATGTATAACGAAGTAATATGACTCTTAATCACCTATTTGTTTTCATATTTTGAGGAAATAACGAAACGAATAGCAAGTTTCCTCAAATGAAGACTTGTGTGCGTTGTACGCATTGTTTTCAATGCGAGAGTGATACGATTGCTCCTTTTGAGGCTAACCGATGTATAACGAAGTAATATGACTCTTAATCACCTATTTGTTTTCATATTTTGAGGAAATAACGAAACGAATAGCAAGTTTCCTCAAATGAAGAGTTGTGTGCGTTGTACGCATTGTTTTCAATGCGAGAGTGATAGGATTGCTCCATTTGAGGCTAACCGATGTATAACGAAGTAATATGACTCTTAATCACCTATTTCTTTTCAAATTTTGAGGAAACATCGAAACGAATAGCAAGTTTTCTCAATTGAAGACTTTTGTGCGTTGTACGCATTGTTTTCAATGCGAGAGTGATAGGATTGCTCCTTTTGAGGCTAACCGATGTATAACGAAGTAATATGACTCTTAATCACCTATTTGTTTTTATATTTTGAGGAAATAACGAAACGAATAGCAAGTTTCCTCAAATGAAGACTTGTGTGCGTTGTACGCATTGTTTTCAATGCGAGAGTGATACGAATGCTCCATTTGAGGCTAACCGATGTATAACGAAGTAATATGACTCTAATTCACCTATTTCTTTGCAAATTTTGAGGAAACATCGAAACGAATAGCAAGTTTTCTCAATTGAAGACTTGTGTGCGTTGTACGCATTCTTTTCAATGCGAGAGTGATAGGATTGCTCCTTTTGAGGCTAACCGATGTATAACGAAGTAATATGACTCTTAATCACCTATTTGTTTTCATATTTTGAGGAAATAACGAAACGAATAGCAAGTTTCCTCAAATGAAGACTTGTGTGCGTTGTACGCATTGTTTTCAATGCGAGAGTGATACGATTGCTCCATTTGAGGCTAACCGATGTATAACGAAGTAATATGACTCTTAATCACCTATTTCTTTGCAAATTTTGAGGAAACATCGAAACGAATAGCAAGTTTTCTCAATTGAAGACTTGTGTGCGTTGTACGCATTGTTTTCAATGCGAGAGTGATAGGATTGCTCCTTTTGAGGCTAACCGATGTATAACGAAGTAATATGACTCTTAATCACCTATTTGTTTTCATATTTTGAGGAAATAACGAAACGAATAGCAAGTTTCCTCAAATGAAGACTTGTGTGCGTTGTACGCATTGTTTTCAATGCGAGAGTGATAGGATTGCTCCTTTTGAGGTTAACCGTTGTATAACGAAGTAATATGACTCTTAATCACCTATTTGTTTTCATATTTTGAGGAAATAACGAAACGAATAGCAAGTTTCCTCAAATGAAGACTTGTGTGCGTTGTACGCATTGTTTTCAATGCGAGAGTGATACGATTGCTCCATTTGAGGCTAACCGATGTATAACGAAGTCATATGACTCTTAATCACCTATTTCTTTGCAAATTTTGAGCAAACATCGAAACGAATAGCAAGTTTTCTCAATTGAAGACTTGTGTGCGTTGTACGCATTGTTTTCAATGCGAGAGTGATAGGATTGCTCCTTTTGAGGCTAACCGATGTATAACGAAGTAATATGACTCTTAATCACCTATTTGTTTTCATATTTTGAGGAAATAACGAAACGAATAGCAAGTTTCCTCAAATGAAGACTTGTGTGCGTTGTACGCATTGTTTTCAATGCGAGAGTGATAGGATTGCTCCTTTTGAGGTTAACCGTTGTATAACGAAGTAATATGACTCTTAATCACCTATTTGTTTTCATATTTTGAGGAAATAACGAAACGAATAGCAAGTTTCCTCAAATGAAGACTTGTGTGCGTTGTACGCATTGTTTTCAATGCGAGAGTGATACGATTGCTCCATTTGAGGCTAACCGATGTATAACGAAGTCATATGACTCTTAATCACCTATTTCTTTGCAAATTTTGAGCAAACATCGAAACGAATAGCAAGTTTTCTCAATTGAAGACTTGTGTGCGTTGCACGCATTCTTTTCAATGCGAGAGTGATAGGATTGCTCCTTTTGAGGCTAACCGATGTATAACGAAGTAATATGACTCTTAATCACCTATTTCTTTTCATATTTTGAGGAAATAACGAAACGAATAGCAAGTTTCCTCAAATGAAGACTTGTGTGCGTTGTACGCATTGTTTTCAATGCGAGAGTGATAGGATTGCTCCATTTGAGGCTAACCGATGTATAACGAAGTAATATGACTCTAATTCACCTATTTCTTTGCAAATTTTGAGGAAACATCGAAACGAATAGCAAGTTTTCTCAATTGAAGACTTGTGTGCGTTGTACGCATTGTTTTCAATGCGAGAGTGATAGGATTGCTCCTTTTGAGGCTAACCGATGTATAACGAAGTAATATGACTCTTAATCACCTATTTGTTTTCATATTTTGAGGAAATAACGAAACGAATAGCAAGTTTCCTCAAATGAAGACTTGTGTGCGTTGTACTACGCATTGTTTTCAATGCGAGAGTGATAGGATTGCTCCTTTTGAGGTTAACCGATGTATAACGAAGTAATATGACTCTTAATCACCTATTTGTTTTCATATTTTGAGGAAATAACGAAACGAATAGCAAGTTTCCTCAAATGAAGACTTGTGTGCGTTGTACGCATTGTTTTCAATGCGAGAGTGATACGATTGCTCCTTTTGAGGCTAACCGATGTATAACGAAGTAATATGACTCTTAATCACCTATTTGTTTTCATATTTTGAGGAAATAACGAAACGAATAGCAAGTTTCCTCAAATGAAGAGTTGTGTGCGTTGTACGCATTGTTTTCAATGCGAGAGTGATAGGATTGCCCCATTTGAGGCTAACCGATGTATAACGAAGTAATATGACTCTTAATCACCTATTTCTTTTCAAATTTTGAGGAAACATCGAAACGAATAGCAAGTTTTCTCAATTGAAGACTTTTGTGCGTTGTACGCATTGTTTTCAATGCTAGAGTGATAGGATTGCTCCTTTTGAGGCTAACCGATGTATAACGAAGTAATATGACTCTTAATCACCTATTTGTTTTTATATTTTGAGGAAATAACGAAACGAATAGCAAGTTTCCTCAAATGAAGACTTGTGTGCGTTGTACGCATTGTTTTCAATGCGAGAGTGATACGATTGCTCCATTTGAGGCTAACCGATGTATAACGAAGTAATATGACTCTAATTCACCTATTTCTTTGCAAATTTTGAGGAAACATCGAAACGAATAGCAAATTTTCTCAATTGAAGACTTGTGTGCGTTGTACGCATTGTTTTCAATGCGAGAGTGATAGGATTGCTCCTTTTGAGGCTAACCGATGTATAACGAAGTAATATGACTCTTAATCACCTATTTGTTTTCATATTTTGAGGAAATAACGAAACGAATAGCAAGTTTCCTCAAATGAAGACTTGTGTGCGTTGTACGCATTGTTTTCAATGCGAGGGTGATAGGATTGTTCCATTTGAGGCTAAACGATGTATAACGAAGTAATATGACTCTAATTCACCTATTTCTTTGCAAATTTTGAGGAAACATCGAAACGAATAGCAAGTTTTCTCAATTGAAGACTTGTGTGCGTTGTACGCATTGTTTTCAATGCGAGAGTGATAGGATTGCTCCTTTTGAGGCTAACCGATGTATAACGAAGTAATATGACTCTTAATCACCTATTTGTTTTGATATTTTGAGGAAATAACGAAACGAATAGAAAGTTTCCTCAAATGAAGACTTGTGTGCGTTGTACGCATTGTTTTCAATGCGAGAGTGATACGATTGCTCCTTTTGAGGCTAACCGATGTATAACGAAGTAATATGACTCTTAATCACCTATTTGTTTTCATATTTTGAGGAAATAACGAAACGAATAGCAAGTTTCCTCAAATGAAGACTTGTGTGCGTTGTACGTATTGTTTTCAATGCGAGAGTGATAGGATTGCTCCATTTGAGGCTAACCGATGTATAACGAAGTAATATGACTCTAATTCACCTATTTCTTTGCAAATTTTGAGGAAACATCGAAACGAATAGCAAGTTTTCTCAATTGAAGACTTGTGTGCGTTGTACGCATTGTTTTCAATGCGAGAGTGATAGGATTGCTCCTTTTGAGGCTAACCGATGTATAACGAAGTAATATGACTCTTAATCACCTATTTGTTTTCATATTTTGAGGAAATAACGAAACGAATAGCAAGTTTCCTCAAATGAAGACTTGTGTGCGTTGTACGCATTGTTTTCAATGCGAGAGTGATACGATTGCTCCATTTGAGGCTAACCGATGTATAACGAAGTAATATGACTCTTAATCACCTATTTCTTTGCAAATTTTGAGGAAACATCGAAACGAATAGCAAGTTTTCTCAATTGAAGACTTGTGTGCGTTGTACGCATTGTTTTCAATGCGAGAGTGATAGGATTGCTCCTTTTGAGGCTAACCGATGTATAACGAAGTAATATGACTCTTAATCACCTATTTGTTTTCATATTTTGAGGAAATAACGAAACGAATAGCAAGTTTCCTCAAATGAAGACTTGTGTGCGTTGTACGCATTGTTTTCAATGCGAGAGTGATAGGATTGCTCCTTTTGAGGTTAACCGATGTATAACGAAGTAATATGACTCTTAATCACCTATTTGTTTTCATATTTTGAGGAAATAACGAAACGAATAGCAAGTTTCCTCAAATGAAGACTTGTGTGCGTTGTACGCATTGTTTTCAATGCGAGAGTGATACGATTGCTCCATTTGAGGCTAACCGATGTATAACGAAGTCATATGACTCTTAATCACCTATTTCTTTGCAAATTTTGAGGAAACATCGAAACGAATAGCAAGTTTTCTCAATTGAAGACTTGTGTGCGTTGTACGCATTCTTTTCAATGCGAGAGTGATAGGATTGCTCCTTTTGAGGCTAACCGATGTATAACGAAGTAATATGACTCTTAATCACCTATTTGTTTTCATATTTTGAGGAAATAACGAAACGAATAGCAAGTTTCCTCAAATGAAGACTTGTGTGCGTTGTACGCATTGTTTTCAATGCGAGAGTGATAGGATTGCTCCATTTGAGGCTAACCGATGTATAACGAAGTAATATGACTCTAATTCACCTATTTCTTTGCAAATTTTGAGGAAACATCGAAACGAATAGCAAGTTTTCTCAATTGAAGACTTGTGTGCGTTGTACGCATTGTTTACAATGCGAGAGTGATAGGATTGCTCCTTTTGAGGCTAACCGATGTATAACGAAGTAATATGACTCTTAATCACCTATTTGTTTTCATATTTTGAGGAAATAACGAAACGAATAGCAAGTTTCCTCAAATGAAGACTTGTGTGCGTTGTACGCATTGTTTTCAATGCGAGAGTGATAGGATTGCTCCTTTTGAGGTTAACCGATGTATAACGAAGTAATATGACTCTTAATCACCTATTTGTTTTCATATTTTGAGGAAATAACGAAACGAATAGCAAGTTTCCTCAAATGAAGACTTGTGTGCGTTGTACGCATTGTTTTCAATGCGAGAGTGATACGATTGCTCCTTTTGAGGCTAACCGATGTATAACGAAGTAATATGACTCTTAATCACCTATTTGTTTTCATATTTTGAGGAAATAACGAAACGAATAGCAAGTTTCCTCAAATGAAGACTTGTGTGCGTTGTACGCATTGTTTTCAATGCGAGGGTGATAGGATTGTTCCATTTGAGGCTAAACGATGTATAACGAAGTAATATGACTCTAATTCACCTATTTCTTTTCAAATTTTGAGGAAACATCAAAACGAATAGCAAGTTTTCTCAATTGAAGACTTGTGTGCGTTGTACGCATTGTTTTCAATGCGAGAGTGATAGGATTGCTCCTTTTGAGGCTAACCGATGTATAACGAAGTAATATGACTCTTAATCACCTATTTGTTTTCATATTTTGAGGAAATAACGAAACGAATAGAAAGTTTCCTCAAATGAAGACTTGTGTGCGTTGTACGCATTGTTTTCAATGCGAGAGTGATACGATTGCTCCTTTTGAGGCTAACCGATGTATACCGAAGTAATGACTCTTAATCACCTATTTGTTTTCATATTTTGAGCAAATAACGAAACGAATAGCAAGTTTCCTCAAATGAAGACTTGTGTGCGTTGTACGTATTGTTTTCAATGCGAGAGTGATAGGATTGCTCCATTTGAGGCTAACCGATGTATAACGAAGTAATATGACTATAATTCACCTATTTCTTTGCAAATTTTGAGGAAACATCGAAACGAATAGCAAGTTTTCTCAATTGAAGACTTGGGTGCGTTGTACGCATTGTTTTCAATGCGAGAGTGATAGGATTGCTCCTTTTGAGGCTAACCGATGTATAACGAAGTAATATGACTCTTAATCACCTATTTGTTTTCATATTTTGAGGAAATAACGAAACGAATAGCAAGTTTCCTCAAATGAAGACTTGTGTGCGTTGTACGCATTGTTTTCAATGCGAGAGTGATAGGATTGCTCCTTTTGAGGCTAACCGATGTATAACGAAGTAATATGACTCTTAATCACCTATTTGTTTTCATATTTTGAGGAAATAACGAAACGAATAGCAAGTTTCCTCAAATGAAGACTTGTGTGCGTTGTACGCATTGTTTTCAATGCGAGAGTGATACGATTGCTCCATTTGAGGCTAACCGATGTATAACGAAGTCATATGACTCTTAATCACCTATTTCTTTGCAAATTTTGAGGAAACATCGAAACGAATAGCAAGTTTTCTCAATTGAAGACTTGTGTGCGTTGTACGCATTGTTTTCAATGCGAGAGTGATAGGATTGCTCCTTTTGAGGCTAACCGATGTATAACGAAGTAATATGACTCTTAATCACCTATTTATTTTCATATTTTGAGGAAATAACGAAACGAATAGCAAGTTTCCTCAAATGAAGACTTGTGTGCGTTGTACGCATTGTTTTCAATGCGAGAGTGATAGGATTGCTCCATTTGAGGCTAACCGATGTATAACGAAGTAATATGACTCTAATTCACCTATTTCTTTGCAAATTTTGAGGAAACATCGAAACGAATAGCAAGTTTTCTCAATTGAAGACTTGGGTGCGTTGTACGCATTGTTTTCAATGCGAGAGTGATAGGATTGCTCCTTTTGAGGCTAACCGATGTATAACGAAGTAATATGACTCTTAATCACCTATTTGTTTTCATATTTTGAGGAAATAACGAAACGAATAGCAAGTTTCCTCAAATGAAGACTTGTGTGCGTTGTACGCATTGTTTTCAATGCGAGAGTGATATGATTGCTCCATTTGAGGCTAACCGATGTATAACGAAGTAATATGACTCTAATTCACCTATTTCTTTGCAAATTTTGAGGAAACATCGAAACGAATAGCAAGTTTTCTCAATTGAAGACTTGTGTGCGTTGTACGCATTGTTTTCAATGCGAGAGTGATAGGATTGCTCCTTTTGAGGCTAACCGATGTATAACGAAGTAATATGACTCTTAATCACCTATTTGTTTTCATATTTTGAGGAAATAACGAAACGAATAGAAAGTTTCCTCAAATGAAGACTTGTGTGCGTTGTACGCATTGTTTTCAATGCGAGAGTGATACGATTGCTCCTTTTGAGGCTAACCGATGTATAACGAAGTAATATGACTCTTAATCACCTATTTGTTTTCATATTTTGAGGAAATAACGAAACGAATAGCAAGTTTCCTCAAATGAAGACTTGTGTGCGTTGTACGCATTGTTTTCAATGCGAGAGTGATAGGATTGCTCCATTTGAGGCTAACCGATGTATAACGAAGTAATATGACTATAATTCACCTATTTCTTTGCAAATTTTGAGGAAACATCGAAACGAATAGCAAGTTTTCTCAATTGAAGACTTGTGTGCGTTGTACGCATTGTTTTCAATGCGAGAGTGATAGGATTGCTCCTTTTGAGGCTAACCGATGTATAACGAAGTAATATGACTCTTAATCACCTATTTGTTTTCATATTTTGAGGAAATAACGAAACGAATAGAAAGCTTCCTCAAATGAAGACTTGTGTGCGTTGTACGCATTGTTTTCAATGCGAGAGTGATACGATTGCTCCTTTTGAGGCTAACCGATGTATAACGAAGTAATATGACTCTTAATCACCTATTTGTTTTCATATTTTGAGGAAATAACGAAACGAATAGCAAGTTTCCTCAAATGAAGACTTGTGTGCGTTGTACGCATTGTTTTCAATGCGAGAGTGATAGGATTGCTCCATTTGAGGCTAACCGATGTATAACGAAGTCATATGACTCTTAATCACCTATTTCTTTGCAAATTTTGAGGAAACATCGAAACGAATAGCAAGTTTCCTCAATTGAAGACTTGTGTGCGTTGTACGCATTCTTTTCAATGCGAGAGTGATAGGATTGCTCCCTTTGAGGCTAACCGATGTATAACGAAGTAATATGACTCTTAATCACCTATTTGTTTTCATATTTTGAGGAAATAACGAAACGAATAGCAAGTTTCCTCAAATGAAGACTTGTGTGCGTTGTACGCATTGTTTTCAATGCGAGAGTGATACGATTGCTCCATTTGAGGCTAACCGATGTATAACGAAGTAATATGACTCTTAATCACCTATTTCTTTGCAAATTTTGAGGAAACATCGAAACGAATAGCAAGTTTTCTCAATTGAAGACTTGTGTGCGTTGTACGCATTGTTTTCAATGCGAGAGTGATAGGATTGCTCCTTTTGAGGCTAACCGATGTATAACGAAGTAATATGACTCTTAATCACCTATTTGTTTTCATATTTTGAGGAAACATCGAAACGAATAGCAAGTTTTCTCAATTGAAGACTTGTGTGCGTTGTACGCATTGTTTTCAATGCGAGAGTGATAGGATTGCTCCTTTTGAGGCTAACCGATTTATAACGAAGTTATATGACTCTTAATCACCTATTTGTTTTCATATTTTGAGGAAATAACGAAACGAATAGCAAGTTTCCTCAAATGAAGACTTGTGTGCGTTGTACGCATTGTTTTCATTGCGAGAGTGATAGGATTGCTCCATTTGAGGCTAAACGATGTATAACGAAGTAATATGACTCTAATTCACCTATTTCTTTGCAAATTTTGAGGAAACATCGAAACGAATAGCAAGTTTTCTCAATTGAAGACTTGTGTGCGTTGTACGCATTGTTTTCAATGCGAGAGTGATAGGATTGCTCCTTTTGAGGCTAACCGATGTATAACGAAGTAATATGACTCTTAATCACCTATTTGTTTTCATATTTTGAGGAAATAACGAAACGAATAGCAAGTTTCCTCAAATGAAGACTTGTGTGCGTTGTACGCATTGTTTTCAATGCGAGAGTGATAGGATTGCTCCTTTTGAGGTTAACCGATGTATAACGAAGTAATATGACTCTTAATCACCTATTTGTTTGCATATTTTGAGGAAATAACGAAACGAATAGCAAGTTTCCTCAAATGAAGACTTGTGTGCGTTGCACGCATTGTTTTCAATGCGAGAGTGATACGATTGCTCCTTTTGAGGCTAACCGATGTATAACGAAGTAATATGACTCTTAATCACCTATTTGTTTGCATATTTTGAGGAAATAACGAAACGAATAGCAAGTTTCCTCAAATGAAGAGTTGTGTGCGTTGTACGCATTGTTTTCAATGCGAGAGTGATAGGATTGCTCCATTTGAGGCTAACCGATGTATAACGAAGTAATATGACTCTAATTCACCTATTTCTTTGCAAATTTTGAGGAAACATCGAAACGAATAGCAAGTTTTCTCAATTGAAGACTTGTGTGCGTTGTACGCATTGTTTTCAATGCGAGAGTGATAGGATTGCTCCTTTTGAGGCTAACCGATGTATAACGAAGTAATATGACTCTTAATCACCTATTTGTTTGCATATTTTGAGGAAATAACGAAACGAATAGCAAGTTTCCTCAAATGAAGACTTGTGTGCGTTGTACGCATTGTTTTCAATGCGAGAGTGATATGATTGCTCCATTTGAGGCTAACCGATGTATAACGAAGTAATATGACTCTAATTCACCTATTTCTTTGCAAATTTTGAGGAAACATCGAAACGAATAGAAGTTTTCTCAATTGAAGACTTGTGTGCGTTGTACGCATTGTTTTCAATGCGAGAGTGATAGGATTGCTCCTTTTGAGGCTAACCGATGTATAACGAAGTAATATGACTCTTAATCACCTATTTGTTTGCATATTTTGAGGAAATAACGAAACGAATAGAAAGTTTCCTCAAATGAAGACTTGTGTGCGTTGTACGCATTGTTTTCAATGCGAGAGTGATACGATTGCTCCTTTTGAGGCTAACCGATGTATAACGAAGTAATATGACTCTTAATCACCTATTTGTTTTCATATTTTGAGGAAATAACGAAACGAATAGCAAGTTTCCTCAAATGAAGACTTGTGTGCGTTGTACGTATTGTTTTCAATGCGAGAGTGATAGGATTGCTCCATTTGAGGCTAACCGATGTATAACGAAGTAATATGACTATAATTCACCTATTTCTTTGCAAATTTTGAGGAAACATCGAAACGAATAGCAAGTTTTCTCAATTGAAGACTTGTGTGCGTTGTACGCATTGTTTTCAATGCGAGAGTGATAGGATTGCTCCTTTTGAGGCTAACCGATGTATAACGAAGTAATATGACTCTTAATCACCTATTTGTTTTCATATTTTGAGGAAATAACGAAACGAATAGAAAGTTTCCTCAAATGAAGACTTGTGTGCGTTGTACGCATTGTTTTCAATGCGAGAGTGATACGATTGCTCCTTTTGAGGCTAACCGATGTATAACGAAGTAATATGACTCTTAATCACCTATTTGTTTTCATATTTTGAGGAAATAACGAAACGAATAGCAAGTTTCCTCAAATGAAGACTTGTGTGCGTTGTACGCATTGTTTTCAATGCGAGAGTGATAGGATTGCTCCATTTGAGGCTAACCGATGTATAACGAAGTCATATGACTCTTAATCACCTATTTCTTTGCAAATTTTGAGGAAACATCGAAACGAATAGCAAGTTTTCTCAATTGAAGACTTGTGTGCGTTGTACGCATTCTTTTCAATGCGAGAGTGATAGGATTGCTCCCTTTGAGGCTAACCGATGTATAACGAAGTAATATGACTCTTAATCACCTATTTGTTTTCATATTTTGAGGAAATAACGAAACGAATAGCACGTTTCCTCAAATGAAGACTTGTGTGCGTTGTACGCATTGTTTTCAATGCGAGAGTGATACGATTGCTCCATTTGAGGCTAACCGATGTATAACGAAGTAATATGACTCTTAATCACCTATTTCTTTGCAAATTTTGAGGAAACATCGAAACGAATAGCAAGTTTTCTCAATTGAAGACTTGTGTGCGTTGTACGCATTGTTTTCAATGCGAGAGTGATAGGATTGCTCCTTTTGAGGCTAACCGATGTATAACGAAGTAATATGACTCTTAATCACCTATTTGTTTTCATATTTTGAGGAAATAACGAAACGAATAGCAAGTTTCCTCAAATGAAGACTTGTGTGCGTTGTACGCATTGTTTTCAATGCGAGAGTGATACGATTGCTCCATTTGAGGCTAACCGATGTATAACGAAGTAATATGACTCTTAATCACCTATTTCTTTGCAAATTTTGAGGAAACATCGAAACGAATAGCAAGTTTTCTCAATTGAAGACTTGTGTGCGTTGTACGCATTGTTTTCAATGCGAGAGTGATAGGATTGCTCCTTTTGAGGCTAACCGATTTATAACGAAGTTATATGACTCTTAATCACCTACTTGTTTTCATATTTTGAGGAAATAACGAAACGAATAGCAAGTTTCCTCAAATGAAGACTTGTGTGCGTTGTACGCATTGTTTTCATTGCGAGAGTGATAGGATTGCTCCATTTGAGGCTAAACGATGTATAACGAAGTAATATGACTCTAATTCACCTATTTCTTTGCAAATTTTGAGGAAACATCGAAACGAATAGCAAGTTTTCTCAATTGAAGACTTGTGTGCGTTGTACGCATTGTTTTCAATGCGAGAGTGATAGGATTGCTCCTTTTGAGGCTAACCGATGTATAACGAAGTAATATGACTCTTAATCACCTATTTGTTTTCATATTTTGAGGAAATAACGAAACGAATAGCAAGTTTCCTCAAATGAAGACTTGTGTGCGTTGTACGCATTGTTTTCAATGCGAGAGTGATAGGATTGCTCCTTTTGAGGTTAACCGATGTATAACGAAGTAATATGACTCTTAATCACCTATTTGTTTGCATATTTTGAGGAAATAACGAAACGAATAGCAAGTTTCCTCAAATGAAGACTTGTGTGCGTTGCACGCATTGTTTTCAATGCGAGAGTGATAGGATTGCTCCTTTTGAGGCTAACCGATGTATAACGAAGTAATATGACTCTTAATCACCTATTTGTTTGCATATTTTGAGGAAATAACGAAACGAATAGCAAGTTTCCTCAAATGAAGAGTTGTGTGCGTTGTACGCATTGTTTTCAATGCGAGAGTGATAGGATTGCTCCATTTGAGGCTAACCGATGTATAACGAAGTAATATGACTCTAATTCACCTATTTCTTTGCAAATTTTGAGGAAACATCGAAACGAATAGCAAGTTTTCTCAATTGAAGACTTGTGTGCGTTGTACGCATTGTTTTCAATGCGAGAGTGATAGGATTGCTCCTTTTGAGGCTAACCGATGTATAACGAAGTAATATGACTCTTAATCACCTATTTGTTTGCATATTTTGAGGAAATAACGAAACGAATAGCAAGTTTCCTCAAATGAAGACTTGTGTGCGTTGTACGCATTGTTTTCAATGCGAGAGTGATATGATTGCTCCATTTGAGGCTAACCGATGTATAACGAAGTAATATGACTCTAATTCACCTATTTCTTTGCAAATTTTGAGGAAACATCGAAACGAATAGAAGGTTTCCTCAATTGAAAACTTGTGTGCGTTGTACGCATTGTTTTCAATGCGAGAGTGATAGGATTGCTCCTTTTGAGGCTAACCGATGTATAACGAAGTAATATGACTCTTAATCACCTATTTGTTTTCATATTTTGAGGAAATAACGAAACGAATAGAAAGTTTCCTCAAATGAAGACTTGTGTGCGTTGTACGCATTGTTTTCAATGCGAGAGTGATACGATTGCTCCTTTTGAGGCTAACCGATGTATAACGAAGTAATATGACTCTTAATCACCTATTTGTTTTCATATTTTGAGGAAATAACGAAACGAATAGCAAGTTTCCTCAAATGAAGACTTGTGTGCGTTGTACGTATTGTTTTCAATGCGAGAGTGATAGGATTGCTCCATTTGAGGCTAACCGATGTATAACGAAGTAATATGACTATAATTCACCTATTTCTTTGCAAATTTTGAGGAAACATCGAAACGAATAGCAAGTTTTCTCAATTGAAGACTTGTGTGCGTTGTACGCATTGTTTTCAATGCGAGAGTGATAGGATTGCTCCTTTTGAGGCTAACCGATGTATAACGAAGTAATATGACTCTTAATCACCTATTTGTTTTCATATTTTGAGGAAATAACGAAACGAATAGAAAGTTTCCTCAAATGAAGACTTGTGTGCGTTGTACGCATTGTTTTCAATGCGAGAGTGATACGATTGCTCCTTTTGAGGCTAACCGATGTATAACGAAGTAATATGACTCTTAATCACCTATTTGTTTTCATATTTTGAGGAAATAACGAAACGAATAGCAAGTTTCCTCAAATGAAGACTTGTGTGCGTTGTACGCATTGTTTTCAATGCGAGAGTGATAGGATTGCTCCATTTGAGGCTAACCGATGTATAACGAAGTCATATGACTCTTAATCACCTATTTCTTTGCAAATTTTGAGGAAACATCGAAACGAATAGCAAGTTTTCTCAATTGAAGACTTGTGTGCGTTGTACGCATTGTTTTCAATGCGAGAGTGATAGGATTGCTCCCTTTGAGGCTAACCGATGTATAACGAAGTAATATGACTCTTAATCACCTATTTGTTTTCATATTTTGAGGAAATAACGAAACGAATAGCACGTTTCCTCAAATGAAGACTTGTGTGCGTTGTACGCATTGTTTTTCAATGCGAGAGTGATACGATTGCTCCATTTGAGGCTAACCGATGTATAACGAAGTAATATGACTCTTAATCACCTATTTCTTTGCAAATTTTGAGGAAACATCGAAACGAATAGCAAGTTTTCTCAATTGAAGACTTGTGTGCGTTGTACGCATTGTTTTCAATGCGAGAGTGATAGGATTGCTCCTTTTGAGGCTAACCGATGTATAACGAAGTAATATGACTCTTAATCACCTATTTGTTTTCATATTTTGAGGAAATAACGAAACGAATAGCAAGTTTCCTCAAATGAAGACTTGTGTGCGTTGTACGCATTGTTTTCAATGCAGAGTGATACGATTGCTCCATTTGAGGCTAACCGATGTATAACGAAGTAATATGACTCTTAATCACCTATTTCTTTGCAAATTTTGAGGAAACATCGAAACGAATAGCAAGTTTTCTCAATTGAAGACTTGTGTGCGTTGTACGCATTGTTTTCAAGGCGAGAGTGATAGGATTGCTCCTTTTGAGGCTAACCGATTTATAACGAAGTTATATGACTCTTAATCACCTACTTGTTTTCATATTTTGAGGAAATAACGAAACGAATAGCAAGTTTCCTCAAATGAAGACTTGTGTGCGTTGTACGCATTGTTTTCATTGCGAGAGTGATAGGATTGCTCCATTTGAGGCTAAACGATGTATAACGAAGTAATATGACTCTAATTCACCTATTTCTTTGCAAATTTTGAGGAAACATCGAAACGAATAGCAAGTTTTCTCAATTGAAGACTTGTGTGCGTTGTACGCATTGTTTTCAATGCGAGAGTGATAGGATTGCTCCTTTTGAGGCTAACCGATGTATAACGAAGTAATATGACTCTTAATCACCTATTTGTTTTCATATTTTGAGGAAATAACGAAACGAATAGCAAGTTTCCTCAAATGAAGACTTGTGTGCGTTGTACGCATTGTTTTCAATGCGAGAGTGATAGGATTGCTCCTTTTGAGGTTAACCGATGTATAACGAAGTAATATGACTCTTAATCACCTATTTGTTTTCATATTTTGAGGAAATAACGAAACGAATAGCAAGTTTCCTCAAATGAAGACTTGTGTGCGTTGCACGCATTGTTTTCAATGCGAGAGTGATAGGATTGCTCCTTTTGAGGCTAACCGATGTATAACGAAGTAATATGACTCTTAATCACCTATTTGTTTTCATATTTTGAGGAAATAACGAAACGAATAGCAAGTTTCCTCAAATGAAGAGTTGTGTGCGTTGTACGCATTGTTTTCAATGCGAGAGTGATAGGATTGCTCCATTTGAGGCTAACCGATGTATAACGAAGTAATATGACTCTTAATCACCTATTTCTTTTCAAATTTTGAGGAAACATCGAAACGAATAGCAAGTTTTCTCAATTGAAGACTTGTGTGCGTTGTACGCATTGTTTTCAATGCGAGAGTGATAGGATTGCTCCTTTTGAGGCTAACCGATGTATAACGAAGTAATATGACTCTTAATCACCTATTTGTTTTTATATTTTGAGGAAATAACGAAACGAATAGCAAGTTTCCTCAAATGAAGACTTGTGTGCGTTGTACGCATTGTTTTCAATGCGAGAGTGATACGATTGCTCCATTTGAGGCTAACCGATGTATAACGAAGTAATATGACTCTAATTCACCTATTTCTTTGCAAATTTTGAGGAAACATCGAAACGAATAGCAAATTTTCTCAATTGAAGACTTGTGTGCGTTGTACGCATTGTTTTCAATGCGAGAGTGATAGGATTGCTCCTTTTGAGGCTAACCGATGTATAACGAAGTAATATGACTCTTAATCACCTATTTGTTTTCATATTTTGAGGAAATAACGAAACGAATAGCAAGTTTCCTCAAATGAAGACTTGTGTGCGTTGTACGCATTGTTTTCAATGCGAGGGTGATAGGATTGTTCCATTTGAGGCTAAACGATGTATAACGAAGTAATATGACTCTAATTCACCTATTTCTTTGCAAATTTTGAGGAAACATCGAAACGAATAGCAAGTTTTCTCAATTGAAGACTTGTGTGCGTTGTACGCATTGTTTTCAATGCGAGAGTGATAGGATTGCTCCTTTTGAGGCTAACCGATGTATAACGAAGTAATATGACTCTTAATCACCTATTTGTTTTCATATTTTGAGGAAATAACAAAACAAATAGAAAGTTTCCTCAAATGAAGACTTGTGTGCGTTGTACGCATTGTTTTCAATGCGAGAGTGATACGATTGCTCCTTTTGAGGCTAACCGATGTATAACGAAGTAATATGACTCTTAATCACCTATTTGTTTTCATATTTTGAGGAAATAACGAAACGAATAGCAAGTTTCCTCAAATGAAGACTTGTGTGCGTTGTACGTATTGTTTTCAATGCGAGAGTGATAGGATTGCTCCATTTGAGGCTAATCGATGTATAACGAAGTAATATGACTATAATTCACCTATTTCTTTGCAAATTTTGAGGAAACATCGAAACGAATAGCAAGTTTTCTCAATTGAAGACTTGTGTGCGTTGTACGCATTGTTTTCAATGCGAGAGTGATAGGATTGCTCCTTTTGAGGCTAACCGATGTATAACGAAGTAATATGACTCTTAATCACCTATTTGTTTTCATATTTTGAGGAAATAACGAAACGAATAGAAAGTTTCCTCAAATGAAGACTTGTGTGCGTTGTACGCATTGTTTTCAATGCGAGAGTGATACGATTGCTCCTTTTGAGGCTAACCGATGTATAACGAAGTAATATGACTCTTAATCACCTATTTGTTTTCATATTTTGAGGAAATAACGAAACGAATAGCAAGTTTCCTCAAATGAAGACTTGTGTGCGTTGTACGCATTGTTTTCAATGCGAGAGTGATAGAATTGCTCCATTTGAGGCTAACCGATGTATAACGAAGTAATATGACTCTTAATCACCTATTTCTTTGCAAATTTTGAGGAAACATTGAAACGAATAGCAAGTTTTCTCAATTGAAGACTTGTGTGCGTTGTACGCATTCTTTTCAATGCGAGAGTGATAGGATTGCTCCTTTTGAGGCTAACCGATGTATAACGAAGTAATATGACTCTTAATCACCTATTTGTTTTCATATTTTGAGGAAATAACGAAACGAATAGCAAGTTTCCTCAAATGAAGACTTGTGTGCGTTGTACGCATTGTTTTCAATGCGAGAGTGATAGGATTGCTCCATTTGAGGCTAACCGATGTATAACGAAGTAATATGACTCTAATTCACCTATTTCTTTGCAAATTTTGAGGAAACATCGAAACGAATAGCAAGTTTCCTCAATTGAAGACTTGTGTGCGTTGTACGCATTGTTTTCAATGCGAGAGTGATAGGATTGCTCCTTTTGAGGCTAACCGATGTATAACGAAGTAATATGACTCTTAATCACCTATTTGTTTTCATATTTTGAGGAAATAACGAAACGAATAGCAAGTTTCCTCAAATGAAGACTTGTGTGCGTTGTACGCATTGTTTTCAATGCGAGAGTGATACGATTGCTCCTTTTGAGGCTAACCGATGTATAACGAAGTAATATGACTCTAATTCACCTATTTCTTTGCAAATTTTGAGGAAACATCGAAACGAATAGCAAGTTTTCTCAATTGAAGACTTGTGTGCGTTGTACGCATTGTTTTCAATGCGAGAGTGATAGGATTGCTCCTTTTGAGGCTATCCGATGTATAACGAAGTAATATGACTCTTAATCACCTATTTGTTTTCATATTTTGAGGAAATAACGAAACGAATAGCAAGTTTCCTCAAATGAAGACTTGTGTGCGTTGTACGCATTGTTTTCAATGCGAGAGTGATACGATTTCTCCTTTTGAGGCTAACCGATGTATAACGAAGTAATATGACTCTTAACCACCTATTTGTTTTCATATTTTGAGGAAATAACGAAACGAATAGCAAGTTTCCTCAAATGAAGACTTGTGTGCGTTGTACGCATTGTTTTCAATGCGAGAGTGATAGGATTGCTCCATTTGAGGCTAACCGATGTATAACGAAGTAATATGACTCTTAATCGCCTATTTCTTTGCAAATTTTGAGGAAACATCGAAACGAATAGCAAGTTTTCTCAATTGAAGACTTGTGTGCGTTGTACGCATTGTTTTCAATGCGAGAGTGATAGGATTGCTCCTTTTGACGCTAACCGATGTATAACGAAGTAATATGACTCTTAATCACCTATTTGTTTTCATATTTTGAGGAAATAACTAAACGAATAGCAAGTTTCCTCAAATGAAGACTTGTGTGCGTTGTACGCATTGTTTTCAATGCGAGAGTGATAGGATTGCTCCATTTGAGGCTAACCGATGTATAACGAAGTAATATGACTCTAATTCACCTATTTCTTTGCAAATTTTTAGGAAACATCGAAACGAATAGCAAGTTTTCTCAATTGAAGACTTGTGTGCGTTGTACGCATTGTTTTCAATGCGAGAGTGATCGGATTGCTCATTTTGAGGCTAACCGATGTATAACGAAGTAATATGACTCTTAATCACCTATTTGTTTTCATATTTTGAGGAAATAACGAAACGAATAGCAAGTTTCCTCAAATGAAGACTTGTGTGCGTTGTACGCATTGTTTTCAATGCGAGAGTGATAGGATTGCTCCATTTGAGGCTAACCGATGTATAACGAAGTAATATGACTCTTAATCACCTATTTGTTTTCATATTTTGAGGAAATAACGAAACGAATAGCAAGTTTCCTCAAATGAAGACTTGTGTGCGTTGTACGCATTGTTTTCAATGCGAGAGTGAGAGGATTGTTCCATTTGAGGCTAAACGATGTATAACGAAGTAATATGACTCTAATTCACCTATTTCTTTGCAAATTTTGAGGAAACATCGAAACGAATAGCATGTTTTCTCAATTGAAGACTTGTGTGCGTTGTACACATTGTTTTCAATGCGAGAGTGATAGGATTGCTCCTTTTGAGGCTAACCGATGTATAACGAAGTAATATGACTCTTAATCACCTATTTGTTTTCATATTTTGAGGAAATAACGAAACGAATAGAAAGTTTCCTCAAATGAAGACTTGTGTGCGTTGTACGCATTGTTTTCAATGCGAGAGTGATACGATTGCTCCTTTTGAGGCTAACCGATGTATAACGAAGTAATATGACTCTTAATCACCTATTTGTTTTCATATTTTGAGGAAATAACGAAACGAATAGCAAGTTTCCTCAAATGAAGACTTGTGTGCGTTGTACGCATTGTTTTCAATGCGAGAGTGATAGGATTGCTCCTTTTGAGGTTAACCGATGTATAACGAAGTAATATGACTCTTAATCACCTATTTGTTTTCATATTTTGAGGAAATAACGAAACGAATAGAAAGTTTCCTCAAATGAAGACTTGTGTGCGTTGTACGCATTGTTTTCAATGCGAGAGTGATACGATTGCTCCTTTTGAGGCTAACCGATGTATAACGAAGTAATATGACTCTTAATCACCTATTTGTTTTCATATTTTGAGGAAATAACAAAACGAATAGCAAGTTTCCTCAAATGAAGAGTTGTGTGCGTTGTACGCATTGTTTTCAATGCGAGAGTGATAGGATTGCTCCATTTGAGGCTAACCGATGTATAACGAAGTAATATGACTCTTAATCACCTATTTCTTTTCAAATTTTGAGGAAACATCGAAACGAATAGCAAGTTTTCTCAATTGAAGACTTGTGTGCGTTGTACGCATTGTTTTCAATGCGAGAGTGATAGGATTGCACCTTTTGAGGCTAACCGATGTTTAACGAAGTAATATGACTCTTAATCACCTATTTGTTTTCATATTTTGAGGAAATAACGAAACGAATAGCAAGTTTCCTCAAATGAAGACTTGTGTGCGTTGTACGCATTGTTTTCAATGCGAGAGTGATAGGATTGCTCCATTTGAGGCTAACCGATGTATAACGAAGTAATATGACTCTAATTCACCTATTTCTTTGCAAATTTTGAGGAAACATCGAAACGAATAGCAAGTTTTCTCAATTGAAGACTTGTGTGCGTTGTACGCATTGTTTTCAATGCGAGAGTGACAGGATTGCTCCTTTTGAGGCTGACCGATTTATAACGAAGTTATATGACTCTTAATCACCTATTTGTTTTCATATTTTGAGGAAATAACGAAACGAATAGCAAGTTTCCTCAAATGAAGACTTGTGTGCGTTGTACGCATTGTTTTCATTGCGAGAGTGATAGGATTGCTCCATTTGAGGCTAAACGATGTATAACGAAGTAATATGACTCTAATTCACCTATTTCTTTGCAAATTTTGAGGAAACATCGAAACGAATAGCAAGTTTTCTCAATTGAAGACTTGTGTGCGTTGTACGCATTGTTTTCAATGCGAGAGTGATAGGATTGCTCCTTTTGAGGCTAACCGATGTATAACGAAGTAATATGACTCTTAATCACCTATTTGTTTTCATATTTTGAGGAAATAACGAAACGAATAGCAAGTTTCCTCAAATGAAGACTTGTGTGCGTTGTACGCATTGTTTTCAATGCGAGAGTGATAGGATTGCTCCTTTTGAGGTTAACCGATGTATAACGAAGTAATATGACTCTTAATCACCTATTTGTTTTCATATTTTGAGGAAATAACGAAACGAATAGAAAGTTTCCTCAAATGAAGACTTGTGTGCGTTGTACGCATTGTTTTCAATGCGAGAGTGATACGATTGCTCCTTTTGAGGCTAACCGATGTATAACGAAGTAATATGACTCTTAATCACCTATTTGTTTTCATATTTTGAGGAAATAACGAAACGAATAGCAAGTTTCCTCAAATGAAGAGTTGTGTGCGTTGTACGCATTGTTTTCAATGCGAGAGTGATAGGATTGCTCCATTTGAGGCTAACCGATGTATAACGAAGTAATATGACTCTTAATCACCTATTTCTTTTCAAATTTTGAGGAAACATCGAAACGAATAGCAAGTTTTCTCAATTGAAGACTTGTGTGCGTTGTACGCATTGTTTTCAATGCGAGAGCGATAGGATTGCTCCTTTTGAGGCTAACCGATGTATAACGAAGTAATATGACTCTTAATCACCTATTTGTTTTCATATTTTGAGGAAATAACGAAACGAATAGCAAGTTTCCTCAAATGAAGACTTGTGTGCGTTGTACGCATTGTTTTCAATGCGAGAGTGATAGGATTGCTCCATTTGAGGCTAACCGATGTATAACGAAGTAATATGACTCTAATTCACCTATTTCTTTGCAAATTTTGAGGAAACATCGAAACGAATAGCAAGTTTTCTCAATTGAAGACTTGTGTGCGTTGTACGCATTGTTTTCAATGCGAGAGTGATAGGATTGCTCCTTTTGAGGCTAACCGATTTATAACGAAGTTATATGACTCTTAATCACCTATTTGTTTTCATATTTTGAGGAAATAACGAAACGAATAGCAAGTTTCCTCAAATGAAGACTTGTGTGCGTTGTACGCATTGTTTTCATTGCGAGAGTGATAGGATTGCTCCATTTGAGGCTAAACGATGTATAACGAAGTAATATGACTCTAATTCACCTATTTCTTTGCAAATTTTGAGGAAACATCGAAACGAATAGCAAGTTTTCTCAATTGAAGACTTGTGTGCGTTGTACGCATTGTTTTCAATGCGAGAGTGATAGGATTGCTCCTTTTGAGGCTAACCGATGTATAACGAAGTAATATGACTCTTAATCACCTATTTGTTTTCATATTTTGAGGAAATAACGAAACGAATAGCAAGTTTCCTCAAATGAAGACTTGTGTGCGTTGTACGCATTGTTTTCAATGCGAGAGTGATAGGATTGCTCCATTTGAGGCTAACCGATGTATAACGAAGTAATATGACTCTAATTCACCTATTTCTTTGCAAATTTTGAGGAAACATCGAAACGAATAGCAAGTTTTCTCAATTGAAGACTTGTGTGCGTTGTATGCATTGTTTTCAATGCGAGAGTGATAGGATTGCTCCTTTTGAGGCTAACCGATTTATAACGAAGTTATATGACTCTTAATCACCTATTTGTTTTCATATTTTGAGGAAATAACGAAACGAATAGCAAGTTTCCTCAAATGAAGACTTGTGTGCGTTGTACGCATTGTTTTCAATGCGAGAGTGATAGGATTGCTCCTTTTGAGGCTAACCGATTTATAACGAAGTTATATGACTCTTAATCACCTATTTGTTTTCATATTTTGAGGAAATAACGAAACGAATAGCAAGTTTTCTCAATTGAAGACTTGTGTGCGTTGTACGCATTGTTTTCAATGCGAGAGTGATAGGATTGCTCCTTTTGAGGCTAACCGATGTATAACGAAGTAATATGACTCTTAATCACCTATTTGTTTTCATATTTTGAGGAAATAACGAAACGAATAGCAAGTTTCCTCAAATGAAGACTTGTGTGCGTTGTACGCATTGTTTTCAATGCGAGAGTGATAGGATTGCTCCATTTGAGGCTAACCGATGTATAACGAAGTAATATGACTCTAATTCACCTATTTCTTTGCAAATTTTGAGGAAACATCGAAACGAATAGCAAGTTTTCTCAATTGAAGACTTGTGTGCGTTGTAAGCATTGTTTTCAATGCGAGAGTGATAGGATTGCTCCTTTTGAGGCTAACCGATTTATAACGAAGTTATATGACTCTTAATCACCTATTTGTTTTCATATTTTGAGGAAATAACGAAACGAATAGCAAGTTTCCTCAAATGAAGACTTGTGTGCGTTGTACGCATTGTTTTCATTGCGAGAGTGATAGGATTGCTCCATTTGAGGCTAAACGATGTATAACGAAGTAATATGACTCTAATTCACCTATTTCTTTGCAAATTTTGAGGAAACATCGAAACGAATAGCAAGTTTTCTCAATTGAAGACTTGTGTGCGTTGTACGCATTGTTTTCAATGCGAGAGTGATAGGATTGCTCCTTTTGAGGCTAACCGATGTATAACGAAGTAATATGACTCTTAATCACCTATTTGTTTTCATATTTTGAGGAAATAACGAAACGAATAGCAAGTTTCCTCAAATGAAGACTTGTGTGCGTTGTACGCATTGTTTTCAATGCGAGAGTGATAGGATTGCTCCTTTTGAGGTTAACCGATGTATAACGAAGTAATATGACTCTTAATCACCTATTTGTTTTCATATTTTGAGGAAATAACGAAACGAATAGAAAGTTTCCTCAAATGAAGACTTGTGTGCGTTGTACGCATTGTTTTCAATGCGAGAGTGATACGATTGCTCCTTTTGAGGCTAACCGATGTATAACGAAGTAATATGACTCTTAATCACCTATTTGTTTTCATATTTTGAGGAAATAACGAAACGAATAGCAAGTTTCCTCAAATGAAGAGTTGTGTGCGTTGTACGCATTGTTTTCAATGCGAGAGTGATAGGATTGCTCCATTTGAGGCTAACCGATGTATAACGAAGTAATATGACTCTTAATCACCTATTTCTTTTCAAATTTTGAGGAAACATCGAAACGAATAGCAAGTTTTCTCAATTGAAGACTTGTGTGCGTTGTACGCATTGTTTTCAATGCGAGAGCGATAGGATTGCTCCTTTTGAGGCTAACCGATGTATAACGAAGTAATATGACTCTTAATCACCTATTTGTTTTCATATTTTGAGGAAATAACGAAACGAATAGCAAGTTTCCTCAAATGAAGACTTGTGTGCGTTGTACGCATTGTTTTCAATGCGAGAGTGATAGGATTGCTCCATTTGAGGCTAACCGATGTATAACGAAGTAATATGACTCTAATTCACCTATTTCTTTGCAAATTTTGAGGAAACATCGAAACGAATAGCAAGTTTTCTCAATTGAAGACTTGTGTGCGTTGTACGCATTGTTTTCAATGCGAGAGTGATAGGATTGCTCCTTTTGAGGCTAACCGATTTATAACGAAGTTATATGACTCTTAATCACCTATTTGTTTTCATATTTTGAGGAAATAACGAAACGAATAGCAAGTTTCCTCAAATGAAGACTTGTGTGCGTTGTACGCATTGTTTTCATTGCGAGAGTGATAGGATTGCTCCATTTGAGGCTAAACGATGTATAACGAAGTAATATGACTCTAATTCACCTATTTCTTTGCAAATTTTGAGGAAACATCGAAACGAATAGCAAGTTTTCTCAATTGAAGACTTGTGTGCGTTGTACGCATTGTTTTCAATGCGAGAGTGATAGGATTGCTCCTTTTGAGGCTAACCGATGTATAACGAAGTAATATGACTCTTAATCACCTATTTGTTTTCATATTTTGAGGAAATAACGAAACGAATAGCAAGTTTCCTCAAATGAAGACTTGTGTGCGTTGTACGCATTGTTTTCAATGCGAGAGTGATAGGATTGCTCCATTTGAGGCTAACCGATGTATAACGAAGTAATATGACTCTAATTCACCTATTTCTTTGCAAATTTTGAGGAAACATCGAAACGAATAGCAAGTTTTCTCAATTGAAGACTTGTGTGCGTTGTATGCATTGTTTTCAATGCGAGAGTGATAGGATTGCTCCTTTTGAGGCTAACCGATTTATAACGAAGTTATATGACTCTTAATCACCTATTTGTTTTCATATTTTGAGGAAATAACGAAACGAATAGCAAGTTTCCTCAAATGAAGACTTGTGTGCGTTGTACGCATTGTTTTCAATGCGAGAGTGATAGGATTGCTCCTTTTGAGGCTAACCGATTTAAAACGAAGTTATATGACTCTTAATCACCTATTTGTTTTCATATTTTGAGGAAATAACGAAACGAATAGCAAGTTTTCTCAATTGAAGACTTGTGTGCGTTGTACGCATTGTTTTCAATGCGAGAGTGATAGGATTGCTCCTTTTGAGGCTAACCGATGTATAACGAAGTAATATGACTCTTAATCACCTATTTGTTTTCATATTTTGAGGAAATAACGAAACGAATAGCAAGTTTCCTCAAATGAAGACTTGTGTGCGTTGTACGCATTGTTTTCAATGCGAGAGTGATAGGATTGCTCCATTTGAGGCTAACCGATGTATAACGAAGTAATATGACTCTAATTCACCTATTTCTTTGCAAATTTTGAGGAAACATCGAAACGAATAGCAAGTTTTCTCAATTGAAGACTTGTGTGCGTTGTAAGCATTGTTTTCAATGCGAGAGTGATAGGATTGCTCCTTTTGAGGCTAACCGATTTATAACGAAGTTATATGACTCTTAATCACCTATTTGTTTTCATATTTTGAGGAAATAACGAAACGAATAGCAAGTTTCCTCAAATGAAGACTTGTGTGCGTTGTACGCATTGTTTTCAATGCGAGAGTGATACGATTGCTCCTTTTGAGGCTAACCGATGTATAACGAAGTAATATGACTCTTAATCACCTATTAGTTTTCATATTTTGAGGAAATAACGAAACGAATAGCAAGTTTCCTCAAATGAAGACTTGTGTGCGTTGTACGCATTGTTTTCAATGCGAGAGTGATAGGATTGCTCGTTTTGAGGTTAACCGATGTATAACGAAGTAATATGACTCTTAATCACCTATTTGTTTTCATATTTTGAGGAAATAACGAAACGAATAGAAAGTTTCCTCAAATGAAGACTTGTGTGCGTTGTACGCATTGTTTTCAATGCGAGAGTGATACGATTGCTCCTTTTGAGGCTAACCGATGTATAACGAAGTAATATGACTCTTAATCACCTATTTGTTTTCATATTTTGAGGAAATAACGAAACGAATAGCAAGTTTCCTCAAATGAAGACTTGTGTGCGTTGTACGCATTGTTTTCAATGCGAGAGTGATAGGATTGCTCCATTTGAGGCTAACCGATGTATAACGAAGTAATATGACTCTTAATCACCTATTTCTTTTCAAATTTTGAGGAAACATCGAAACGAATAGCAAGTTTTCTCAATTGAAGACTTGTGTGCGTTGTACGCATTGTTTTCAATGCGAGAGTGATAGGATTGCTCCTTTTGAGGCTAACCGATGTATAACGAAGTAATATGACTCTTAATCACCTATTTGTTTTCATATTTTGAGGAAATAACGAAACGAATAGCAAGTTTCCTCAAATGAAGACTTGTGTGCGTTGTACGCATTGTTTTCAATGCGAGAGTGATACGATTGCTCCTTTTGAGGCTAACTGATGTATAACGAAGTAATATGACTCTTAATCACCTATTTGTTTTCATATTTTGAGGAAATAACGAAACGAATAGCAAGTTTCCTCAATTGAAGACTTGTGTGCGTTGTACGCATTGTTTTCAATGCGAGAGTGATAGGATTGCTCCATATGAGGCTAACCGATGTATAACGAAGTAATATGACTCTTAATCACCTATTTGTTTTCATATTTTGAGGAAATAACGAAACGAATAGCAAGTTTCCTCAAATGAAGACTTGTGTGCGTTGTACGCATTGTTTTCAATGCGAGAGTGATAGGATTGCTCCATTTGAGGCTAACCGATGTATAACGAAGTAATATGACTCTAATTCACCTATTTATTTGCAAATTTTTACGAAACATCGAAACGAATAGCAAGTTTTCTCAATTGAAGACTTGTGTGCGTTGTACGCATTGTTTTCAATGCGAGAGTTATAGGATTGCTCCTTTTGAGGCTAACCGATGTATAACGAAGTAATATGACTCTTAATCACCTATTTGTTTTCATATTTTGAGGAAATAACGAAACGAATAGCAAGTTTCCTCAATTGAAGACTTGTGTGCGTTGTACGCATTGTTTTCAATGCGAGAGTGATAGGATTGCTCCATTTGAGGCTAACCGATGTATAACGAAGTAATATGACTCTTAATCACCTATTTGTTTTCATATTTTGAGGAAATAACGAAACGAATAGCAAGTTTCCTCAAATGAAGACTTGTGTGCGTTGTACGCATTGTTTTCAATGCGAGAGTGAGAGGATTGTTCCATTTGAGGCTAAACGATGTATAACGAAGTAATATGACTCTAATTCACCTATTTCTTTGCAAATTTTAAGGAAACATCGAAACGAATAGCAAGTTTTCTCAATTGAAGACTTGTGTGCGTTGTACGCATTGTTTTCAATGCGAGAGTGATAGGATTGCTCCTTTTGAGGCTAACCGATGTATAACGAAGTAATATGACTCTTAATCACCTATTTGTTTTCATATTTTGAGGAAATAACGAAACGAATAGAAAGTTTCCTCAAATGAAGACTTGTGTGCGTTGTACGCATTGTTTTCAATGCGAGAGTGATACGATTGCTCCTTTTGAGGCTAACCGATGTATAACGAAGTAATATGACTCTTAATCACCTATTTGTTTTCACATTTTGAGGAAATAACGAAACGACTAGCAAGTTTCCTCAAATGAAGACTTGTGTGCGTTGTACGCATTGTTTTCAATGCGAGAGTGATAGGATTGCTCCATTTGAGGCTAACCGATGTATAACGAAGTAATATGACTCTTAATCACCTATTTGTTTTCATATTTTGAGGAAATAACGAAACGAATAGAAAGTTTCCTCAAATGAAGACTTGTGTGCGTTGTACGCATTGTTTTCAATGCGAGAGTGATACGATTGCTCCTTTTGAGGCTAACCGATGTATAACGAAGTAATATGACTCTTAATCACCTATTTGTTTTCACATTTTGAGGAAATAACGAAACGACTAGCAAGTTTCCTCAAATGAAGACTTGTGTGCGTTGTACGCATTGTTTTCAATGCGAGAGTGATAGGATTGCTCCATTTGAGGCTAACCGATGTATAACGAAGTAATATGACTCTTAATCACCTATTTCTTTGCAAATTTTGAGGAAACATCGAAACGAATAGCAAGTTTTCTCAATTGAAGACTTGTGTGCGTTGTACGCATTGTTTTCAATGCGAGAGTGATAGGATTGCTCATTTTGAGGCTAACCGATGTATAACGAAGTAATATGACTCTTAATCACCTATTTGTTTTCATATTTTGAGGAAATAACGAAACGAATAGCAAGTTTCCTCAAATGAAGACTTGTGTGCGTTGTACGCATTGTTTTCAATGCGAGAGTGATAGGATTGCTCCATTTGAGGCTAACCGATGTATAACGAAGTAATATGACTCTAATTCACCTATTTCTTTGCAAATTTTGAGGAAACATCGAAACGAATAGCAAGTTTTCTCAATTGAAGACTTGTGTGCGTTGTACGCATTGTTTTCAATGCGAGAGTGATAGGATTGCACCTTTTGAGGCTAACCGATGTATAACGAAGTAATATGACTCTTAATCACCTATTTGTTTTCATATTTTGAGGAAATAACGAAACGAATAGCAAGTTTCCTCAAATGAAGACTTGTGTGCGTTGTACGCATTGTTTTCAATGCGAGAGTGATAGGATTGCTCCATTTGAGGCTAACCGATGTATAACGAAGTAATATGACTCTAATTCACCTATTTCTTTGCAAATTTTGAGGAAACATCGAAACGAATAGCAAGTTTTCTCAATTGAAGACTTGTGTGCGTTGTACGCATTGTTTTCAATGCGAGAGTGACAGGATTGCTCCTTTTGAGGCTAACCGATTTATAACGAAGTTATATGACTCTTAATCACCTATTTGTTTTCATATTTTGAGGAAATAACGAAACGAATAGCAAGTTTCCTCAAATGAAGAGTTGTGTGCGTTGTACGCATTGTTTTCAATGCGAGAGTGATAGGATTGCTCCATTTGAGGCTAACCGATGTATAACGAAGTAATATGACTCTTAATCACCTATTTCTTTTCAAATTTTGAGGAAACATCGAAACGAATAGCAAGTTTTCTCAATTGAAGACTTGTGTGCGTTGTACGCATTGTTTTCAATGCGAGAGTGATAGGATTGCTCCTTTTGAGGCTAACCGATGTATAACGAAGTAATATGACTCTTAATCACCTATTTGTTTTCATATTTTGAGGAAATAACGAAACGAATAGCAAGTTTCCTCAAATGAAGACTTGTGTGCGTTGTACGCATTGTTTTCAATGCGAGAGTGATACGATTGCTCCTTTTGAGGTTAACCGATGTATAACGAAGTAATATGACTCTTAATCACCTATTTGTTTTCATATTTTGAGGAAATAACGAAACGAATAGAAAGTTTCCTCAAAATGAAGACTTGTGTGCGTTGTACGCATTGTTTTCAATGCGAGAGTGATACGATTGCTCCTTTTGAGGCTAACCGATGTATAACGAAGTAATATGACTCTTAATCACCTATTTGTTTTCATATTATGAGGAAATAACGAAACGAATAGCAAGTTTCCTCAAATGAAGAGTTGTGTGCGTTGTACGCATTGTTTTCAATGCGAGAGTGATAGGATTGCTCCATTTGAGGCTAACCGATGTATAACGAAGTAATATGACTCTTAATCACCTATTTCTTTTCAAATTTTGAGGGAAACATCGAAACGAATAGCAAGTTTTCTCAATTGAAGACTTGTGTGCGTTGTACGCATTGTTTTCAATGCGAGAGCGATAGGATTGCTCCTTTTGAGGCTAACCGATGTATAACGAAGTAATATGACTCTTAATCACCTATTTGTTTTCATATTTTGAGGAAATAACGAAACGAATAGCAAGTTTCCTCAAATGAAGACTTGTGTGCGTTGTACGCATTGTTTTCAATGCGAGAGTGATAGGATTGCTCCATTTGAGGCTAACCGATGTATAACGAAGTAATATGACTCTAATTCACCTATTTCTTTGCAAATTTTGAGGAAACATCGAAACGAATAGCAAGTTTTCTCAATTGAAGACTTGTGTGCGTTGTACGCATTGTTTTCAATGCGAGAGTGATAGGATTGCTCCTTTTGAGGCTAACCGATTTATAACGAAGTTATATGACTCTTAATCACCTATTTGTTTTCATATTTTGAGGGAAATAACGAAACGAATAGCAAGTTTCCTCAAATGAAGACTTGTGTGCGTTGTACGCATTGTTTTCAATGCGAGAGTGATAGGATTGCTCCATTTGAGGCTAAACGATGTATAACGAAGTAATATGACTCTAATTCACCTATTTCTTTGCAAATTTTGAGGAAACATCGAAACGAATAGCAAGTTTTCTCAATTGAAGACTTGTGTGCGTTGTACGCATTGTTTTCAATGCGAGAGTGATAGGATTGCTCCTTTTGAGGCTAACCGATGTATAATGAAGTAATATGACTCTTAATCACATATTTGTTTTCATATTTTGAGGAAATAACGAAACGAATAGCAAGTTTCCTCAAATGAAGACTTGTGTGCGTTGTACGCATTGTTTTCAATGCGAGAGTGATACGATTGCTCCTTTTGAGGTTAACCGATGTATAACGAAGTAATATGACTCTTAATCACCTATTTGTTTTCATATTTTGAGGAAATAACGAAACGAATAGCAAGTTTCCTCAAATGAAGAGTTGTGTGCGTTGTATGCATTGTTTTCAATGCGAGAGTGATAGGATTGCTCCATTTGAGGCTAAACGATGTATAACGAAGTAATATGACTCTAATTCACCTATTTCTTTGCAAATTTTGAGGAAACATCGAAACGAATAGCAAGTTTTCTCAATTGAAGACTTGTGTGCGTTGTACGCATTGTTTTCAATGCGAGAGTGATAGGATTGCTCCTTTTGAGGCTAACCGATTTATAACGAAGTTATATGACTCTTAATCACCTATTTGTTTTCATATTTTGAGGAAATAACGAAACGAATAGCAAGTTTCCTCAAATGAAGACTTGTGTGCGTTGTACGCATTGTTTTCAATGCGAGAGTGATACGATTGCTCCTTTTGAGGCTAACCGATGTATAACGAAGTAATATGACTCTTAATCACCTATTAGTTTTCATATTTTGAGGAAATAACGAAACGAATAGCAAGTTTCCTCAAATGAAGACTTGTGTGCGTTGTACGCATTGTTTTCAATGCGAGAGTGATAGGATTGCTCGTTTTGAGGTTAACCGATGTATAACGAAGTAATATGACTCTTAATCACCTATTTGTTTTCATATTTTGAGGAAATAACGAAACGAATAGAAAGTTTCCTCAATGAAGACTTGTGTGCGTTGTACGCATTGTTTTCAATGCGAGAGTGATACGATTGCTCCTTTTGAGGCTAACCGATGTATAACGAAGTAATATGACTCTTAATCACCTATTTGTTTTCATATTTTGAGGAAATAACGAAACGAATAGCAAGTTTCCTCAAATGAAGAGTTGTGTGCGTTGTACGCATTGTTTTCAATGCGAGAGTGATAGGATTGCTCCATTTGAGGCTAACCGATGTATAACGAAGTAATATGACTCTTAATCACCTATTTCTTTTCAAATTTTGAGGAAACATCGAAACGAATAGCAAGTTTCCTCAAATGAAGACTTGTGTGCGTTGTAACGCATGTTTTCAATGCGAGAGTGATAGGATTGCTCCTTTTGAGGCTAACCGATGTATAACGAAGTAATATGACTCTTAATCACCTATTTGTTTTCATATTTTGAGGAAATAACGAAACGAATAGCAAGTTTCCTCAAATGAAGACTTGTGTGCGTTGTACGCATTGTTTTCAATGCGAGAGTGATAGGATTGCTCCTTTTGAGGCTAACTGATGTATAACGAAGTAATATGACTCTTAATCACCTATTTGTTTTCATATTTTGAGGAAATAACGAAACGAATAGCAAGTTTCCTCAATTGAAGACTTGTGTGCGTTGTACGCATTGTTTTCAATGCGAGAGTGATAGGATTGCTCCATATGAGGCTAACCGATGTATAACGAAGTAATATGACTCTAATTCACCTATTTCTTTGCAAATTTTGAGGAAACATCGAAACGAATAGCAAGTTTTCTCAATTGAAGACTTGTGTGCGTTGTACGCATTGTTTTCAATGCGAGAGTGATAGGATTGATCCTTTTGAGGCTAACCGATGTATAACGAAGTAATATGACTCTTAATCACCTATTTGTTTTCATATTTTGAGGAAATAACGAAACGAATAGCAAGTTTCCTCAAATGAAGACTTGTGTGCGTTGTACGCATTGTTTTCAATGCGAGAGTGATACAATTGCTCCTTTTGAGGTTAACCGATGTATAACGAAGTAATATGACTCTTAATCACCTATTTGTTTTCATATTTTGAGGAAATAACGAAACGAATAGCAAGTTTCCTCAAATGAAGAGTTGTGTGCGTTGTATGCATTGTTTTCAATGCGAGAGTGATAGGATTGCTCCATTTGAGGCTAAACGATGTATAACGAAGTAATATGACTCTAATTCACCTATTTCTTTGCAAATTTTGAGGAAACATCGAAACGAATAGCAAGTTTTCTCAATTGAAGACTTGTGTGCGTTGTACGCATTGTTTTCAATGCGAGAGTGATAGGATTGCTCCTTTTGAGGCTAACCGATGTATAACGAAGTAATATGACTCTTAATCACCTATTTGTTTTCATATTTTGAGGAAATAACGAAACGAATAGAAAGTTTCCTCAAATGAAGACTTGTGTGCGTTGTACGCATTGTTTTCAATGCGAGAGTGATACGATTGCTCCTTTTGAGGCTAACCGATGTATAACGAAGTAATATGACTCTTAATCACCTATTTGTTTTCATATTTTGAGGAAATAACGAAACGAATAGCAAGTTTCCTCAAATGAAGACTTGTGTGCGTTGTACGCATTGTTTTCAATGCGAGAGTGATAGGATTGCTCCATTTGAGGCTAACCGATGTATAACGAAGTAATATGACTCTTAATCACCTATTTCTTTGCAAATTTTGAGGAAACATCGAAACGAATAGCAAGTTTTCTCAATTGAAGACTTGTGTGCGTTGTACGCATTGTTTTCAATGCGAGAGTGATAGGATTGCTCCTTTTGAGGCTAACCGATGTATAACGAAGTAATATGACTCTTAATCACCTATTTGTTTTCATATTTTGAGGAAATAACGAAACGAATAGCAAGTTTCCTCAAATGAAGACTTGTGTGCGTTGTACGCATTGTTTTCAATGCGAGAGTGATACGATTGCTCCTTTTGAGGCTAACCGATGTATAACGAAGTAATATGACTCTTAATCACCTATTTGTTTTCATATTTTGAGGAAATAACGAAACGAATAGCAAGTTTCCTCAATTGAAGACTTGTGTGCGTTGTACGCATTGTTTTCAATGCGAGAGTGATAGGATTGCTCCATATGAGGCTAACCGATGTATAACGAAGTAATATGACTCTAATTCACCTATTTCTTTGCAAATTTTGAGGAAACATCGAAACGAGTAGCAAGTTTTCTCAATTGAAGACTTGTGTGCGTTGTACGCATTGTTTTCAATGCGAGAGTGATAGGATTGCTCCTTTTGAGGTTAACCGATGTATAACGAAGTAATATGACTCTTAATCACCGATTTGTTTTCATATTTTGAGGAAATAACGAAACGAATAGCAAGTTTCCTCAAATGAAGACTTGTGTGCGTTGTACGCATTGTTTTCAATGCGAGAGTGATAGGATTGCTCCATTTGAGGCTAACCGATGTATAACGAATTAATATGACTCTTAATCACCTATTTCTTTGCAAATTTTGAGGAAACATCGAAACGAATAGCAAGTTTTCTCAATTGAAGACTTGTGTGCGTTGTACGCATTGTTTTCAATGCGAGAGTGATATGATTGCTCCTTTTGAGGCTAACCGATGTATAACGAAGTAATATGACTCTTAATCACCTATTTGTTTTCATATTTTGAGGAAATAGCGAAACGAATAGCAAGTTTCCTCAAATGAAGACTTGTGTGCGTTGTACGCATTGTTTTCAATGCGAGAGTGATATGATTGCTCCATTTGAGGCCAACCGATGTATAACGAAGTAATATAACTCTAATTCACCTATTTCTTTGCAAATTTTGAGGAAACATCGAAACGAATAGCAAGTTTTCTCAATTGAAGACTTGTGTGCGTTGTACGCATTGTTTTCAATGCGAGAGTGATAGGATTGCTCCTTTTGAGGCTAACCGATGTATAACGAAGTAATATGACTCTTAATCACCTATTTGTTTTCATATTTTGAGGAAATAACGAAACGAATAGCAAGTTTCCTCAAATGAAGACTTGTGTGCGTTGTACGCATTGTTTTCAATGCGAGAGTGATAGGATTGCTCCATTTGAGGCTAACCGATGTATAACGAAGTAATATGACTATAATTCACCTATTTCTTTGCAAATTTTAAGGAAACATCGAAACGAATAGCAAGTTTTCTCAATTGAAGACTTGTGTGCGTTGTACGCATTGTTTTCAATGCGAGAGTGATAGGATTGATCCTTTTGAGGCTAACCGATGTATAACGAAGTAATATGACTCTTAATCACCTATTTGTTTTCATATTTTGAGGAAATAACGAAACGAATAGCAAGTTTCCTCAAATGAAGACTTGTGTGCGTTGTACGCATTGTTTTCAATGCGAGAGTGATACAATTGCTCCTTTTGAGGTTAACCGATGTATAACGAAGTAATATGACTCTTAATCACCTATTTGTTTTCATATTTTGAGGAAATAACGAAACGAATAGCAAGTTTCCTCAAATGAAGAGTTGTGTGCGTTGTATGCATTGTTTTCAATGCGAGAGTGATAGGATTGCTCCATTTGAGGCTAAACGATGTATAACGAAGTAATATGACTCTAATTCACCTATTTCTTTGCAAATTTTGAGGAAACATCGAAACGAATAGCAAGTTTTCTCAATTGAAGACTTGTGTGCGTTGTACGCATTGTTTTCAATGCGAGAGTGATAGGATTGCTCCTTTTGAGGCTAACCGATGTATAACGAAGTAATATGACTCTTAATCACCTATTTGTTTTCATATTTTGAGGAAATAACGAAACGAATAGAAAGTTTCCTCAAATGAAGACTTGTGTGCGTTGTACGCATTGTTTTCAATGCGAGAGTGATACGATTGCTCCTTTTGAGGCTAACCGATGTATAACGAAGTAATATGACTCTTAATCACCTATTTGTTTTCATATTTTGAGGAAATAACGAAACGAATAGCAAGTTTCCTCAAATGAAGACTTGTGTGCGTTGTACGCATTGTTTTCAATGCGAGAGTGATAGGATTGCTCCATTTGAGGCTAACCGATGTATAACGAAGTAATATGACTCTTAATCACCTATTTCTTTGCAAATTTTGAGGAAACATCGAAACGAATAGCAAGTTTTCTCAATTGAAGATTTGTGTGCGTTGTACGCATTGTTTTCAATGCGAGAGTGATAGGATTGCTCCTTTTGAGGCTAACCGATGTATAACGAAGTAATATGACTCTTAATCACCTATTTGTTTTCATATTTTGAGGAAATAACGAAACGAACAGAAGGTTTCCTCAAATGAAGACTTGTGTGCGTTGTACGCATTGTTTTCAATGCGAGAGTGATAGGATTGCTCCATTTGAGGCTAACCGATGTATAACGAAGTAATATGACTCTAATTCACCTATTTCTTTGCAAATTTTGAGGAAACATCGAAACGAATAACAAGTTTGCTCAATTGAAGACTTGTGTGCGTTGTACGCATTGTTTTCAATGTGAGAGTGATAGGATTGCTCCTTTTGAGGCTAACCGATGTATAACGAAGTAATATGACTCTTAATCACCTATTTGTTTTCATAGTTCGAGGAAATAACGAAACGAATAGCAAGTTTCCTCAAATGAAGACTTGTGTGCGTTGTACGCATTGTTTTCAATGCGAGAGTGATAGGATTGCTCCATTTGAGGCTAACCGATGTATAACGAAGTAATATGACTCTAATTCACCTATTTCTTTGCAAATTTTGAGGAAACATCGAAACGAATAGCAAGTTTTCTCAATTGAAGACTTGTGTGCGTTGTACGCATTGTTTTCAATGCGAGAGTGATAGGATTGCTCCTTTTGAGGCTAACCGATGTATAACGAAGTAATATGACTCTTAATCACCTATTTGTTTTCATATTTTGAGGAAATAACGAAACGAATAGCAAGTTTCCTCAAATGAAGACTTGTGTGCGTTGTACGCATTGTTTTCAATGCGAGAGTGATACGATTGCTCCTTTTGAGGCTAACTGATGTATAACGAAGTAATATGACTCTTAATCACCTATTTGTTTTCATATTTTGAGGAAATAACGAAACGAATAGCAAGTTTCCTCAATTGAAGACTTGTGTGCGTTGTACGCATTGTTTTCAATGCGAGAGTGATAGGATTGCTCCATATGAGGCTAACCGATGTATAACGAAGTAATATGACTCTAATTCACCTATTTCTTTGCAAATTTTGAGGAAACATCGAAACGAATAGCAAGTTTTCTCAATTGAAGACTTGTGTGCGTTGTACGCATTGTTTTCAATGCGAGAGTGATAGGATTGCTCCTTTTGAGGTTAACCGATGTATAACGAAGTAATATGACTCTTAATCACCGATTTGTTTTCATATTTTGAGGAAATAACGAAACGAATAGCAAGTTTCCTCAAATGAAGACTTGTGTGCGTTGTACGCATTGTTTTCAATGCGAGAGTGATAGGATTGCTCCATTTGAGGCTAACCGATGTATAACGAATTAATATGACTCTTAATCACCTATTTCTTTGCAAATTTTGAGGAAACATCGAAACGAATAGCAAGTTTTCTCAATTGAAGACTTGTGTGCGTTGTACGCATTGTTTTCAATGCGAGAGTGATAGGATTGCTCCTTTTGAGGCTAACCGATTTATAACGAAGTAATATGACTCTTAATCACCTATTTGTTTTCATATTTTGAGGAAATAACGAAACGAATAGCAAGTTTCCTCAAATGAAGACTTGTGTGCGTTGTACGTATTGTTTTCAATGCGAGAGTGATAGGATTGCCCCATTTGAGGCTAACCGATGTATAACGAAGTAATATGACTATAATTCACCTATTTCTTTGCAAATTTTGAGGAAACATCGAAACGAATAGCAAGTTTTCTCAATTAAAGACTTGTGTGCGTTGTACGCATTGTTTTCAATGCGAGAGTGATAGGATTGATCCTTTTGAGGCTAACCGATGTATAACGAAGTAATATGACTCTTAATCACCTATTTGTTTTCATATTTTGAGGAAATAACGAAACGAATAGCAAGTTTCCTCAAATGAACACTTGTGTGCGTTGTACGCATTGTTTTCAATGCGAGAGTGATACGATTGCTCCTTTTGAGGTTAACCGATGTATAACGAAGTAATATGACTCTTAATCACCTATTTGTTTTCATATTTTGAGGAAATAACGAAACGAATAGCAAGTTTCCTCAAATGAAGAGTTGTGTGCGTTGTATGCATTGTTTTCAATGCGAGAGTGATAGGATTGCTCCATTTGAGGCTAAACGATGTATAACGAAGTAATATGACTCTAATTCACCTATTTCTTTGCAAATTTTGAGGAAACATCGATACGAATAGCAAGTTTTCTCAATTGAAGACTTGTGTGCGTTGTACGCATTGTTTTCAATGCGAGAGTGATAGGATTGCTCCTTTTGAGGCTAACCGATGTATAACGAAGTAATATGACTCTTAATCACCTATTTGTTTTCATATTTTGAGGAAATAACGAAACGAATAGCAAGTTTCCTCAAATGAAGACTTGTGTGCGTTGTACGCATTGTTTTCAATACGAGAGTGATATGATTGCTCCATTTGAGGCCAACCGATGTATAACGAAGTAATATGACTCTAATTCACCTATTTCTTTGCAAATTTTGAGGAAACATCGAAACGAATAGCAAGTTTTCTCAATTGAAGACTTGTGTGCGTTGTACGTATTGTTTTCAATGCGAGAGTGATAGGATTGCTCCTTTTGAGGCTAACCGATTTATAACGAAGTAATATGACTCTTAATCACCTATTTGTTTTCATATTTTGAGGAAATAACGAAACGAATAGCAAGTTTCCTCAAATGAAGACTTGTGTGCGTTGTACGTATTGTTTTCAATGCGAGAGTGATAGGATTGCTCCATTTGAGGCTAACCGATGTATAACGAAGTAATATGACTATATTTCACCTATTTCTTTGCAAATTTTGAGGAAACATCGAAACGAATAGCAAGTTTTCTCAATTGAAGACTTGTGTGCGTTGTACGCATTGTTTTCAATGCGAGAGTGATAGGATTGCTCCTTTTGAGGCTAACCGATGTATAACGAAGTAATATGACTCTTAATCACCTATTTGTTTTCATATTTTGAGGAAATAACGAAACGAATAGAAAGTTTCCTCAAATGAAGACTTGTGTGCGTTGTACGCATTGTTTTCAATGCGAGAGTGATACGATTGCTCCTTTTGAGGCTAACCGATGTATAACGAAGTAATATGACTCTTAATCACCTATTTGTTTTCATATTTTGAGGAAATAACGAAACGAATAGCAAGTTTCCTCAAATGAAGACTTGTGTGCGTTGTACGCATTGTTTTCAATGCGAGAGTGATAGGATTGCTCCATTTGAGGCTAACCGATGTATAACGAAGTAATATGACTCTTAATCACCTATTTCTTTGCAAATTTTGAGGAAACATCGAAACGAATAGCAAGTTTTCTCAATTGAAGATTTGTGTGCGTTGTACGCATTGTTTTCAATGCGAGAGTGATAGGATTGCTCCTTTTGAGGCTAACCGATGTATAACGAAGTAATATGACTCTTAATCACCTATTTGTTTGCATATTTTGAGGAAATAACGAAACGAATAGAAGGTTTCCTCAAATGAAGACTTGTGTGCGTTGTACGCATTGTTTTCAATGCGAGAGTGATAGGATTGCTCCATTTGAGGCTAACCGATGTATAACGAAGTAATATGACTCTAATTCACCTATTTCTTTGCAAATTTTGAGGAAACATCGAAACGAATAGCAAGTTTGCTCAATTGGAGACTTGTGTGCGTTGTACGCATTGTTTTCAATGCGAGAGTGATAGGATTGCTCCTTTTGAGGCTAACCGATGTATAACGAAGTAATATGACTCTTAATCACCTATTTGTTTTCATATTTCGAGGAAATAACGAAACGAATAGCAAGTTTCCTCAAATGAAGACTTGTGTGCGTTGTAAGCATTGTTTTCAATGCGAGAGTGATACGATTGCACCTTTTGACGCTAACCGATGTATAACGAAGTAATATGACTCTAATTCACCTATTTCTTTGCAAATTTTGAGGAAACATCGAAACGAATAGCAAGTTTTCTCAATTGAAGACTTGTGTGCGTTGTACGCATTGTTTTCAATGCGAGAGTGATAGGATTGCTCCATTTGAGGCTAACCGATGTATAACGAAGTAATATGACTCTAATTCACCTATTTCTTTGCAAATTTTGAGGAAACATCGAAACGAATAGCAAGTTTTCTCAATTGAAGACTTGTGTGCGTTGTACGCATTGTTTTCAATGCGAGAGTGATAGGATTGCTCCTTTTGAGGCTAACCGATTTATAACGAAGTTATATGACTCTTAATCACCTATTTGTTTTCATATTTTGAAGAAATAACGAAACGAATAGCAAGTTTCCTCAAATGAAGACTTGTGTGCGTTGTACGCATTGTTTTCTTTGCGAGAGTGATAGGATTGCTCCATTTGAGGCTAACCGATGTATAACGAAGTAATATGACTCTAATTCACCTATTTCTTTGCAAATTTTGAGGAAACATTGAAACGAATAGCAAGTTTTCTCAATTGAAGACTTGTGTGCGTTGTACGCATTGTTTTCAATGCGAGAGTGATAGGATTGCTCCTTTTGAGGCTAACCGATGTATAACGAAGTAATATGACTCTTAATCACCTATTTGTTTTCATATTTTGAGGAAATAACGAAACGAATAGCAAGTTTTCTCAAATGAAGACTTGTGTGCGTTGTACGCATTGTTTTCAATGCGAGAGTGATACGATTGCTCCTTTTGAGGCTAACTGATGTATAACGAAGTAATATGACTCTTAATCACCGATTTGTTTTCATATTTTGAGGAAATAACGAAACGAATAGCAAGTTTCCTCAAATGAAGACTTGTGTGCGTTGTACGCATTGTTTTCAATGCGAGAGTGATAGGATTGCTCCATTTGAGGCTAACCGATGTATAACGAAGTAATATGACTCTAATTCACTTATTTCTTTGCAAATTTTGAGGAAACATCGAAACGAATAGCAAGTTTTCTCAATTGAAGACTTGTGTGCGTTGTACGCATTGTTTTCAATGCGAGAGTGATAGGATTGCTCCTTTTGAGGCTAACCGATGTATAACGAAGTAATATGACTCTTAATCACCTATTTGTTTTCATATTTTGAGGAAATAACGAAACGAATAGCAAGTTTCCTCAAATGAAGACTTGTGTGCGTTGTACGCATTGTTTTCAATGCGAGACTGATACGATTGCTCCTTTTGAGGTTAACCGATGTATAACGAAGTAATATGACTCTTAATCACCTATTTGTTTTCATATTTTGAGGAAATAACGAAACGAATAGCAAGTTTCCTCAAATGAAGACTTGTGTGCGTTGTACGCATTGTTTTCAATGCGAGAGTGATAGGATTGCTCCATTTGAGGCTAACCGATGTATAACGAAGTAATATAACTCTAATTCACCTATTTCTTTGCAAATTTTGAGGAAACATCGAAACGAATTGCAAGTTTTCTCAATTGAAGACTTGTGTGCGTTGTACGCATTGTTTTCAATGCGAGAGTGATAGGATTGCTCCTTTTGAGGCTAAACGATGTATAACGAAGTAATATGACTCTTAATCACCTATTTGTTTTCATATTTTGAGGAAATAACGAAACGAATAGCAAGTTTCCTCAAATGAAGACTTGTGTGCGTTGTACGCATTGTTTTCAATGCGAGAGTGATAGGATTGCTCCTTTTGAGGCTAACCGATGTATAACGAAGTAATATGACTCTTAATCACCTATTTGTTTTCATATTTTGAGGAAATAACGAAACGAATAGCAAGTTTCCTCAAATGAAGACTTGTGTGCGTTGTACGCATTGTTTTCAATGCGAGAGTGATAGTATTGCTCCATTTGAGGCTAAACGATGTATAACGAAGTAATATGACTCTGATTCACCTATTTCTTTGCAAATTTTGAGGAAACATCGAAACGAATAGCAAGTTTTCTCAATTGAAGACTTGTGTGCGTTGTACGCATTGTTTTCAATGCGAGAGTGATAGGATTGCTCCTTTTGAGGCTAACCGATGTATAACGAAGTAATATGACTCTTAATCACCTATTTGTTTTCATATTTTGAGGAAATAACGAAACGAATAGAAAGTTTCCTCAAATGAAGACTTGTGTGCGTTGTACGCATTGTTTTCAATGCGAGAGTGATACGATTGCTCCTTTTGAGGCTAACCGATGTATAACGAAGTAATATGACTCTTAATCACCTATTTGTTTTCATATTTTGAGGAAATAACGAAACGAATAGCAAGTTTCCTCAAATGAAGACTTGTGTGCGTTGTACGCATTGTTTTCAATGCGAGAGTGATAGGATTGCTCCATTTGAGGCTAACCGATGTATAACGAAGTAATATGACTCTTAATCACCTATTTCTTTGCAAATTTTGAGGAAACATCGAAACGAATAGCAAGTTTTCTCAATTGAAGATTTGTGTGCGTTGTACGCATTGTTTTCAATGCGAGAGTGATAGGATTGCTCCTTTTGAGGCTAACCGATGTATAACGAAGTAATATGACTCTTAATCACCTATTTGTTTGCATATTTTGAGGAAATAACGAAACGAATAGAAGGTTTCCTCAAATGAAGACTTGTGTGCGTTGTACGCATTGTTTTCAATGCGAGAGTGATAGGATTGCTCCATTTGAGGCTAACCGATGTATAACGAAGTAATATGACTCTAATTCACCTATTTCTTTGCAAATTTTGAGGAAACATCGAAACGAATAGCAAGTTTGCTCAATTGAAGACTTGTGTGCGTTGTACGCATTGTTTTCAATGCGAGAGTGATAGGATTGCTCCTTTTGAGGCTAACCGATGTATAACGAAGTAATATGACTCTTAATCACCTATTTGTTTTCATATTTCGAGGAAATAACGAAACGAATAGCAAGTTTCCTCAAATGAAGACTTGTGTGCGTTGTACGCATTGTTTTCAATGCGAGAGTGATAGGATTGCTCCATTTGAGGCTAACCGATGTATAACGAAGTAATATGACTCTAATTCACCTATTTCTTTGCAAATTTTGAGGAAACATCGAAACGAATAGCAAGTTTTCTCAATTGAAGACTTGTGTGCGTTGTACGCATTGTTTTCAATGCGAGAGTGATATGATTGCTCCTTTTGAGGTTAACCGATGTATAACAAAGTAATATGACTCTTAATCACCAATTTGTTTGCAAATTTTGAGGAAATAACGAAACGAATAGCAAGTTTCCTCAAATGAAGACTTGTGTGCGTTGTACGCATTGTTTTCAATGCGAGAGTGATAGGATTGCTCCATTTGAGGCTAACCGATGTATAACGAATTAATATGACTCTTAATCACCTATTTCTTTGCAAATTTTGAGGAAACATCGAAACGAATAGCAAGTTTTCTCAATTGAAGACTTGTGTGCGTTGTACGCATTGTTTTCAATGCGAGAGTGATATGATTGCTCCTTTTGAGGCTAACCGATGTATAACGAAGTAATATGACTCTTAATCACCTATTTGTTTTCATATTTTGAGGAAATAACGAAACGAATAGCAAGTTTCCTCAAATGAAGACTTGTGTGCGTTGTACGCATTGTTTTCAATGCGAGAGTGATATGATTGCTCCATTTGAGGCCAACCGATGTATAACGAAGTAATATGACTCTAATTCACCTATTTCTTTGCAAATTTTGAGGAAACATCGAAACGAATAGCAAGTTTTCTCAATTGAAGACTTGTGTGCGTTGTACGCATTGTTTTCAATGCGAGAGTGATAGGATTGCTCCTTTTGAGGCTAACCGATTTATAACGAAGTAATATGACTCTTAATCACCGATTTGTTTTCATATTTTGAGGAAATAACGAAACGAATAGCAAGTTTCCTCAAATGAAGACTTGTGTGCGTTGTACGCATTGTTTTCAATGCGAGAGTGATAGGATTGCTCCATTTGAGGCTAACCGATGTATAACGAATTAATATGACTCTTAATCACCTATTTCTTTGCAAATTTTGAGGAAAGATCGAAACGAATAGCAAGTTTTCTCAATTGAAGACTTGTGTGCGTTGTACGCATTGTTTTCAATGCGAGAGTGATATGATTGCTCCTTTTGAGGCTAACCGATGTATAACGAAGTAATATGACTCTTAATCACCTATTTGTTTTCATATTTTGAGGAAATAACGAAACGAATAGCAAGTTTCCTCAAATGAAGACTTGTGTGCGTTGTACGCATTGTTTTCAATGCGAGAGTGATATGATTGCTCCATTTGAGGCCAACCGATGTATAACGAAGTAATATGACTCTAATTCACCTATTTCTTTGCAAATTTTGAGGAAACATCGAAACGAATAGCAAGTTTTCTCAATTGAAGACTTGTGTGCGTTGTACGCATTGTTTTCAATGCGAGAGTGATAGGATTGCTCCTTTTGAGGCTAACCGATTTATAACGAAGTAATATGACTCTTAATCACCTATTTGTTTTCATATTTTGAGGAAATAACGAAACGAATAGCAAGTTTCCTCAAATGAAGACTTGTGTGCGTTGTACGTATTGTTTTCAATGCGAGAGTGATAGGATTGCTCCATTTGAGGCTAACCGATGTATAACGAAGTAATATGACTATAATTCACCAATTTCTTTGCAAATTTTGAGGAAACATCGAAACGTATAGCAAGTTTTCTCAATTAAAGACTTGTGTGCGTTGTACGCATTGTTTTCAATGCGAGAGTGATAGGATTGATCCTTTTGAGGCTAACCGATGTATAACGAAGTAATATGACTCTTAATCACCTATTTGTTTTCATATTTTGAGGAAATAACGAAACGAATAGCAAGTTTCCTCAAATGAAGACTTGTGTGCGTTGTACGCATTGTTTTCAATGCGAGAGTGATACGATTGCTCCTTTTGAGGTTAACCGATGTATAACGAAGTAATATGACTCTTAATCACCTATTTGTTTTCATATTTTGAGGAAATAACGAAACGAATAGCAAGTTTCCTCAAATGAAGAGTTGTGTGCGTTGTATGCATTGTTTTCAATGCGAGAGTGATAGGATTGCTCCATTTGAGGCTAAACGATGTATAACGAAGTAATATGACTCTAATTCACCTATTTCTTTGCAAATTTTGAGGAAACATCGAAACGAATAGCAAGTTTTCTCAATTGAAGACTTGTGTGCGTTGTACGCATTGTTTTCAATGCGAGAGTGATAGGATTGCTCCTTTTGAGGCTAACCGATTTATAACGAAGTAATATGACTCTTAATCACCTATTTGTTTTCATATTTTGAGGAAATAACGAAACGAATAGCAAGTTTCCTCAAATGAAGACTTGTGTGCGTTGTACGTATTGTTTTCAATGCGAGAGTGATAGGATTGCTCCATTTGAGGCTAACCGATGTATAACGAAGTAATATGACTATATTTCACCTATTTCTTTGCAAATTTTGAGGAAACATCGAAACGAATAGCAAGTTTTCTCAATTGAAGACTTGTGTGCGTTGTACGCATTGTTTTCAATGCGAGAGTGATAGGATTGCTCCTTTTGAGGCTAACCGATGTATAACGAATTAATATGACTGTTAATCACCTATTTGTTTTCATATTTTGAGGAAATAACGAAACGAATAGCAAGTTTCCTCAAATGAAGACTTGTGTGCGTTGTACGCATTGTTTTCAATGCGAGAGTGATACGATTGCTCCTTTTGAGGTTAACCGATGTATAACGAAGTAATATGACTCTTAATCACCTATTTGTTTTCATATTTTGAGGAAATAACGAAACGAATAGCAAGTTTCCTCAAATGAAGAGTTGTGTGCGTTGTATGCATTGTTTTCAATGCGAGAGTGATAGGATTGCTCCATTTGAGGCTAAACGATGTATAACGAAGTAATATGACTCTAATTCACCTATTTCTTTGCAAATTTTGAGGAAACATCGAAACGAATAGCAAGTTTTCTCAATTGAAGACTTGTGTGCGTTGTACGCATTGTTTTCAATGCGAGAGTGATAGGATTGCTCCTTTTGAGGCTAACCGATGTATAACGAAGTAATATGACTCTTAATCACCTATTTGTTTTCATATTTTGAGGAAATAACGAAACGAATAGAAAGTTTCCTCAAATGAAGACTTGTGTGCGTTGTACGCATTGTTTTCAATGCGAGAGTGATACGATTGCTCCTTTTGAGGCTAACCGATGTATAACGAAGTAATATGACTCTTAATCACCTATTTGTTTTCATATTTTGAGGAAATAACGAAACGAATAGCAAGTTTCCTCAAATGAAGACTTGTGTGCGTTGTACGCATTGTTTTCAATGCGAGAGTGATAGGATTGCTCCATTTGAGGCTAACCGATGTATAACGAAGTAATATGACTCTTAATCACCTATTTCTTTGCAAATTTTGAGGAAACATCGAAACGAATAGCAAGTTTTCTCAATTGAAGATTTGTGTGCGTTGTACGCATTGTTTTCAATGCGAGAGTGATAGGATTGCTCCTTTTGAGGCTAACTGATGTATAACGAAGTAATATGACTCTTAATCACCTATTTGTTTTCATATTTTGAGGAAATAACGAAACGAATAGAAGGTTTCCTCAAATGAAGACTTGTGTGCGTTGTACGCATTGTTTTCAATGCGAGAGTGATAGGATTGCTCCATTTGAGGCTAACCGATGTATAACGAAGTAATATGACTCTAATTCACCTATTTCTTTGCAAATTTTGAGGAAACATCGAAACGAATAGCAAGTTTGCTCAATTGAAGACTTGTGTGCGTTGTACGCATTGTTTTCAATGCGAGAGTGATAGGATTGCTCCTTTTGAGGCTAACCGATGTATAACGAAGTAATATGACTCTTAATCACCTATTTGTTTTCATATTTCGAGGAAATAACGAAACGAATAGCAAGTTTCCTCAATTGAAGACTTGTGTGCGTTGTACGCATTGTTTTCAATGCGAGAGTGATAGGATTGCTCCTTTTGAGGCTAACCGATGTATAACGAAGTAATATGACTCTAATTCACCTATTTGTTTTCATATTTTGAGGAAATAACGAAACGAATAGCAAGTTTTCTCAATTGAAGACTTGTGTGCGTTGTACGCATTGTTTTCAATGCGAGAGTGATAGGATTGCTCCATTTGAGGCTAACCGATGTATAACGAAGTAATATGACTCTAATTCACCTATTTCTTTGCAAATTTTGAGGAAACATTGAAACGAATAGCAAGTTTCCTCAAATGAAGAGTTGTGTGCGTTGTATGCATTGTTTTCAATGCGAGAGTGATAGGATTGATCCTTTTGAGGCTAACCGATGTATAACGAAGTAATATGACTCTTAATCACCTATTTGTTTTCATATTTTGAGGAAATAACGAAACGAATAGCAAGTTTTCTCAATTGAAGACTTGTGTGCGTTGTACGCATTGTTTTCAATGCGAGAGTGATAGGATTGCTCCTTTTGAGGCTAACCGATGTATAACGAAGTAATATGACTCTTAATCACCTATTTGTTTTCATATTTTGAGGAAATAACGAAACGAATAGCAAGTTTCCTCAAATGAAGACTTGTGTGCGTTGTACGCATTGTTTTCAATGCGAGAGTGATACGATTGCTCCTTTTGAGGCTAACCGATGTATAACGAAGTAATATGACTCTTAATCACCTATTTGTTTTCATATTTTGAGGAAATAACGAAACGAATAGCAAGTTTTCTCAATTGAAGACTTGTGTGCGTTGTACGCATTGTTTTCAATGCGAGAGTGATAGGATTGCTCCTTTTGAGGCTAACCGATGTATAACGAAGTAATATGACTCTTAATCACCTATTTGTTTTCATATTTTGAGGAAATAACGAAACGAATAGAAAGTTTCCTCAATTGAAGACTTGTGTGCGTTGTACGCATTGTTTTCAATGCGAGAGTGATACGATTGCTCCTTTTGAGGCTAACCGATGTATAACGAAGTAATATGACTCTTAATCACCTATTTGTTTTCATATTTTGAGGAAATAACGAAACGAATAGCAAGTTTCCTCAAATGAAGACTTGTGTGCGTTGTACGCATTGTTTTCAATGCGAGAGTGATAGGATTGCTCCATTTGAGGCTAACCGATGTATAACGAAGTAATATGACTCTTAATCACCTATTTCTTTGCAAATTTTGAGGAAACATCGAAACGAATAGCAAGTTTTCTCAATTGAAGACTTGTGTGCGTTGTACGCATTGTTTTCAATGCGAGAGTGATAGGATTGCTCCTTTTGAGGCTAACCGATGTATAACGAAGTAATATGACTCTTAATCACCTATTTGTTTTCATATTTTGAGGAAATAACGAAACGAATAGAAGGTTTCCTCAAATGAAGACTTGTGTGCGTTGTACGCATTGTTTTCAATGCGAGAGTGATAGGATTGCTCCATTTGAGGCTAACCGATGTATAACGAAGTAATATGACTCTAATTCACCTATTTCTTTGCAAATTCTGAGGAAACATCGAAACGAATAGCAAGTTTGCTCAATTGAAGACTTGTGTGCGTTGTACGCATTGTTTTCAATGCGAGAGTGATAGGATTGCTCCTTTTGAGGCTAACCGATGTATAACGAAGTAATATGACTCTTAATCACCTATTTGTTTTCATATTTCGAGGAAATAACGAAACGAATAGCAAGTTTCCTCAAATGAAGACTTGTGTGCGTTGTAAGCATTGTTTTCAATGCGAGAGTGATACGATTGCTCCTTTTGACGCTAACCGATGTATAACGAAGTAATATGACTCTAATTCACCTATTTCTTTGCAAATTTTGAGGAAACATCGAAACGAATAGCAAGTTTTCTCAATTGAAGACTTGTGTGCGTTGTACGCATTGTTTTCAATGCGAGAGTGATAGGATTGCTCCATTTGAGGCTAACCGATGTATAACGAAGTAATATGACTCTAATTCACCTATTTCTTTGCAAATTTTGAGGAAACATCGAAACGAATAGCAAGTTTCCTCAAATGAAGAGTTGTGTGCGTTGTATGCATTGTTTTCAATGCGAGAGTGATAGGATTGATCCTTTTGAGGCTAACCGATGTTATAACGAAGTAATATGACTCTTAATCACCTATTTGTTTTCATATTTTGAGGAAATAACGAAACGAATAGCAAGTTTCCTCAAATGAAGACTTGTGTGCGTTGTACGCATTGTTTTCAATGCGAGAGTGATAGGATTGCTCCTTTTGAGGCTAACCGATGTATAACGAAGTAATATGACTCTTAATCACCTATTTGTTTTCATATTTTGAGGAAATAACGAAACGAATAGAAAGTTTCCTCAAATGAAGACTTGTGTGCGTTGTACGCATTGTTTTCAATGCGAGAGTGATACGATTGCTCCTTTTGAGGCTAACCGATGTATAACGAAGTAATATGACTCTTAATCACCTATTTGTTTTCATATTTTGAGGAAATAACGAAACGAATAGCAAGTTTCCTCAAATGAAGACTTGTGTGCGTTGTACGCATTGTTTTCAATGCGAGAGTGATAGGATTGCTCCATTTGAGGCTAACCGATGTATAACGAAGTAATATGACTCTTAATCACCTATTTCTTTGGCAAATTTTGAGGAAACATCGAACGAATAGCAAGTTTTCTCAATTGAAGACTTGTGTGCGTTGTACGCATTGTTTTCAATGCGAGAGTGATAGGATTGCTCCTTTTGAGGCTAACCGATGTATAACGAAGTAATATGACTCTTAATCACCTATTTGTTTTCATATTTTTGAGGAAATAACGAAACGAATAGCAAGTTTCCTCAAATGAAGACTTGTGTGCGTTGTACGCATTGTTTTCAATGCGAGAGTGATAGGATTGCTCCATTTGAGGCTAACCGATGTATAACGAAGTAATATGACTCTAATTCACCTATTTCTTTGCAAATTTTGAGGAAACATCGAAACGAATAGCAAGTTTGCTCAATTGAAGACTTGTGTGCGTTGTACGCATTGTTTTCAATGCGAGAGTGATAGGATTGCTCCTTTTGAGGCTAACCGATGTATAACGAAGTAATATGACTCTTAATCACCTATTTGTTTTCATATTTTGAGGAAATAACGAAACGAATAGCAAGTTCCTCAAATGAAGACTTGTGTGCGTTGTACGCATTGTTTTCAATGCGAGAGTGATACGATTGCTCCTTTTGACGCTAACCGATGTATAACGAAGTAATATGACTCTAATTCACCTATTTCTTTGCAATTTTGAGGAAACTCGAAACGAATAGCAAGTTTTCTCAATTGAAGACTTGTGTGCGTTGTACGCTTGTTTTCAATGCGAGAGTGGATAGGATTGCTCCATTTGAGGCTAACCGATGTATAACGAAGCAATATGACTCTAATTCACCTATTTTTTTTGCAAATTTTGAGGAAACATCGAAACGAATAGCAAGTTTTCTCAATTGAAGACTTGTGTGCGTTGTACGCATTGTTTTCAATGCGAGAGTGATAGGATTGCTCCTTTTGAGGCTAACCGATTTATAACGAAGTTATATGACTCTTAATCACCTATTTGTTTTCATATTTTGAGGAAATAACGAAACGAATAGCAAGTTTCCTCAAATGAAGACTTGTGTGCGTTGTACGCATTGTTTTCTTTGCCGAGAGTGATAGGATTGCTCCATTGAGGCTAACCGATGTATAACGAAGTAATATGACTCTAATTCACCTATTTCTTTGCAAATTTTGAGGAAACATCGAAACGAATAGCAAGTTTTCTTAAATGAAGACTTGTGTGCGTTGTATGCATTGTTTCAATGCGAGAGTGATAGGATTGCTCCTTTTGAGGCTAACCGATGTATAACGAAGTAATATGACTCTTAATCACCTATTTGTTTTCATATTTTGAGGAAATAACGAAACGAATTGCAAGTTTTCTCAAATGAAGACTTGTGTGCGTTGTACGCATTGTTTTCAATGCGAGAGTGATACGATTGCTCCTTTGACGGCTAACTGATGTATAACGAAGTAATATGACTCATATTCACCTATTTGTTTTCATATTTTGAGGAAATAACGAAACGAATAGCAAGTTTCCTCAAATGAAGGACTGTGTGCGTTGTACGCCATTGTTTTCAATGCGAGGAGTGATAGGATTGCTCCATTTGAGGCTAACCGATGTATAACGAAGTAATATGACTCTAATTCACCTATTTCTTTGCAAATTTTGAGGAAACATCGAAACGAATAGCAAGTTTTCTCAATTGAAGACTTGTGTGCGTTGTACGCATTGTTTTCAATGCGAGAGTGATAGGATTGCTCCTTTTGAGGCTAACCGATGTATAACGAAGTAATATGACTCTAATCACCTATTTGTTTTCATATTTTGAGGAAATAACGAAACGAATAGCAAGTTTCCTCAAATGAAGACTTGTGTGCGTTGTACGCATTGTTTTCAATGTGAGACTGATACGATTGCTCCTTTTGAGGTTAACCGATGTATAACGAAGTAATATGACTCTTAATCACCTATTTGTTTTCATATTTTGAGGAAATAACGAAACGAATAGCAAGTTTCCTCAAATGAAGACTTGTGTGCGTTGTACGCATTGTTTTCAATGCGAGAGTGATAGGATTGCTCCATTTGAGGCTAACCGATGTATAACGAAGTAATATAACTCTAATTCACCTATTTCTTTGCAAATTTTGAGGAAACATCGAAACGAATAACAAGTTTTCTCAATTGAAGACTTGTGTGCGTTGTACGCATTGTTTTCAATGCGAGAGTGATTACGATTGCTCCTTTTGAGGCTA